>JASVER010000076.1:2868618-2982234 GCA_030449065.1 Oceanodroma leucorhoa
ATCAGAGAAAGAATTTATTAATGAAGTCTGGGATCAGAACACCAGTAAGTGAAGCATATGGATAATTGTTCCATTTTTGTCTCCTCCCCCTCCAACCCCTCCTTTTTTCAATATACATGCATAATACACATCCACATAATGCCTTACAAGTAACAAGGCCAGTTAACATTAATGGACAGATTTAGATAGGATAATACAGACATGCTTATTTGCGCATCATTTCGAATTATCCTCTCCGTTGCAGCATAGCTGACCCCTAGTCCAACAGCTTGTGTCTCAACAGCCACATCTAACAGAAGACATTTATATGTCACAAAGTTTTACATGATTTAGAAAGCAAGAAATTTACATACACTCACCACCTGCTTGTTTTTAGAAAGCAAGAAATTTACATACACCACCACCTGGGAGATTCAAGACTGTTTGAGCAGCTGAACTCTTCCCCCGACCTGTGACACCATGCCCAGCACTGCCCTGCAAATGTCAGTATTACTCTATCTGAGACAAGTGAATACGGGAGCAAGGGGGATCCAACATGTGCCGCCTCCTGCACACATTCGCAACCCAGCATGAAGTCAGGGGCTTCTATTCTCACAGATACACTCCATTTCCTTTTATTTCTAATGTATACAAATTTGTCAAAACTTGCTCTTGACCATGGATCTGAATTAGGAGATAAAAGGCTAAACTCTAGTATGCAATGACTACAAGGGGATGCTGAAGGTAACAGTGGTGTGAAATGCGTATTTAAGTCAATGACAGACCAAACTAAATTTCAGCCCAAAAGGTTTTACAGCATAAAGGGAAGACTCCTACAGACAAAATGAACTACTACTGTTCAAGGTTGCCATGATTAGATGTCGTATAGGTGTTACAAGCATGTGGTATCATGCAGCATTTTAACTTCTATACTGACAGAGTAAGAACACAACTGACCYCACTGCTGCTGCTCTTAAGATAGGCTCAAATTTTATCTCGAAAGGCATGTTCAAAAGTCACAGCACAACCCTAACTTTACTACCATGAGGATGGGCAAGCACTGGAACAGGTTGTCCAGAGAGGTTGTGCAATCTCCAGCCCTGACRGTTTTCAAGACCAGACTGGATGAAGCCCCAAGTAACCCGGTCTGATCTCATACCTACCTTACTTTGAGCAGAAGGTCAGACTGGAAAACTCCTGAGCTCCCCTTTAACCATAAGTATCCCATGACCCTATGATCAGAAGGCTGCTGCCTTTACTGCATACACACTGATGCCTGGAGACCTGCCAACTCAAYACTTATTAATTGTGCCACGTTCATACGACCTAGCTTTCAGTACTTGTGCACTTCTAGGGTCTAAAAATTAGCAATGACAGAGTCTAAGCAAGACACTGAGTACAAAGGCACTTACAGCCTTTTCKATACGTAGATTATTCAGAAAGTACACTATTTTGTTTATATCGGAGCTTAGTCTTCATTTATAAAACTACATATCCATAACCTCACAACCTCAGTTCTAACATTCTGCAATATAGTTAAGGAAATCCACTGCTTTTTTCCAGACATTCAGTAAACTATTTCCCTCATTTCCTTACAACATAYCATACTTGCACATGTTTTTAAAAGAAAGCCAAGCATTTGGGTTTTTGAAACAAAGGCTGTTTACCAAAAATACTACTTACTCTTAAAGTCACCACTCTTGCTTTGGGATTACGAATAGATGTCCCTGCAGAAACATAATCTACCGTTTCAATTTCAATAGGAAAATGCTGTTCACATTTCTCATCACTGTCCAAAGCACTTGGCCATTCAGTGCAGAAATCTGTATAATAAAGAGAAAACACTCCAAGTAATATCTATTGGTTGTTTTTTGTGTGGTTTTTTTTTTTCTTTTCAAATTTATTGCAATATATCTTTTAAAAATACTATTTATAGAAACCATACTCATTTAGATAACGGCAGGGTCTCTGCTAGACTTGCTCCAGTATTTCAATGTCTGCCTTTGTACTGGGTTCCCCGAAACAGGATACAGTACTCCAGATGCAGTCTCACAATTGCCTAATAGAATCATAGAATGGTTTGGGTTGGAAGGGGCCTTCAAAGATCATCTAGTCCAACCGCCCTGCCATGGGCAGGGACTTCTTTCACTAGATCAGGCTGCTCAAAGCCCCAACCAACCTGACCTTGAACACTTCCAATGATGCAGCATCCACAGCTTCTCTGGGCAAGCTCTTCCAGTGTCTCACCACCCTCATCATAAAAAGTGTCTCCCTTAATGTCCAATCTAAATATCTAGCCTCTTCCAGTTTAAAACTGTTGCCCTTTGTCCTGTCACTGCAGGCCCTGGTGAAAAGTCTCTCCCCATCTTTCTTATAAGCCCCCTTTATATATTGAAAGGTGACAATAAGGTTCGCTAAGACCCTTCTCTCCTCCAGGCTGAACAATCCCAACTTCCTCAGCCTTTCTTCACAGGAGAGGTGTTCCACCCCTCTGGTCATTTGTGTGGCCCTCTGCTAACAGGCCCACGTCTTTCTTGCACTGGGGACCCCAGAACTGGATGCAATACTCAATAGAGGGGAAAGAATTAATCTCCTGAATGTGGTGGCTACACTCTTGTTCATACAACCCAGTATGGAGTTAGCCTTCCCTGCCACAAGGGCACACTGCTGACTCATGTTTAACTTTCAAATACCCACCAGGCTCCACATGGCCTTTTCTGCAAAGCTTCCTTCTAGCTATCTGTGTCTCCCCCCACATCCCCCCGCCTGTACTCTGCACAGGTTATTCAATCCCAGATGCAGGACTTCACAGCTGCCTTTGTTCAACTTCAAGAGGGTCCCTGCAGCAGATTTCGTCCTGCCTCCGAATGACAGCTCTGTGTATCACTTGTTCCCCCCCAATTCGTTATTATCTGAAGACCTGCTGAGGTTGTGCTCTCTACCATTATCCAGGTTGTTATAAAGCATGTTTTCACGTGCTCGGAAATGGCTTCCAGGAAGGTTTACTTCATAATATTCCAGGGAACGTGGTGAGGCTGACTGACCTGCAATTCCCTGCATCTTCCTTCTTGCCCTTCTTGAAGATGGTCAGGCAAAAATCTCCTGTTCCTCCTGGGTAGTCTTTACCTGCTTCCACTTTCTGTGTACTTCCGTTTTGCATCTCAGGTCACTCAGGAGTTCCCTGCACACCCATGCTGTCCTTCTGCCATACTTGCTCAACTTTCTGCACACTGGAATGGACCATTCTTGCTCTTTTAAGGAGGCTGAACTTAAACATCCACCAGCTCTCGTGGGCCACTTTGCTCCCCAGGAGAGTACCCCATGACATCTGCCAAGCAGATTCCTGAATACACCAAAATCACTCTCCTAAAGTCCAGGCTCTAGTTCTACTGTCTGTCTTGCTCACTTCTCTCAGGATTTTAAACACCACAGTTTCATGACCACTGTTACCAAGGATGCCCCTAACCTTCACATACTTGACCAGTTCTTCCTTGTTTCTGAACAACAAACCCAACAAAGCATGCCTCCTAGTCAACTCATTGATCGTCTGCATCAAGAAATTGCCTTCAATAGACTATTTGCATTCCTCACCTCTCTCAAGTTCTTAAACTCCACAATCTTCTTTTCACAACCAAGGCTGCCAGCAACCTTGACATCTCCAACCAATACTTACGAGTAGCATGTGCAACACAACTCCTTCCCCCAGTTTGCCCAGCATCTGCATCAAGAAATTATCTGCAACACACTCCAGAAATGTCCTAGATTGCTTCCATCCCATCCTGCTACCCTTCCAGCAGATGTTGAGATGGCTGCAGTTCCCCATGAAAACCAAAGTTTGCAGTTGTGAGGCTTTTTTCAGCTGTTCATCCACTTCCTTTTCTTAACCAGGCAGTCTGTGACAGATGCCCACCAATGCAATCTTTTCAACTTCTCTGATTCCTACTCTTAAACTCTCAACCAGTTTGCTACACATCTCGCAGCAAAGCTCTGCATCTGAGCCGTTCTTCTGGGTACAGGTCAGCTCGTCCTCCGCATCATCCCTGCCTGCACCTCAGTCATGTAAGCTTTCTCTCTCCATTGCTGTGACTCCTCAGACTTCTAATTCCTCCTGTTTCCTATGCTGCATGCATTTGTATACAGGCAACTCAAGACAGACCTCTTATCTCTTATCATAAAGGCTGAGGGGAGACCTTATCACTCTCTAAAACTACCTGAAAGGAGGCTGTAACAAAGTGGGTGTCAATCTCTGTTCCCAAGTAACAAGTGATAGGATGAGAGCAAACTGCCTCAAGTTGCACCAGGGGAGATTTAGATTGGACATTAGGAAAARTTTCTTCACCGAAAGGGTTGTCAAGCATTGGAACAGGCTGCCCAGGGAAGTGGTGGAGTCACCATCCCTGGCGGTATTTAAAAGACGTGTAGATGTGCCGCTTCGGGACATGGTGTAGTGGTGGACTTGATAGTGTTAGGTTAACAGTTGCACTCGATAATTTTAAGGGTCTTTTCCAACCTAAATGACTCTATGATTCTATCTCCTGCCTGTCCCCTCATGCCTCCACTTCTCTTTGGGCTAACCTCCTCATTAGGTTCTCCTTATTGGCTTGCTGGCTGGCAGAGGTGCTCTTGGCCTTCATTAGAACCTGTATCTCCCCAGCAGACTTTGCTCTCACAAAGGGTTTCATTTATTAATAGCATTTTTTTTAAATGCACGCCGGAATGGCTACTGATTAAACCCTGGTTTAATCACAGATAGTCAGAAGAACTGAGTCACATACATCACTCATCTTTCTTACGACACTAAATTATAAATTCTCCCGTACAAGCAGGGCCTAATGGAAAGGTAAAATTAAAGCCTTACCGGTGTGCTGAAAACCTCCTAAGACGTATCTGCCTACCACCTGTATGACTCAATGCAGCAACAGGAAAGCATACAATACTAGCCAAAGCCTGACAAATAACCAGCTTCAGAGGTGGACCACGTCTCACCTTCTACTTCATCACACACAGTTACATTTTGCATTGTCTTAAAATTCCAAGAGAGTTTTTAAAAACAGAAAAAAGAAAAAACCCAACAAAAGCAAAAAAACACTCACCTTTAAGAGCTGCACAGTGTTTCTTAATTGCAGGAGGAGTAAGATGCAAAAAATTGGGAATCTGAAACAGACATATTAAGAGTTACCAAAATAATAGCTCTTTGTCTGTTCATAAATTAAGGGGCATTACTGAAATCTGATTACTCTTCTAACATGTTAAGGTAGTACAATACGCTTAATAAAATATTCAGATAAGAAGACTCAAGTCTGATTTAGCAAAAGACTTAAGTTAAGCCCCATTACAAAAATCACAGGCATGATAATCCTAAAAAAGTCTCCTGATTTGGTTCATTTGTTACTTACATTTGTATTTGTTACCCTTTAATTTAGAAATTAAATAGAATATTATTCTTTTTAATAATAGAAAACAATATCCAATACAAATATTCCAATCAAAGCAGTGCAGTCTTAGTGAATAATCATTTTAAAAGTTACCACACACCAATGGAATGCGTCCTACCTTTATAAGTTCCAAGTTGCCTTCTTTTGGTGGAGGTACTCCTCTCTTCACTGGGTAACCCATTCGAATTGGGAGAGGCACAGAGGCAGGTTTAAACGCAGCTGCTGTTGGATAAACACTGCTCCAGTCCTGATCAACAGTCATCCTCTCAGTTCTGGGAGGTACATGCTAATTAATTGAAAATTATAAAAGTTTGATGGGAGATACGCTGTTTTGTGAGACAAAGCAGGAGCAACACACACAACAATTTATTTCAGGAATAAATTCCCACAGCTAGAAATTTCAAGATACCTTTACATCAAAAGTTAGTGCTCATTTGTAAAGGAATTTTTAAAAGATAGCCTCTGAAAGCTTGGGTAGCAGGTCTTTCCTAATCTTCAATTGCATTTTATTTATTTTATTCTGGAATTCTGAAAGTCTGAACAAGTTCATATTAAAAGAAATAGGTATTAATAATTCTGGAATTACTTGCTATAGAAATTCCAGTATAGGAATGATGTGTTACTATATTGCAGAAATAGCTTATATCCTCCAATAACTAACCAAGGCTTCAGTCAAATGCTCTTAAAAAAAAAAAAATCAAGTCATTGTTCCTTTCCCCAAAACCTTAATTTTTAATTTTGAAGGGTAAAAGACAAGGGTCTGATTGCTTTGGTATATCATTAAATCCGCTCCTGGAAGCTAAACAAAAATTTAATACATGCCAGGTCGGCTTTTACTGTTTGCCTTTAAAAATCATAACACATAATATACTACTATTGAAATTTATGTGTGGAATAAATAAGAAAGTTCTCAGTGAGTAAATGTTCAGATATCAGTTTTAATTCTACTGTGCAAGAACAATTTCACTTATGCACAGTATCAGGTTTTTTTTTAATTACGTCAGAAAGCAACCACTACAAATCCTGTAAACAACATTAAAATGTCTGTTTTTATTTTAAACGCAACTTTAAGTTACTTTTAAGACCTGCAGTACATGGTGTCAATACAAGCTAACTGTTAGCTTGTTATTGTTGATGTTTTTGCCTTTATGAGAACACAGACTGAAAACAGCTGGGAGCTTAAAGAAGCTAGGTCCTGGTTCTGGAACAGCCACAGTGGATTGTTTCACCAGGTTTTGAATGCAGGAGGTGTTCCTGTACAAACTGTTAAGACATATAGCTTAGAAAACTTTTTTCAAACACGTCTGAGTTAACTGCAAATAGTTTCAGTACTTACTGGTCTTATGAACTGTGGTGTCCTGCCTCTTCTCCTTGTTGAAGCTGAAAGAAAAAGAAACATTTTTCAATACTATTATAYGGTTTTGTGGAAAAAAAATGCAGCATAATCCTGTGTGCTTTTTTTTCTTTTACAAAGACAATATACACTAATACTTCCCAGTCTTTATGTGGAAGAAGGGGAAGATCAGATACTCATACTGCAGATTGCTCATTTATTTTTTGAAACTTAAGATAAYAAAAAGCTTGAAAACCATTTCGCCTGGGTCTGTCCTAGAAACACATTAACAATAATTTAGTAGTTACACGCCTAAATGCATTTTGCTAGCATCATTTATTCCAGCTTGATGCAGGAGGAAAGAAAAATGAGATGAGGGAAAGTACACTTTTGCCTTCATAACTGTGCTTCCCCTTCTCTTTCCCACACAGCTGTGAAGTCACAAATCACCCTCCACCAGCAGTACAAGACAGCTAAACCTAACMGTTCACTAGTACCAAAATGAGAATCTCATGGCTCCATCTCTTCTGACAGCACATCTTCACACCCTGTTCTGTGCCACTCTCAAGCTCATCTAACCTCTGTATAAAYAGTCAGAACATTGAACTGCTTTTATTGTTGAGCTGGGGATGAGGAACAAACCAATGGGTTTGTCTTCTGCCATTTTACCATGTTGATCTGGCTTACTGAGCAGTCCCAGAGAAGATGCAACAAGAAGTGAAAGAGAATACTCCCTTTTAGCAGGCCTSAGCCACCATTTGGCTCAACTTTTTAGCCAACTGACTTCACTTGGAGCTGTGGTGAGGAACTCATAGGGATGCATGAAGATACCAAACACCTCTAGATTTTCAATCTAAACAGAGATCTTCACTTTCGTGTCTTCATTTCCTCCCCCTCCTCAAACTCTAATTTAATCACTTCCAACGCTCCCCTCCAAAAAACAACTCCAAAACAACGTGGCCTTTGTAATAGACAAATGAAGGTGAATCTGATGACATTTATTTTCAAGTGTCCTGTTTGAGCTTCATGGTTTTTTTATTTGTTTGTTTTCCAATTGTTACCACATTACGATACAGTATATATTTATCAAAAAACACTGAATGGGATTTAGGAGTGGATGTTTGGGTTCGATTTGCCTCTTTGTCTTAGAACCCTACCCTACATAAACCCTGGAAAAACTTGTGACTTTCACAGTTCTTTTGTTTTCCTTGCCTAAGTATTTTATGGATCCAATTCTGTTCTTCCTCTTCTTGCTATATAAAAATTTAAACTGAAGAATACATATGGGGCTCTGCAACAGCTAATACACAGCATTCTTTTATCCCTTGATCTGCCGTTTTTGTGGTGCTTCCACAAAGACACACACTTCATTCATACCAATCTTATTATTTCTGTTGCAAACATCTACGATTTCAGGTCAGGACACCTTCTACTCCTGCCATGGGCCGCAATATCAGACATCACTTAAAGGCCCTTTCAGGAACCTAGCCTGCTCCTGAATCTGTAGATGACAAATGCCCACCCAGCCTTCAGAAGAATGTTGGTATAACCCTGACCAACAGTTTCCATTTGCACTCGGAACAGCCTGAACAGCTCAGCTTGAGGCCAGGTACAACATCAAATGTTTAACATGAGCACACATCCCTTARGAAACAATGAAATTTTCATTTGGAATACCTAAAACCAGGCAATGCACTGCAAGCCCACYGTACCACTGTAATCCTGAGCTGAAAATCTGTCTAGCAAACACCAATTTGCTCCTTTCTTCAGACTATTCACAGTTTTTACGCTGCTAAAATCTGTATCCTACACCGTAAAGATTTTTTTTTTTTACTTATTTTTACCAAAAGCTCTCCAGCAAACCGCTGCAAAACACAACATCTTTTTCAGAGCTGCCTGAAGCCGGGAAGGGAGGAGGGACAAGGGCCCAAGCTCCCCGCCCGCCCCCAGGCCACCCCAGCCCGGAGCCAGGCGCAGCCCCAGCCCCCCGGCCCCGGACGCCTGCACGCCTGCCCCGGCCACCAGCGCCGAGCGGGCCGGGCCGCTCTCACCTTCCCTCTGCTGCCCTTCCCTGCTGTTCGCCGCAGGCACGGAGGAGTAAGCCGCGGCCCCGACGAGACGCGCCASCACGACCCTGCCGCAGCACCGGGAGAGCACGGCCCAGCAACCCGCACCGCCCCGCACCGCCCCGCTGACGGGCGCCATCTTCGAGCCCTACAGCGCGCAGCCTCCCGCCTCGCCCAACCTCCCGGCGGGACGGGAGCCGGCTCGGGCCAAGCCAGTTGGAAAGGCGAAGAGTCGCGGTTCCCGCCCASAGGCGGGAGGGGAGCGGGGGGCGCCGCGGCCGGCGAGGGGAGGTGCGGGGCCGACTGAGGCACGAAACCCCGGCAGTGATGTTACTGCCCCTGGGAGGGGGCCGGAGGGCGAGGGAGGAGTGGAGAGTGGCGTAGGATCAGAAAGCGGCTTGTTCCTGCGTCGTGCTTCCGCCATCTTAGGCTCTGCAACTCCTACGCGGGCCTGAGGCGTGCAGCCGGCCTCCGGGCCGGGGCCGGAGGGGTGGGATGGGGATTTCTGCCGGTGGCTTTTTCCCGAAGTCAGTTTCTTCCTCTCACAAGTAAAAATATCACTTCTCGGTCCCTGTGTGCTCTTTGTATCCCCAAAACATGGACGGGCTTTTTCAGCCACCCCTGTAAGCGAAGCTCCGTGAATTTCTTCAGCAAAACACAAATGGRTTGCTGGCGTACGGAAACAAAATGATCATGCAGTTGTGTGTGTAAATCTGGACTAGATAGTGCTGCTTTTCTTAAATTTCAGCTTTTTACTGCTTCTCGGAACCTGTTAATGCAGATCTGTTAGGTTTTTTTGTAGCGAGATACTTGTATCCTGGCCATAGTCACRGTTCCTGGCTTTAATCTATTGGCCTCAAATTACAACTCCTAATATAGTTTACCTTTTCATTATTTATACAGCATCTCACAATGASTTAATCCACTTAAATACAGTTGTTGGTCAGAATGTGCTCTTAGAGTGATGGATAGTGCTTAATTGCTAATGCTAATTACAATATATACCTTTCAGTTTAGATTTTCCACAAGATTTTTGTTAATTTTACAAATTTTGAATTGAATATCCATCCCGTTGTTAACAGCAGGTGGAAAAAAGGACAAAACAAGATGTGCTGAAATTCTTAATAGCAGTGTCTGATAATTGCTCGAAACCAAGATTAATTAATTGAATTCTATAAATCTTTAAATTCCCAGGAAGTTTAATTCTGAAGCTAAAATGTCCAGAGATCAAAGAGAGCTAGGCATCCAAGTGAGGATGTGGCCTTGAGTGTCCAAAGAGGTTGAACCTCATGAGGTYCAACAAGGCCAAGTGCAAGGTCCTGCACCTGGGTCAGGGCACCCCCCGGTATCAATACAGGCTGGGGGATGAAGGGACTGAGAGCAGCCCTGCCGAGAAGGAGTTGGGGGTACTGGTGGATGAAAAGCTGGACATGAGCCGGCAATGTGTGCTCGCAGCCCAGAAGGCCAACCSTATCCTGGGCTGCATCAAAAGCAGCGTGGCCAGCAGGTCGAGGGAGGTGATTCCGCCCCTCTGCTCTGCTCTGGTGAGACCCCACCTTCAGTGCTGTGTCCAGGTCTGGAGCCCTCAGCACAAGAAAGACATGGACCTGTGGGAGCAGGTCCAGAGGAGGGCCACGAAAATGATCAGGGGGAAGGAACGGCTCTCCTGTGAAGAAAGGCTGAGAGAGYTGGGGTTGTTCAGCCTGGAGAAGAGAAGGCTTCGGGGAAACATTATTGCAGCCTTTCAGTACTTAAGGGGGCGTATAAGATAGATGGGGACAGAGTTTTTAGCAACAGGACAAGGGGTAATGGTTTTAAACTAAAAGAGGGTCAATTTAGACTAGATACAAAGAAGAAATTTTTTACAGTGAGGGTGGTGTGACWCTGGCACAGGTTGCCCAGAGAGGTGGTAGATGCCCCATCCCTGGAAACATTCAAGGTCAGGCTGGACGGGGCTCTGAGCAACCTGATCTAGTTGAAGATGTCCCTGCCCACAGSAGGGGGGTTGGATGGCCTTTAAAGGTCCCTTCCAATCCAAACTATGCGATGATTCTGTGAATCTATCCTGAAATACAAAATTTAATGTTACTAGTAGTACGATGCCTGGACACACCTCTGGAGATGGAGTGTATATATTCTTCATGCTATAAACATGGGATGGATAAAATTGCACTGAATATCATGTTCAGAAATATCCCTTATAATAATAACAGTTGTGCCAATTAAAAGAAATATGTTACTGCATCTTCATTTTCAGAATATTTGTCAAGCACACCCTATTGCTTTCACAGTTACTATGTCAGGGTTGAGAGAAACASTCTATGTTTACGCACACCTATGTTCCTATCTATATCCTCGTGACAGAAACCTTGCCAGTCAGTTTATGCACATGAACATGAAATGGAGAATGGTGTTAATCCATAAAGTTTGATAAATCTTTGCTTTATATTAATGCTTAATGTATTTAGTGAATTTTACAAATACTAAGTGATGACTTAGGCAGCCTTACTGACCTCCTGATATCCTGCTGTATATTCTCACTAGAACATTCTTACTTAGAAGACACTTTGAATTTTATCTTTTTTTCCACATTAGGGTAACATAAGAAGAGATCTTTTGTTGTTGAAAGCGTGTAGTGCTGGTAACAGAACAAGATCCAACTGCAGGTGTTGTGTGTTAGCTAGGAGTTCCTGTTTCATGACTTCAGCATGGGTCACCTGCACCTGTTGGGTTGCAGTATCAAAAGTTATTAATCTATTTTAAAATCCTCTTCAAATTTTTCGTGCTTTTGCTAAAAAGAATCCAGTTAGTCACAATTACTGTTTAAACGTGTCGTGGTTTAACCCCAGCCGGCAACTAAACACCACGCAGCCGCTCGCTCACCTCCCCTCTCCGGTAGGATGGGGGAGAGAATCGGGAGGGCACAGGAAGGAAAACCCGCGGGTTGAGATAAAGACAGTTTAATAATGGAAATAAAACAAAGTAGAACASTGATAATAACAACGATAACAACAACAACAACAAAACAGGCAAWGCACAATGCAACTGCTCACCCACGGCATGTCCCGAACGAACCGTGCGAGATGAACCTCAGAGCCCCCCCCTTAACCTGCTTTTATACTGAGCATGATGTCATATGGTACGGAATACCCCATTGGCCAGCTTGGTCAACCGCCCCGGCTATGCTCCCCCCCAGCTCCCCCTGCACCTGGCAGAGCATGGGAGGCTGAGAAGTTCTGGGTTCAAGCACCACCCAGCAACAACCAAAGCATCAATGGGCCATCAACGTTCCTTTCATTACCAAACCCAAAACACAGCACCCCCTCCAGCTCCTGGGAAGAGAGTTAACTCTGCCCCAGCTGGAACCAGGACAAACGTCAGCTTTCAGTAGAATGGTCCATGTTCAACACAGTGCTGCTCGTGTTAGATTTTACTSAAGAAAGTGAACAGCAAATTGTCTACTTCAGAAGGTTTTTTAAAGAAACCTATTCTAGTTGCTAGAATAAACAGCTCTCATGAATCGCAGTTTCCTCCAGAATACTTACTGTCGAGGCAGCCTCTTTTCTACAGTGACTTTTAACCAGATCAAGTTGTGTGTTATCACAGATTTCTTTGTTTAGATTTCTTTGACACAGCCAAGCTAAACACAGTCCCAGACTTGCAAGAAGTAGATAAGACTGGACTTAAGTGCCACACATCCGGAGTGTCTTTGTGAACTCATCATATTCAGCTGATTGATCACCATGTGTTATCACTTGTTTGTATTAGTGATACTGTGAAAACTGCTGATGCTACAGTGATRGAAAATTATATGAATAGGCTGGGAAATGGACTAAAATGAGAAGGATGTCTGCAGCCGCCGAGGTTTGCTCAGAATCTTCCATCAGGACTCTCCATTCCATCTTGTCTGGCTTCTCCAACAAATGTATACCTAAGAAAAATCCAGTCCACACAGCCAGAGCTGATTTCTTATAAAGGAAAAGCAGAAAAAAAACCCTGCCAGCACAGGTGCAAAGAAAACTGTTTAAAATAACATATTTCTTATTCTTTCCTGGTTTTGAATTATTTGATGTTTGCTTAACAAGATATTTTAGTTCTTCAGTATTTCCTCTGCTCTATTTGCTTATTTCTCTGTGAGGACATAAGTCCATTTTTCTCATCATTATTAGCCCCGTAATACTTGAGAAAGTAATGTTGTTTTTTAAATTGAAGAGTGAAAGAAAAAAAGGAGAAATAGATGCAGATAATAAAGATCTAGTTTTCCTGTAAGTGACCATGAGACAAAACCACGAATGCAATACAGATACAGTATTTTTCACTTTTTCATGCACCATCACTAGTTATTAAAAATTGCTACACAGATAAAATACTTTGTTTCTATTTATTATAGCTGCTGCTTATAACTCTCTTTTTGGCAGATGTTACTGTTCAATTAATACATCTTTTTTCATCCTAGCAAGCTTTTCCAGAAAACATAAAAAAAAAAAATAGTGTAATTTGTATTTTTATAATTAAACACTTCATCTGAATGGCTTTTTCATGAACAATAGCTTAATTCTATCACAGAGAAACCAGTTAAGATTAAACAGATATTCATAACAGTACTGCTATAGCAATCCAACAGGCCTATAGACTGGCCTTACAAATTTACCTCAGGATACATTCGTTTTATACTTCTTTAGCATACAAGTGTTCTTCCCTTATTTTGAGATGCGCACACGTTTTGAAAAGCTACAGTACAAGTGAAGCCACTCATTTTTATTCAAAATTATGATTTTGCTTAAAAATGATATGTGGGAAAGATGAACAGACATGTTATTTAGAAACTCAGAAGCAGAAAGGTATTGGAAATGTGAGATAAATGTGTGTTCACTGTATATAGTTTAATCATAGATTATGTTACTAGTATTTTCCTTCCTCTTCCCATTTTTGTGATTTCTTTTCCCATCTTTTTAGTGAAAAAGCCAGCATTTACAAGGAAGGGCTCTGTCATCTTTGTCAATTGTAGCTAAAATTATAGTTGCCCTTTAATTTTCCCAGTCAGATTCAATTTCACACTGATCTTTCAATAAGCAAAAATTTATTGGTGGAAGAGGGAATTTGCTTCTATGATTGAATCCCACCCCGGTTAACACTGAGCTCACAGAGCAGTGGCATGGTAGTTACCACGTAGCTATGTACCTTCTGCCTGTACTAAAGCCAAGCCAAGCTGGGTGAATTTGATTGCTTGGAACACAGCAGCCTGTGTTCCAGGCCAGCCTCTCTGTGATCGTGCTCTTCAAATGTATGCAGAATAGATTATGAATACTGAAGCTGGACTTTCTGGTCRTGTTGCACGCGTGCACTGCGTGTTACGTACTCTAGAAGCAGTAAAGAATTCAGAAGTACCGAAGAGAGTAATAGACACTTGCTTTAAATTACAGGAGATGGAAGTGAGAAATAGGAGATTTCTCGCTGAGGATGTTCTCCGTTTTGGGAATGAGGTGTATCGTTTCAGAAGAATTACTGCCTCAGACTCCAGATTAGTACAGAAAGAGAAGGTAATGTGGACCTGTTACATTAAGAATTTTAAGTCTAGCTTGCTTCTCTTTAATATCAGCTGTAGTGATCACATTGGTAATTTACACTGGAGTTTCCTTAAGATTGCCGGGGCCTTGCTARTCAATTAAAGGTTGTATAAAAGAGCCTACAGAAAAAAGCTTTATGGAAATTTTTAACTAAAATTAACAGAATGTCTTAATTGACTTTTTAAACTCATACATGTAAATGTAAAAATGTACAACCGCACTTATCCTTAAAGGATCATCTTTCCAAACTCTCTCTTCAGTTATAACACACAGCTCCTATGCAAAAAGTCTCTCTGAAGCAGTAGTTATATTTTGATCAATCTTTTCAAATATACTTGTAATAAGCATCCATTTTTAATGGTGTTCTGTTACAACCTCAGTACCAATAACAGTATCCTTCTCCTCCMATGCATCACTAATGCAAACAAACCCAATAAAACAATGCTAGGACACTTAATATAATTGAAGATAGGAATCAAGTAACAGTTGAGGTTCACTGTACAAGAATTTATATTGTCTCTTATTATTTGAAGGCTCTCCATGACTGCTATCTGATACCTCTTCATCAATTAGAATAGGTACAATATTTCAAGCAGTAATTTTGTCTTCCTTTTATGCAGCATAAGCATATCAACAGATACTTTGCCCTATGTGGTAGCCGTTTATTTTAGTTCATACAATTTATTTAGTGTTTTTATTCTCATTTATCCAGSTATTAAAAATACTTTGTGTTTCTATGAAGATATACTATAATTATAATTAGTTTAAAAATTCTGCTGACCTAGTAAAGAGCACTAAACTTAAAGACCAAGCACACCTTAAACTGCACACCAAGCTGTTCTCTCATGTCCAGGTAGAATAACATGAGATCAGCAGAAATTGGCTTCAGCATTGTAAAAAAWAACTCTCATGGAATGCATTATAATTATTGCTTGATTTACAGTAGTGCCTAAAATGGCAAACAGGATCAGGACCTTATGATGCTGGCTTTCAATAAACAAAATTTTCTTAATCAGCATATAATGTCAAGTTAGAAAGTGCACTTTCATGTTATAAACTTCTCCTTATTCTCAATATTTAAATTTAACAATTCCCTTCTTTCCAAAAGCCTGCTGAAATGACAGTATAATTAGCAAGGTTGCAYACTTTGTCACATTTGTTTCATCACAGTGCATGATTATTGCTGTGCCCAATGAGGTCAACAACAGTGGTGCCTGAAGCCATGACATCCCAGAGTTATTTCCTTTCTGCTGTGGATCTCTCGAACTCTTGAATATCAGATCTCGYTTTGCTGGGCGCAACACTGTCTTTACCACACAACTATTAACCAAACAGATCACGGCTCCGTGCGAATGAGCCTGAGGTACGCTTCCATAGCACATACAGCCCACAGTGGCATTGGCACAGCATCTGTCTAGTAGAAATTAGTGCACTTGAAACTTGAACTATGGTGCAGAAGTCATGGAATTCAATACTTTTCACAGTTTCTTCCTACAGAGGAAAACATACTCCTTTGTCAACTCTTTCCCCCGGTTCTCCAGCTTTTATCTCCCCCTTTCTTGTAGTGGGAGACAGAATAAAGTAGCAACAGGATACCAAGCTAAGAGACTGAGGCACAGCGTATATATTCTTCATGGAAAAGTGAGATTTGTCCTGAAAGATTGTCAAATGATAGTTAAGCTACAGAAGTAATTTGCTTATATGAGATTTTTCAGACAAAAAAATAAAAAAAGCTAAGCTGAACACATGACATCCTTGCTGAAAGTGAAGTAGAAAAAATGAAAATGTGTGCATTTATTAAGACATAAGCATTGGATTGCTCTTGACCCAGCAGAACTCATAAAAATGAGAGAAAAACTCAGATATAAAGATTCTGAAAATTCTGATGTTTTGTGTGAGAACAAATGGAYGGATAGATTCATTCCTACCACCACGTTCCTTCTTTCAAGTATAAGGAATATGAAATCTTGCCTGGAAATAATATGCGGGTTTAAGGGTAATTGATATCTAAGGCCTTTAAGGTAATTAATAACTAAGGTATTTCGTGAAGTAAGGACAGTGTTGTCTTAGAAATAGATGTTTTACTTAACTGGTGATACACAAGAGAAATTGCACAAAAGCAAAGGGTTAACAATGAATAAATATAATTCTTTCTGTTGCTCGTCTCTCCTCATCCTGAACCATATAGCAGTTATAAATTTGGCAAGATAAAGAGGTAAAATATATAATCTTAGGAGGCATTCACTCTTCTCATATCTTYATAATGTAAGGATTTATCCACTGTTTATAACCAATGATCTCTAAAGCTTTTAAGTCTGCTTTGGAAATGTTCCCTTAAAAGACAAGTTGTTCATAATACTGCTCCAAAGGGAGGCAGGTGACATTTTSTTCCTGGGTTTCATCTCAGTGAGTGAAAAGCTTAACGCTTTGTATCTGTTCTTCCTGGACAGAGACCTTGTAAGGCATCGTGCACTGCTATCGTACGTGCCCCAGCTGGCCTTTGAATGGGTTTATTGTTACTAAATTTGGTTGAAAGCTAAGTGGAACCGACAGTTGCCTGTTGTGGCCGATTGTGGRGGACAGGGAGCAGACTGTCTGATGCTGCCTGAAGAGATGGGGGGGGTCTCCTCTGATCAGAACGGCTCATGTTCATCTTCTGCCTGACCTCTCTGACAAAGTGATGATTTCACACATAGCCCTGAATGACCAGCAGATAGCACCAATTTAAAGAACAAGTTTTCARAATTTGCATTTCAGTTTTTAGTGTTGATAAGTGGTGCCATATTTTGAAATAATGAATCACACAAAACATTTAAGCATTTTACAGGGTCAACATTTGGGACCACTGTTCTCCTTTACTCACAGTACTGCTACCTGTGCTGTCCCATGCTGTCTCGGCRCCCTGTTCACACGCACATTTCTTTGCATCAGGGATGCTTCCCACAGTGACATTCAGCATCCCACAGATGCACTCACCTTGTATAAGGACACGCTAGCCCGTAGCTCTTTAATGATGTAAATCACTGATTTGAGAGTAAACAGAAATACGGACGGGAGCTCACAAGTGTTAGTCCAGATGCTGTCCCAGCTTCCCAATCAACCTAATCTGAAGAACCATTTTGAAAACAGGAATTCCTTTCTTTTACCAGGACTAACTGGAGAAAACCTCATACATGCGCTTTGCTCGCTTGTGTGGGGCGTGATCTGGGAGCTCTTCTGCACGTCCAAAGCTTTGTACATTTCCGTGGGAGTTTAACACGATTGAGGTTCCCTCTTGGTTGATTGCTGGAGGTTATAAGTAATTTCCAGAGTGTGCAGGGGGTGGGGAGGGGCGGTGGGGGCTCGCTGGGCGGGATCCCTTTGCACTCTCCAGGGTGCTGAATAAATCAAAGTGTGCTTTCAAGGTACGAGCCGTTGCACTTTCCCCCTCTTGTCATTCCTATAAGCTGAGGACAGCCACAGGAACTGCAGTTGTGAGCAATACCACAGGGTGTATACAGTGCTTTTCTTATTTCCAGATTGAAAACTACGTCCTTGAAATGAAGGCACTCTTCGTCAACAGATACTTTACATTGATATCCTTCTCACCCTTCCCTTTGGGTTACATCTTCGCCACGTTGCCCAATGTTTTAGCATGGAACATTTAATAGAATTATTGTACCTGCCACTGCAACCAGCACTTCTTCCCTTTTCATTGCACGGAACAGCAGAGTTTGCCTGGATACAGTGGATGGTTGGGGTAACAGAAAAGATGAATGAAACAGAATAAGCAAAAGGTGAAATATCATATAGTTCGTTTCAGTTTGGGATTGCTATATGTCTGGTGCCAGTGTTTTTTATTTTAAAAGAGCTAGCTATTTTTTCCTGTCTTTATGGCCAAAGGTTGCTGAACAGGTTTTTAACCAAACCAAAATTCTGGTCAAAACCAGAATTAGRCAGACTTCCAAAAGAAAAATTCAGTCCATATGCTTGCAATTTTGATGAAATTTCAAAAAATGAAAAGGATGAGTTTGGTGGGGACAGACAAACTGATCTGGAAGTTGCTACTAGTTCCCCCTAGAATGATCATGTGAATTAATTAATTAATTAATATTTCCACCAGGTGGATAGAATTTGTTTAATTAGTCAGCATAACAGCCATGTTTTAAAGTATAAGATCCAGCTTAATTTATAGGAGACTAACATTTTCTTCACATCGCAGCTGTTACTAATTTCAGGCATTTCTTGAAGAAAGTGCATTTTCTGTCCAGTAACACATTTTATTTTCAGTTTGAACAGAGACAAAAAATCTGTATAACTGAAGGAATCAATCTTAATTTCCTACAGCAGTTCCATCATGGAATTGAGAGATTTACAGAATTGTTAGATGCTACTCTGGGTCAAGCAGTCAACCTTGTACACATTCTATATTAAATCTCTATATTAAATATCTATACCTATACTAAAATAATGGATCAGTGCCTACCTGCATAAAAGGCAATTAGCGCTTCAGCTCGCTCCCCGTGTAATAAAATGCTACAATATATTTTACATGTCAAGCTTTTGGGAGTGAGTGGAAGCCCAGTGTCACAATCTGCTATCCAATGTCATAGTACACAAATCCTGATAATTTATCTTCAGCATGTCCTTGCGAAGAAGAATAGTAGTAGTCACAGTGCACCTTACATGGATTGCAAAATGCTCTACAGACGACTGAAGTATAACATATTTGCAAGAAAGGTATTACCACATCTTCAGTCTGCAGCTCAAAAATAAAAAGTGCAGAGAGTACTGTTAGTGTGAACTTGGGGCTCAAGCCCATACCCTGTTCCAAGATCCCTAATTACCCACAGCTTTGGTTTACAGTCCCTTGTAAGACCGTTGGCTCACCAGGCTGGGAAGCTCAAGCAGAAAGCAGGGMTTGGCATTTTGCCCCTTACAGGTAGCCTGGGCACAACCAGTTCAAGTCACAGAATGTGGTGAATCTGTGCCCCAGCACGGTTATTGCTAAAAAAAAAGATTCTGTAGCTAAGCTAGAATGGAACATGGCACTCAGCAGGGTCTAACTTTTAGGCACCCAGTTCTGGAAGTGGAATTCACAGACCCAAAGCGGATGTTTAACAGCACGGCATGCAGAAAGCTTAGGTCCTGAGAATGGAATTTGAAATGAACAGAGGAGCGCAGGAGCATTTCTCAAGTCTCATCTATTATTTACTATCCAAAATCTTTTCTAGCATGTTGGGTTCCATATTATTCCTTTATGTTTCTTGCATGACTGATTAACGCTTTTCATCTAAAATACAACCCCTGGAGGAGACAATGATTGTGCTATCAATGGAAAATGGGTTTAGTCTTGTCCTTAGGGTAGTCTCCTGAAAAGTGTATCCTTGTCAAAAAGGGTTCAAATCTGCATCTCAAAACCAGACATTTGCTTGTGCCTCCCCATCTTGGCCTTTTGGTTATAAATTATCATGCTTGCTGTGCCAAGTGCTAAATACCGTGCTGTCAGTGTGGGGTAGATATGCTCTGAGCATGTGGGCTGCATCAGGCACATCAAGATTAATCATGAGATGAGAAGTGAGCCTAGTCATAAAAGCCATGCTTTTGTATATATGCAGTTGCAGGGCGTTATATGCATATATAATTTTACCAGTGAAAACTTCAGCGATTAGACATTCCTGAAATCATGCATTTCCATTTCACGTAAGTCATAAATTAGTTAGGTGACTAATTGTCTTTTGAGGATTAGACCCAAAAATGTGATATACTGCATTTGGGGGTGTGTGGAGGAATGAGTGCATGTCTTCCACAGTTCAGTCTAATAAAATCTTAGCACTGAATCATTATCTTTTCCTTGATCAAGAAATAGGAGTCAGATGCTATGGGTGCTATTTCTGCAGTGGTTTCAGACCTGCTGCTATTATGTTGCATTTCTATGTTTGCAATAAATCTGGGTACTACTTCTCATAGAATCATAGAACCATAGAATAGTTTGGGTTGGAAGGGACCTTTAAAGGTCATTTTGTCCAACCCCCCTGCCATRGGCAGGGRCATCTTCAACTAGATCAGGTGGTTCAGAGCCCTGTCCAACCTGACCTTGAATGTTTCCAGGGATGGGGCATCTACCACCTCTCTGGGCAACCTGTKCCAGTGTYTCACCACCCTCACTGTAAAAAAATTCTTAACTTCTATCAAGTTTAAATCAACCCTCTTTTAGTTTAAAACCATTCCCCCTTGTCCTGTCACAACAGGCCCTGCTAAAAAGTTTGCCGCCATCTATCTTATAAGCCCCCTTAAGTACTGAAAGGCTGCAATGAGGTCTCCCTGAAACCTTCTCTTCTCCAGGCTGAACAACCCCAACTCTCTCAGCCTTTCTTCATAGGAGAGGTGTTCCATCCTCCTGATCATTTTTGTGGCCCTCCTCTGGACCCGCTCCAACAGGTCCATGTCCTTCTTGTGCTGAGGGCTCCAGAGCTGGACGCAGTACTGCAGGTGGGGTCTCACCAGAGCAGAGTAGAGGGGCAGAATCCCCTCCCTCGACCTGCTGGCCATGATTCTTTTGATGCAGCCCAGGATACGGTTGGCCTTCTGGGCTGCGAGCGCACATTGCCGGCTCACRTCCAGTTTTTCATCCACCAGTACCCCCAAGTCCTTCTCGGCAGGGCTGCTCTCAATCCCTTCATCCCCCAGCCTGTATTGATACTGGGGGGTGCCCCGACCCAGGTGCAGGACCTTGCACTTGGCCTTGTTGAACCTCATGAGGTTCACACAGGCCCACTTCTCGAGCTTGTCCAGGTCCTTCTGGATGRCATCCCGTCCCTCAGGTGTGTCAACCGCACCACTCAGCTTGGTGTTGTCTGCAAACCTGCTGAGGGTGCACTCGATYCCACTGTCTRTGTCACTGATGAAGATATTAAACAGTACYRGTCCCAATAYGGACYCCTGAGGGACACCACTTGTCACCAAKCTCCATCTGGACATTGAGCCATTGACCACTACCCTCTAGATGTGTCCATCCAACCAATKCCTCACCCACCGGACAGTTCACCCATCAAATCCGTACCTCTCCAGTTTAGAGAGAAGGATGTTGTGGGGGACCATGTCAATGGCCTTACAGAGGTCCAGATGGRTGACATCRGTAGCCCTTCCCATRTCCACTGATRTAGTCACTCCATYGTAGAAGGCCACTAGGTTGGTCAGGCAGGACTTGCCCTTGGTGAAGCCATGCTGGCTGTCTCGAATCACCTCCCTGTCCTCCATGTGCCTTAGCATGGCTTCCAGGAGGATCTGTTCCATGATCTTCCCAGGCACAGAGGAGAGACTGACCGGTCTGTAGTTCCCYAGGCCTTCCCTTTTACCCTTTTTAAAAATGGGGTTATGTTTCCCCTTTTCCACTCAGTCGAACTTCACTGGACTGCCACGACTCCTCAAATATGATGGATAGAGGCTTAGCAACTTCATCCGCCAGTTCCCTCAGGACTCACGGATGGATCTCATCGAGTCCCATGGACTTGTGCACCTTTGGGTTCCTTAGATGGTCTCGAACCTGATCTTCTCCTACAGTGGGCAGCTCTTCATTCTCCTAGTCCCCTCCTTTGCCTTCTGCGGCTTGGGCGGTGAGGCTGGAGCACTTGCTGGTGAAGACAGGCAAAAAAGTTTTTGAGTACCTCCGCCTTCTCCGTGTCCTGGGTAACCAGTCTCCCATTTTGTTCTGGAGAGGGCCCACATTTTCCCTCGTCTTCCTTTTGTCCCTGATGTACCTGTAGAAGCTTTTCTTATTGCCTTTGACGTCCCTGGCCAGATTTAATTCTGTCAGGGCTTTAGCTTTCCTAACCTGGTCCCTGGCCGCTCAGACAATTTCTCTGTCTTTGCTTCCACCCCCTGTAGGCTTCCTTTTTGTGTTGGGGTGTGTCCGGGAGCTCCTTGTTCATCCATGCAGGCTTCCTAGCATTTTTGTCCTCAAAGTAAACTGATTTTAAACCTTAAAATGTCCAAGATAATGATTATTAATTTTTTTTCAGAAATGCTTTTTTCCTGCATACTTGTGCTAGATATTTAGAGCTTGAACAATTATATTTAGGAGAGATCAGAGGTGAGAACAGGCAATAATTTTTGCATTTAGGAAATTACTGTCTGGGAAAGTTGATACAGCAGAGAAGGTATTAATTGATGCAGAAGGCATTTCAAGGAAGAAGCATGAGCAAAATCCTGGATAAGGAGTTCTGTGGCTCCAACCAGATATTATTCCTTCTCAATGGTTCACCTACAGCACTATCTGGAATACTGTATTCAATTCTGTGTACAGTGTAAACAGAGGGTCACACAGCATCCAAGGACTATGTTCTGGAGGGGCTGATTTTTAGAGAATTAAAAACGTAAGACTGATCAGACTGTATCTATCAGAAAAATAAAGGAACTAAAAATGTTTTTTTTTCAGTGGTATGGAAATATAACTGGGAAACTAAGAAAGTAACTTTCTGCGATAATCTTTCCAAGGAATGAGTGGTCTCAGCCCCATGAAAAATTATGATAAAAGTTGAAGACCACGTAAAATGGCAACATTCCCCCACTGCCAGAGCAAAAAAGGAAATGGTTACCTCTGTTTCATTCTCAGCCACATAACTCTGGAAAAGTGGGAAACAACTCATGTTCAGAATGCTGGCATTCCAGACAATAGTCTTTTTTCTGTTACAAAAGGGAGAAAAAGAGTGAAATAGTAGTATTCACTTTCTCCTTCCTGATTAGAAAGTTCAACAATAAAATGAGGAATTTGATGCTGGAATGGTTATGTTTGGGATTCTCTTCCTCCCCAAATTAGTAAAAAAAATATWAAAAAAGAGGAGAAGTTCAGAAAGGCAACAGCAATAGAGAACTTTGATTTTCCATTACTTAATGTAACATAATGAAGTGCTGCTTTTGGTTTTGCCAAAACTTTGATGGAAAAAAACAAACAACTGAAGCTGTCTGTTTAGACTTACTCAATATGAAAGGCTGCTGCAGAGCCTCCAGCTAGCTACAAGCAACACCTAATTCAAATTTTTAAAAGATGTGAAGTAAGGAAGTGCCACTCTCAACCCATTGCAATTAAGTATACGCAGATAAGAAAAGGGACTGGGAGGGAAAGAAGGATGATCCTCTGCAAAATTAAGCCGTTGCTTATGATCGCTGGTTTTGACAACAGGAAGAAGCACAAGTGACAGCTCTCTGAAATCGTCAAAACTGTTCCCCAGTTCTTTCTCTGCCTTCTGCAAGGGCAGCCGTATAAGGCGGATGAAAGGGAGGGACCCTGCCTTGCTCAGGGTGGGACTTGATAAGCTGGGGGCAGAGTCAGGCAGCAGCTCCTTTCCCTGCACCTATCCAGGGAGTCGGCTGTGTGGAGCTGAGGGAGCACAGAAGTAGAAGGACATGCGACAAGAGAAAGCAGGTACTGTTTGCCAGCTGGTTTCAGGTTTTTCTGTGCTTTATGTCTGACTGTGTGGGATCCCCTGTTTTGATTAAGCAGGCTAGCAAATGTGTTTCAGGTAGCTTTGTCTGCAACTGCTGGGTAGCCAACCTCTGCTACAAGCACTTGCTACAAGCCTCAGCACCCTAAAATGACAGATATGGAGGGAGTATACTTCTGATAGGTGTTTCTTATGTTCTTCTTGTAGATTGGCTTTGTGTTTTAACTTTGTTGTTTGGTCCCTACAGCTTTTCAGTGTTAAGAGAACTGATGAAGGAAAGGAAGTATTTCTCTGTTACTATAGAAATAATGTAGAAATGCATCAGTCCACCTTACCACGACCAGTGTTAAGAAATGACCATGTTGTAACAAGTCCACTACTCCATGTAAATATTTTGTGGAATAACTTGGAGGACTCTCTTCAGGTGTACTACAATGGTAGCTCATCTGCTACACATGAGGATCTTTAACCAACATCAAAAAACAAGCTTTATTTAGAAAGAGGGGGTAAAGGCTGAAATTCTCTCTCTCTAAATTACTCTATTCGGAGGCTAAAGTAACTCAAAATGTGGGTGTGAGTGAGTCTCCTGGCAGAGGAGCGGTCAGCTGCAACTCCTAGGCATGTGGGAGTTATACTGCAGATAACACAGTACATTACAATATGACATTACAGACATAATTTTGACATTGACATCAGCAGTGCTTTGAAGTTAAAGTCACCTCTCATGATACTTTTAATATTCTCATATTTACACTTTAGCTAAGCATTTTAAATGAAGAAGCTTTTCATGGTAGTGTGTAAGAAATGAGGCAGTACAAAAAATGACACTTTAGAAAGACAGCTGCTCTCAGTCTCACAAAATGATTAATATTGCTGCTAAGTATCTGTGTATTAGCAGCAATTTAAGTCTGCCCCATGAAATAGATATTGGTCTGTAAGAGCCTTATTTTCTATTCTATTTTCTCTAGGGACTTGCTTGAGAGTAGCAAAGTTAGCAGCAAACATTAAATGGCTTGAAGCAAATCAAAAATCAGGCCAGGAGTCTTTGATCTTCTCCCTTGTAACAATATTAACCACCCAGTGACAGTTATYGTTAATGGCATCCTCCTTTTTACACTTGAGGAAAAATTGTTCCTGAGTACCGTGGACTGCAAGATCAGATCCCATGAGGTGACTGAAATAATTTATTCACGTCTTAAAATCTTTCTGTAACATTGACAGTCTAGATACGATCTCTTGAGGTGTAGGTGTTAAAGTTCAAAACTTCAACCTAGTGTGTTTCAGRCAACAGCAAGTTTATAATTTCCAGGAAATTTTCACTGTTCCACCTCTAATCAGGATACTTCAAGAACTGCTCAGCTTAAAATAATATTATAGGATCAGCTTTCAAGACAAGTCTGCTGCTGCACTAGTGTTGCACTATGTAAATAGTTTTAGGCTTCCTTCTTAACAAAGGTAACTTCGAGTCGTAATTTTTTTTCTTCCTCCAGAAGTCTTAACATCTTTCCTTTCCCAGCCTCCCGGTACTTCTGGTGTCTAGCATGTATCCTTGTCTAATACATTTTTCTGATTTAATTTCAGAGGCTGTGAGTGACAGCAGGTGACAGGCTGACAGCTCACACTTGTGTCACAGAGAAGCTCCGTGATAACGCCAGAAAGTCATTTTATCAGCTGCTGGAGAACGCCCTGGTCAGGGAGGACATACAATACCTTCTTTATGATTTTAAATACTGATCAGGGTTAGCAATACCTGTGCGTTGTTACAGAATGTCCTGTGATAGCGGAGAAGCTGTTGGGCACCCGATGGATAACTGCTGCGGGCGGGTTCAAGGCTCCGCTGCCCAGCTTAGCAGTCTGAATGGAAATAGGAAATCTGCAGCGTTGCTGGAAGTCGGGGGGAACCTAAGCAATATGCGGTATTCTTGGGTGGCGCTGGATCCAGAAACCCTGGTGAATAACGGATCTGGGATTCCCCGTAACCCTGAGGAAGGTACAAAGGCTGCAGCCTTGACAGAAAGCGAAGTCCGCAGGGCCTGTACAGCAAAGTGTTTCCATAGCCATTATCTAACTAAAACTAGCACGCAGGGAGACGTCTACAACTTCCTGGAGAGGCCCAGTGGATGGAAGTGTTTCATCTATCATTTTACYGTGTAAGTACCTACACTTTCACATAATCTTTGGTGTAAGAAAAATCTGAAACTCTCCACTTAATCAGCCAGAAATCATAGTACTTGAGCTCCATGGCTGAAAACCTGTTGCATGAGTAATCCCATTGAAAGCAATGGAGAAGCCAGTTTCTCAAAGGATCAGCCACTATATCCATTAACATTTCCAGAGGAGGGCTTTTTATTCTTCACTTGATATTTGTCTTCAAAGATGTATGCTGTATATTTGGTATTTCTGAGGGGAAGTCCTATATGCTCATGGCAGTTTTTATTGCTGCCTTTGCTGCTTTACATTGTTCCAGCTTCAGACACTACAGTTTTTAGCATGAGATGYGGAAGGTTCAGCTGTGATGAGATAYGTCACGTTTTTAGAAGTCCATTTTGCTTATGCTGAAGTGCCGAAATGAGTAATTTGTTGGACAAATATATAATCAAACATTACAAATTTGAAAAAATTTACAGTTGTGAACACGAGTATACATTCAGCAAAAAGTTTTTCATTATGCCATATATGTAGTACATGCAAGGAGGAAATTAAGGGTTCCCCTTACTCTTGTAAAACAGTGTTTAATATATTAATACAGCTGCTACTGTTTTCTTTGAGCTGCTTATGGTATCTGTCAAGTTTAGCAGGACYTCAATTACTATTTTGAATGATGCTTAAGAGTGAAATTTGTCATCTTAGCTGTAGAAAGGGTCCAACTGTGCTCTCACTGAGGCAAGAGGAAGTTTTACTGGCTACGGTGAATGCAAACTGAGCCAAAAGTCCTTGTTTTTATTACAAAATTAGCGTATGTCCTGAAGAAATGCAGAGTTTTGAAGTTATTCTCTTTGTCTCGGATGAACTTTTCCATGGCCTGACTGCATTTTGGAAAAACTATTATCAGTTACTGCAGTCAGGAACTGCCCAGAGAAAGATATGGTAATTATAAGAATGAATCATAATGCTTCTATCTGGCATAAAATAGAGGGTCTTACTAATATTTGCTTCCTTTCACCCCTCAAAATCATATATGGATTTTTTTAAAATTATCTTTTTTGATTCATGAAATTTTGCCAAGTAAAAGAATAGCACCTATGCTTATAGTATATAATAATTCCTAAGTCTTAAACAGATGTAATTTGTGTAGATTTAAATATGTTAATAGTCATGATTTAAGCCTATTTGAGGTTAGGTCTTACTAATCTTGCTAAAATGCATTTGTTTCATCATCTGTGTTGCTTTTATCTCAGACTAAGGTTGACCTTTAATATGTACTTATATTCTGCAATGGGCATTTAAATTAGGAAAAAAAAATATATATATATATATACACACACACACACATACCCCTGCCATACTAGAAAATTGGAGAAAATACTGGTATTACTAACAGAAAACTCTTCTTTTTTTAAAYAGTACAAGGGTTCCTAACTTAAATGAAAGAATATGTAAATTGACCTCTTTTTAAAAGCTTTTCCTTCGAGATTGCTTGAAAGCAAAATTTTAAAACATAGATTTTGGCCAGCATTTTGTCCTAAGTATATTTGTCCTAATAATTATCCCAATAACTACATGGTGTGTTCACTGATATAACAAGCTTCTGTTTTGGAAAGAAGATACTATACAACATTAAGTATCATTAAAGTTAAACACTGTTAAAGCAATAAAGTGCTAATCTAAAATATAATTAATTTTATAATGAGAACAAGCTGTAATTAATTTAAAAAAAAATTCCCATGTTATATCTGTGGTTTTGGGGTAATTTATGTAGAGTTGATCTGATGACGATAATGGTTATTTCCATAACAAATCCAGTCTTCCAAGTACGTAGCTGATATTTGTGTAGCCTGGGGGAGCTGGATGTGCAGCATCCCTTCATTGTCCTTTCGTCCTTCRTATGCCACAAAGACCACATAGCTCACGTACAAACTTGTGGGAAGTTTCTATCCAAGAGGGACTGGAGTCTGTTCTGATTTGAAGCCAGTTCTGCTAGAAAGAACCTAACTTTCTAGAAAGCAGGCAAGGCRAGGGAACAGCAAGTGCTCCAGGAGGTAACCTTCCCTTTGCCTTCTGCAATCACCAAGATAATCTCGTCTCATGTAACAGCTGTAGTGTGCCTGATACTTCAAGTTTTTTTTAAGAGAGTGAACTTAAGGAACTTTATAATGTGTGTTAGAAAAGGGAATTACTTTTGCTTAGTTAAATCTGGAATTAGTGTTATTTTAGTGGAGTTATTCCAGGCTAAAATCATGATTTCAAAACAAAACGTTTGAAAGGGTGAGTGGGTTTTCTTGAGAAATCCCCCTCCCTTTTCTGGAAACCTTCTCACTTAGGTAATTTTTAGCTTCACTGGAAGTACTGTGAAATACTTAACTCCTGAAATCCCCAAGAACAGGGTAGAGGACAAGTTAGAAAGAGGTGAGAGCTTGAGAAACAGCTGCGACATGCAATAGCAATACATTGGTCCTGACCAACCTGTTGTTGCAGCTATGTAAGAACCTCAAGGTAGTGGGTATCTATATATGTTAGAGTCCAGCTGTTTGCCGTATGGTCCTCAGTCCAGAAAAAGAAGTGTGTGCTTGGCTTGAACTTGATTTCTGAACTCAACTATGCAGTTGTTTAAATCACACCCACATGTCAAGATATTAGGGTATAATCCTCATATTTTATCTTTTGAATGAGTAGTACAATATGTATTGGTGATGAGTTATGTACAGTGATGAAGTTACTTGGCAAATCCACACATTTTAATCATTTAGTTGTAAGTGGAGCCTTATGCATGTGGTGAGTTTACATTTCTGAAACGTATTTTTAATTACAACTGGAATGGCTCAATTATAGTCTAGAATATTGTGTTCATTTGGCTAAAATAGTGTGTTCACATGTGAACTGGGTGGGGAGGGGTGATGCCAGACAATTTTCTTGATAATAAGATTATTGACCCCCATTTAGACACTAGGTAGCAATGATCATAAACCAAAACCAGAATCCAATATCTGTGCTCAAAGTGCTAGAATGTAATTTTGGTGGGGAATGTCACACTGCCAAGTCTCTGCAGGCCCTCGCCATAGGCAAAGGGTGAGATGGTCTGGCTTTTCTGCCACGTTTGTAGAGAACCAGAAGTAGGAAGGTGCAACTGAAGCCTCTTGAAGGAAAAGGATCGCTATATGTGCACCCGCGTGCACTCACACGCAGAAGTAGTGACTGATAATAGGGGAGCAGTATGGCTTCACTTGTGTTCAGGGAGAAGAGGTAACTGCTGTCATATGTTAATTTGTTCCGAATGTGAGTGATAGAGRCCACCTTGTGTCAGCCTGAGGCTGTGTCTGCATCACAGCGGAGCCCTGTGCTGGACAACTGCACCCGCTCAGGTCCCAGCAAAAAAACAACCGAGTTGGCACTGAGGCTACCTGGCCATATATCTCAGCGAGCAAGGTGGATTAATAGTACCTTTTCCCTTTAGATACACCCTGTTGTTTTTACTTACTGCAGTCCAACCTCCTTGGTCCTATCTTTTCCATTTCTCTGGAACATCCCGTGACTTCTAATTTTGGTCATTTCAGCTGCTGTTGGCTGGGTAGCTGAATTTTTTAGTTAAAAGCCAGAAGCWTAGAGGGAACCTGGGTGGGTAGCACTTGGACTAAGAAGTGAGGAAGCAGAACAAATGGCTACACTGAGTCTGGTGAAACAGGGACAGAGGAGAACCTGGGACCAAGAGACAAGGCTAGATTGGATTGTCATAGAAACTGAGAYGTGCCAGTGATGCTGAAACTGGAGGAAAAGCAATACAAGAGCAAGCTAGCTCGAGAACAAAGAGGAGCAGACTTAAGCAGGAAGGACAAAGAAACAAGGAGTAGCAGCTTTTGGRGATCAGAAGGCTGGATAGGCACAAGGAGCTGGAACTGCGGGACAGCTGAAAATGGTCAAGAAGCTCAGAGAGCACCACTGAGAGGAAGAAGAGGTAGGAGATGACAGCTGGAAGCTAGGGGGAAGAGGGAGCATGGAATTCATGACGGGAGAAGGAACCTTTCACCCATAGGCAACTGGTTTGAATCTCGTCCAAGTCAATAGTGAACAAGAAGTAATGACTGTGGGGAGATACAAAAGGAGCTGTTGGTCTCAGTCCAGTTCTTAGCAAACGGATGTCAGCATCACTGCTGGAGTTAGCACAGCTGGAAGGCTTGCTGGCAGTCAGTAGAGAAACCACAGGCTGGTTGAAAAGGGAGGCAAGTCTAAGGCAAGAAGGAGGCCCATGAGAGGGACTCTTAGATTGTGTTCTCAGGCCTGCCACTTTCTTGTCGTATAACACAAGTTTAAGTGAGAACTTGCAGCTGTTCCAGGTTACTTTGTGCTGGTTTGGCCACTTGTTAAATGAGTGTTAGACCTTGTTCTCATTTAAAAGTTAGACCGATCTTTATATCCCATAACTTCCCATGGGATGGGGTGAGCCAATCTAACAGCCCATTGCTAACAGACCACCTCCAGTTCTGCTCCCTTTATCCGCCTTACCCATTCAGCTTGCTCCTGCCAGCTCTAGTTGTCCTTGGATATCCTCAGATCACTGAGCCAGTTCAACATATTAAGCCAGCAAAAACCTAGCCCAGCAGGAAAAAGTGGATGGTCTTCTGTCAGATTAGTAGTACACATTCAGCATCTTGAAGTCCTGTCCACTATTGTTCTCTCAGTGCTCGTGGTGGATCATCATCATCTGTTAAATTTCATATAAAATTGCATGGAATAACTGCAAAGTAACATTGCAAATCATCTGGCAAGTACTGCAGACCACCTGGTTTGACTGCAAAACATTTCGCAAATGCAGAGTTTGCCTAGCAACAAAGTCTGCTCTCCAGGCTCCCTTATGATTTATGGGGAAACAACTCCTCCAAATGGTGACTCAGAGAGAATAATGGTTATTGCTCTGAATCATTCCTAGGAGATGCTGTCTGTCTCTCTGTTGACTGCATGGGAAAGATAAGGAAAATGTCCTCCCTAGAGTGTGGTTTCACGAGAGCTGACATAAGGGCTTACCAATACCAAAAGGGTGAGGTTCCCTCTCTCACCTTCCCTTCTCTCCTGGCCACACATTTCTCCTGCATAATGTGTGCTGCTTCTGGCACTCACTGTGGCCCTCCTAAGCTAAGTCAACTCACTGTAATGGCAGAAATCTAGCCCAGCAAGAAAGTGAGTAGCTTTTGATACCTTAAGGAGTTACAGCATGTCAGTAAATGGTCTGATGGTGCTGGAACAAGTACTAACCCGTTGGCCAAGACTGCAGTGGCACAAGGGAGAGCTCTCCTTTTTGCCACCAGAGAACTGTGGTGTTGGCTGAATTGCATATGAAAACACGCCCCAAATTTGCTTTGTTACACCTCTTCTCCTTTATACTGACTCCCACAGCTTCTTCACAGAGAGGCACGTGTACACACACACACATATTTGTTCCTGGCAGCTTGTTGAAAATATCTCCTCTAAGGAATTACTGTTGAGTAATTTAAAAGTGCATGCTCCTTACAAAAATATGAACAATATCAGTAATGTTGCTAGCATGTAACTTTGGGAGGAAAGTACAGAAGATCAAGAACATGTTTGTAAAATGGTGGCTGGCCAGCTAAGAGTTTTTTCCTTTAGAAAAGATTCTATGTACTGAAGGCTGTGTCACCACGAGTAATACTAAAAGAAGAGAGTTCAGATTATTGGGACAAATTAAAAATTGTAATTTTCTCTCATTATTGTTTCTCTTCAAACTTTGCTTTCTCCATTTTTTTACTTCCCTCAACTCATGTAAGAAATGCTGTAGTTGTGTTCTGTTAATGCAATTGAAGAAGTTAAGAGCCACCATTCTGGCTGATATTCCATTTTTGTTTGGCATACAACTGCTGCTGATGTAGAGAACATTAAAAGGCAAAAATTTAAGGGTCTAGTGGTTCCTTTTAATGACTATGGGGCACTTGCCTGCATATCTTTTAGTTCTTCGAGTGTAGCAGCTCTCAGTGAAACTAAATATATATAGCAAGTAAGTTAGCATAGTGTTCTCCTGCTTCTGTTTTTATCTGTGAATGGAGCCTATAGCCCATTATTTATAACTGTTTATCTCAAAGGGACCGTCAAATTCCCATTTCTGTCCTTCCCACAATTATCTCTAGAATGCAAGCAGATATTTTGCTTTTTCCAATGATGTGATTGTAATATGACCAACGTGAGCAACAACTAAAGTTCAGAGTAATTATAAGCATATGACTGCTTTTGAGATTCTGGTTTTGACCTTGATGTCAAAGCTTAGGTCTGGACATGATGTGCTTTCATAAGGGTAAGTTAGGGCTTTTTATTATTATTATTGGTTCAGGGTGTTTCTTGCGAGCATAACAGTTACTTATTTGGACATTTTATACAGAAATTGAACTCACAAGTTTTCCAGTTTAGAACTACAGTAGCTACTTTTTGTCTATATACTAGCTACAGAGAGGTACTAAGCTGATGTCTTGTCTATGATGATAAACTTCAGGTACCGAAAGATGAGTAGTATTAAAGGGAAGAAACTCAAGAACTCTTAATTTTATTGAAGTGGAATGTTCTTCTTACTCCTTAGGGTTGCATGTTCAACTGGATGATATGGTGGAACGACTTAAGATGCTAATGGAGGTGCACTAATATTAAACAGAATTATCTTTAGGATTCGGTAAAGTCCCAAGATTGGGCTGTTCTAAAAATACATGGGGAAAGTTATAAATTTTTAGCCTCTTTTCCTAAGGAAATGAGGTTTATGCAACCACACTGTCTGAGTGTGTCTGTCTGAAAGTGCCTTACCAAAAACTTTTGAGCCAGTTGGCAAGTTTCAGCTAATATTGACAGAGGATGAGACATGTCAGAGAGATTAAGTTTCTTCACATTTTGTTAAAATAAGCATTTGGGTAGAGGAGAGATAAATGAATAACCCCAAAGATGAAAACACTTCACTTTGAGCTCAATTAGATTGTTTGTCACCGAAGAGTCTTTTCAGGAGAGATGTTACGAAAGTTCCTAAGGAAGAACTTTGATCTGCGAGTACTTCACTTTAGGCACAGAATAACCTAACCACAGGGCACAAAGCCACAGGCTACGTAAGTTTTATTTTCATTTTTTGAAGTTATTGATGACTTTTTCCATCATTTATGTAAGAAATTCAATCCATCTTGTTCTAGAAGCTCAATTTTATAATAGACTGTGCAATGAATATGCATTAACGTCCCCACAGGCTAATGTTGTTTCTATAGTGAAACCATTTGTTTCTAGAGTGAAAACAAATACTGTAGTGTGGCATTGATGTGGTGCTATTGRTGGAATTTGGTTACGCTTTTGTGGAAAAACGCTCTGTTCTTACAGAAACCAGCAAAATAAAAATATATTCCTTGATGTTAACATTACAATTRCTCATTAACTTGTGGACTCCACATGTTATCAAATTCAAGAAGAAAAGTGTTTCAGATGTCTTCATTATGATCAAGCTGGCATTAACGTATTACTAGATGTGTTTGCACAGCATCATCGTATTCATTTATTCTTTCCTTTTTTTGATACTGAACCTAAGAAACATTAATTAATATGAGTACTACAAAGAGGTTGGTGTTACTTTATAAATGGTTGTAGTAATTTCCTGTCCCTGTGGAGATGTGTCATAGATCACACGCCGAAACCTACTGATTTTTTTGTCTCACCGTCAAGGTCGATGATAAATGTAGCAGAATCATGAACACTGATCTTGAAGTCMTGATGATGAACTGTTTCTGGCAATGTTTAAAGAACTGATTAGGTCTCTTCTAGAAAGTCTTAGTGATACAGAATCAAAATGGAAGCTTGATTCCTGTGCCCAGGGAAGGGGAGGACATSCAGACATTCTGGTAACAAGACCTATGGAGATAACAGCAAAAAAGACAAACATAGCAGCACAGACGTTAGTGGAAGATACAGGCACTCAATTGAATTGGGGAGCTTAAATCCTAGGAATGGCGGGGCACTAACAAAATGTTTCTGTAAGATCAGTGCTTCTGGCAATTGTAATGGATGCATGAATGTAATTTGTCAGTTCTGTTCTAGCTAAACTCAGAGAAAAGGCAAAATCCAAATCTTATTTGCTGCTCTTTAAAGAGCACTATGCTGTTAAATGCATTGAAATGTTAGGCTGTTAAATGCTTTGAAAATGTGAAGTGCTCATATAGGAGGAGCTCAATAGGAGCTGTGGATGTTTTTTWAAAAAAAAAACAACACATATCTTTGGGCAGTTGATTCAGAAAGCTGGTTTGAAGTGGGAGATCTTTTTGTATGATGTGTGGCTCATGCTGTGATTTGAACAGCATTGGCATTAGCTATTGATTCAAACTGGTTTGTGATAGTTTATACATATGCAGGTAAAATCTGCAGAAAAATACAGAATAGTAGTCTGTGTTTGTAAATTACTTTTAAAATTTTCTAGGTGTTGTAGAATTATTAGCTAGTTACTTCTGACTGGAGCCAGCTGGACAACTTCATGTTACGTGCAATTGGGCTATTCGGCATTTCTGGAGGCAACCTAGAATGAGCTGAAGAAAAAAATGAAAACAGGTATCTTCAGTATAACCATGTTATAGGTGGAGCCTTCCTTTGGTTGAAGGCTTCAAATCCCTGAAAATGCTTTATTCTGAGGCAAAACAGAAAGTCAGATATGCCCAAACTCCCTGCCAGGCAGGCTGCCTGTTTAGTAGAGTCCAAAGCTAGGGAAGCTTCCATTAAAACCTGTCTGATCTCCTCCTCCAGTTCTACTGAAACCAACACATTCCCAGACTACTTTCTAATTTTAACATATTGGTATTTTCAACAGAAAAAATGTTCCTTTACCAAAATTTCCAAGCAACTCTAATTTGTGAATGATCGCATATGTATAAGCGCAAGACCTTTCGACAAAACATCAAGCCTCAGGAGCCAGGAAATAGATCTGTGAGAGAACTGAGGGACGTCAAAACTCGCCTATAAAGGCACATGGACAACCTTCTCTTTACGACTTAGTCAGAAACTCCTTTGGATAATGAAAATATGTAAGCACCAGAAATGAGGCTTTATTCAGRCTCGCAGGAATGTTTTATAGAAGCACATGGCTATTCAACATAAGACAGTATAATCCCATTTAGAAGAAAGTGAAGTGCTTCATGCACTCAGGAATGAGAATATCTTGCACTTTTATAGCATGAAAAAATGGAAGTGCTGTCCTTAATTTTCCTGCCACAAAATAACCACTTAAAACAAAAAGCATCCCATGCCTCTGGAGCCCCTCGGAGAACTTTCTATTGGGTGAACTCATTTATTCTCCCTAACAACAGGATGTCTTAAAGCTATCAGTCTCTGCTGGACAACTGTAGTTTATCATCAAGAAAAGAGCTGAAGCCCCAATGGGTGTAGTTGCACGTAGATTTACTTGGACGTATTGCCCTCAATCCAATCTCGTTTTCTTGTAATTTAACTCCAGCCGAAGTAACTGGATTTCTTCTGTCCTAGTGTGTTAGTAGAACAGAACATTTTGGCTTCATATCTTGCTGGAGCAAACAGTAAATAGGAGAAAAATTTATCTAAGAAATTAAAAAAAATAGGTTTTGGGTATAATTTAAACTGGAGAAATATATAAGCCATTTGTGAAAGCTGAAGGGCTTTCATATAGTGAAGTAAGTCACAGCAGCTCAGTTTTGAGGAAGGAGCACAGCAGGGGAAAGACATGTCCGGTTGTGTTAAAAACATCAGTGACCCATAATCAAGGCATTTAATACTACAGAGTATGGCATTCAATAGCTTTTCTGTAATTTTGATGATTTTCTTTCACTATAGAGCTCACATTTTTCTAAAAATGTTTTCTTCTCTAAACACAACTTTCAGAACCAATTAAGTTTGGCAAGCCCAAAAGGCCACAAAGCTACTATTTTGTATTTGGTTGCCAAGGAGTATATCTCTGTCTACCAGTTTATAAGTTTGTCCCCTCCTCACCCATCCTTTTTTGTTGTTCAAGAGATAACATTCCCACAAGCTTCTCATATATCAACACTTCAAGTACACTTATCTGCAGTAGATAAACACAAAAAAACACATGCACCGATAGTCTTTGCTAGAAATGGCATTATTTGATTCAAAACTTAAAAGGAGGAATGATTAATATTTCTCCTTTAAGAGCTTTCATTAGGCTTGTCTTTCATGGAAAATGAGATTGTTATAGCACGACCTTGAAAGAGTTCACCCTTGATAAAGCACTTGACATCATTTTGCTCTCAGTGTTATAGTTAACCTACTAGTTCCAAGTGTTTGTAGGCTTCAGTAAAGCATACTCATGGCCAATTAATCTCTTCAACAGAATTTGTCCCTGGCTACAATAACAACAGAAACATGTTTACAGTTGCACTAGCTACTCTCCAAAATGAAGCAATGTTTAGGAAGATCAGGTCACAGAGAGGCACTCATTTGTAACCTTTAACCCTGGTTGATCAACTGTACAATGTACTAGTACTGTCTGTTTAAATTTGTTAACACATGAAACAGATTTAAGGATGATAGTTTAAAAACATTGATGAAAAAGCAGTTGTAATTTTTTTTTTTTGTATGCATGAGGCTTAAGGAATTTAGGAGAAATCAAGAAATACTAAAATTTAGTGTACATTAGCAGGACCTCTCTTGGGAAAGCATCTTTTATTGGTGTGAACTGCGTTAAATGAGAATCCAAAACCAAATGAGAATTTCTCAGATAATCCTCTTTCCTCTGATAAGTAGAACTTTCTTTTTCTTTTTAAAGAGAGGGTGAGAAAAATTCTACAAATAGATTATTGGGGGTAAGTTTCTGTCTTAAGAAAAGTAAAAAATTGAAGGAAAAGAAAGCCAGGTGTTTTGAGAGGAAATACTTCTCAATTTTTAGCAGCTATATGGTAGAAAAGGAAAACAGGATTTGCTGAAGTAATAGGGCTTGACATCCTCAGGAGTCACAGAAAGACTCAGAGGACTACAAAATACCAGAAAGCAGCACCTCAGTACTTTAGGATAGGAAAGAGTAGACCAACTCTACTATTTGGTAATTATTTATGTCTCCTCCTGATCAGCTCCTTCCCTTTAGGAACTGAACAGCCGCCAACAAGTGAGGCTGTTCTCTGTTGGTGTAAATAACTACTTGCAAGCAAGTAAACAGTCACAACCTGTTTTCACCCCCTTGCAGCGCAGGGAACTGCCCTTTGCRGGAGACAGTATGGATAACAGGGAACATGAGAAAGCCAAACTGGCAGCTGGTGAGGAAAGGGAAATTGTCGCATGACAAGCTTTAAATACTTCCACCCCAAGCCAACAATATTAAACTCACACCTGTCCACTTACCCTACCTATAGGTATCCCAGAAACCTAATCAGAAATATTTAGGGAGAGCCAGGATCTGGTTGTCACTTGTTGACAAGTTAACACTGGTAGACTTTGCTATTGCATTTTGAGGAATGGCTTGTTTCTCAAACCAAAACATGAAGTGAGACCTAAAGACAAACCAGTGGTATTTAGTGGTGAGCCTTGCTAAAGGTTTGTATGCGGTACCACATATTCAACTATTGTTCTGCTCTTTATAGGGAATTTGGCACTCACCCAAGGTTTTTTTTCCTCCAGTATGTTTAAAAAGGTCATTGGTTAGAGCTATGTTTAGTATCCCAGAGGCTGTTAGGAGCAATCCACAAGAAGGTTTCCTGATTGCCTAAGAGGCAACAGAGCTGTAGCTTGTTGGATTCTGCAGATGAGTTGGCAATTAATCAAGCCATTTATTTTTAAGGTTAGACTTGTCAAAACTAACCTGCATTCTGGTGCATGGCTCAATGACAGAGATAGTAACCTTAAAAAGATAAGAAGGCAGTATGCGCTGACTGGTGGTTTAAAGATATAACAGGGAGAAGGAAATGCTGTTCCACTGTATTAGAGAAAAAGGTGCAAAAGGATTGTTTGTTTCTATGGGATTTTCTTGGGGCGCAGGGAGGACTTGACCTTTGTTTCCGCTACTTGTCTCCAGCACTTTTGTCGTAACACAGGTACTGCTTACTCACCCAGCTCAACCCCGTGGCTTCTTTCCAACAGCCTGTGGTGTGCACCGAGAGTATAAACAGCTCCACCGCTATGGCAGGGGCATCGCCAGCGATGGCTAAAGCCTGTCTCTGGGGCTGCTGTGTAAACCATGGGTAATGGCACCTCAAGGGTCTCGGCTCCAGCCCTTTCCTGCCTCCCCCTCCAGGACACGCATATCCAGTGAAAGAGGAGAGCAGTCCCAGCTTTTCACACTGAGGTTGTGTCCACCCATGAACTGCTACCTGTGTTAAGTGAAAGGGAAATTATACACTGTAAGATCACTGCCTGGAACAGTACCATTTTGGTTTTGTATATGTTTTTATATCTACCTTAAAATGCTCCTGTTACTTTTGCCATCTTCAATCTATCTGACTCTGGCTGATAATACCAGAAACTCTCCCTTATCTGTTTCAAGTTCAATTTCTAAACACTTCAAGTAAAGAATGGGAAGATCTACTTTCATGTTGGTTGTGAGGAGTAATAGTTATGTACTTACCGTTCCCACTCACTTCAGCCGGCTTTTCTGTCCTCATGGAGATGATAAACTACAGCAGCCCACAGAGTGTGCAGCAAAATTATTAGAGCGTCTCAGGTCTAGGTCCTCTGTTTGGGATTACTTGGAAAAAGGAAGAACAGATGCGTTTGAAATGTAAAGCATTGCTAGTGGGGGAGGTTTCCAGCATTTTGGGGAGTGGTGATCAAAAAGGAGCTTTTGGTGTTGGGAAGACCTTGGTCTGAGGCACCTCTTGCACTCAGAGGAACCTGTCTTCTGGGACTCAAAACTGGATGTAAGACTGTCACAGAGGCTGGAGGAAGCCAGCAGAAAATTATCACGTTTAAGTGCATGCCTGAGCAGTAGAACTGAGAGTCTTGGTTTGTTCACTACTTTCAGCTGACAGATAGTACTGGAAAGACAGAGCTTTTTACTGAGATCATACACAATTAAAAAAAAAAAATTATTTCTGTATTCTGTATCTTCTGTGTAATAACTAATGCTGTATATGCCTGCTGAACAATTTTTTTTCTTCATGTTATTCATGGAAAGAGTGAAATGTAGATAATCTTGTGCAGTATTTCCCAGTGATACCTGAAATGTAATGGACCATAAAATATAGTTTTTGTCAATGCAGAGTGCTTTGTTCCACATACAAAGGACTGTGGAACACAGCTGCAAAAAAGGCACTRTTGCAAAAGCTATTAATTTCCATACAGTTAGGGATTATCTTTCAGGCTTGCATCCTGCTTTTTTCCTTTTCCCAAGCTAGTACCACCGAGCTCATGTAAGTCATCCTGCTGTTATCTGCGTGCTGGCTCAGAATCTCACTTTGCTCTGCACGGAGCAAGGAGGAGGCTTGTACTCCGCATCAGTAYGTGGTCTGGTGGGCTCCCTTAGCCTTCACTGTTGCCCTGTTCTGCCAGCTTTCCCTGCAACCCGGCGTGTASCTCTGGCTCCTCTGTATCGTTCTGTGGGGTGGCACAGGGAATATRGAGTGCAAGAAATGTGCTGGTCAGGTGGTGGTGGGGAAGCTACGGAGCAGGATGCAGCCGCAGGTAGCGGCAGGAGATATGGGGGGAGATGCTAGGTATAAAGAGAAACTTGAGAGCAGACATGCTGCTTTGTTTAACATCTGACAAGATTGCACAGCTATTGGAACTGCGGGTTTCCCTAGCTGCTCCCTGAGGACGTGTTGCTCCAGGACATGGCGGTATACRTGCACTCACTTTAAGCTAGCTAGATCAGATACTGCTACCACAGCAGACCAGAAAGCACCCCTAGCATTTTGGGCAGCTAACCTGTGCTGAGATACTCTGCCATCAGCAGTTCCCAGGCTAGCCAGCTCAAAGCTAGCTCAGGTGTACCTGTTTCAGCTCCAGTAACCTTTGTGTAGACATGCCCTGAAGTGAATTTGGGAAGTAATCACCCATGTTGCAGGGCACTGAGTGTACCAAAAGGCTGACCAGAGCAAATTCAGCCTGTCGATGCACTCAGAGTCCTAAGAGCAACCCTCTTCTTGTCAAGGTGTGTCCCTGCACTTTGCAAAGGTCTGGTTTTGGAGGGGGACTTGTAAAAAGCTCTTGTTTTAGCTTTGTGCATGTTGTCCACCAGTTCCCAGGAATGTTAATCTGGTCCATGGCCCTGCCAGTTGATGAGGTACTGAAGCTTTCCACAAGGTAAACTAGTAATCAAAGACTGCATGAAAATTGACCTTTGGATACAGAAAGCAATAAACGCCATCTGCTTCTTAAGATGCCTTTGCTAGTAAGAAGCTTAACTTTATTTTGGTATATTTGAGTGTGTTTGTGTTCATCATCCAAATTGTTTACAACTAATAACACTTTCAATGGTTCTATTTTGGGATTCTTACCTTTATTTTATCTTGGTATTCAAGATAAAAATCTGAATCTGTTGTACGTCTTTCTTAGTGTCCTCATTCCTAGAATCACTGTTATATTAACAGTACAGCTATTCAAATTTAATTATATATATATTTTTAACTTTCAMTGTTTTAACTCTAAAAACTCAAAAATAAGAAGATAGATAAAGAACTTTGTGTTGTTAAATGTTTATGATTTTCTAGTCCCAATAAAAAATTCAAGGTATCAAAATATGTTATTATTGGCAATATTAAATTTAATAATTTATCCTATAATCTTAATTTTTAGGAGTGATGACCATTTATGGTTATAACAGAAATTAAAGTGAGCTGCAGGTATTACCTGCAAAACAGGTTCCTGTTAGATGCCTGTTTGGCATCTAAAATGGTGTCCAGAATTTGCTGTCTCTSTAGAGAATAGCCATTTTAGCTGCAAAAACTGTGGAAGGAAAGGAGATGAGAAAACACACCATGAACAGAGAAGAATCTTTATCATCAAAACAAGACAACACAAGCACAAGAAATTATCAAGTGAGCAAAACCCCAATCGGCAGCTTGAGGCACTTCAGTCAGAGATTTTATTTTGCCATGGCCATTTTACACATTAGCTTCCCCCTGTAATACTCCATCATAGCCCTTTGCCAGCCCTCCCTTCATATAGAGGAAAGCATAGCGCTCCAGCTATATGCTTAGAAAGCTGTAAAAAGCATCAAATAATAGTTCTGAATGGAAATTCATCGTGATGGGAGCCCTTTTCTTGTATATAAGCAGACCTTCTTAAACGGGTTACAAAAACTAAAACTGGCATACCTCTCTTGCTTTTTGCCTTTTTTCCGTCTTAATGAACTAACTGAGATCTGAACAGTCCCCCGCTGCTTTCTGCAATCTGAGCCCCACTCTTAATTTCTTGAGAATCTTAAATCAGGCTTGATTTATAACATATTTGTCTGTCTCACACTCCCCAAAATATTCTCATTTCGAATGAATAATCATGTTAGCAGTCATGCAGTATTGGCAAAATTGGGTCAGATCATGGGGTTTGTGCTTTGTCTCACTAACACATCAGGAAGCAAAATGATCTTTAGCAGTCGGGGTGATCTGCTGGTAATATGTTCCCTAATTCAGCTCAAGAGGTAGATGTGCTGCAGTCACTCAGTTACGTTTTGCGTGTGAAGGAAAACACATTCCCGCTGTGGGCCACAACCTATTTTAGAAATGCCTTAATCCAGTGGTAGCTAAAGAAGCAGTATTTTTATAAAGGCTTCCATAAGATTGCTATGTAAGTCTTTTCTCTCCTGTGTGTGCATGGTGGTTTCTATTTTTTTTTTATTAGAAAGGGTGGCATAAACTCTTCAGATTTTTTTTTTAAATACTAAATCCTTAGGTACTGGTACAGCTGGTATAGTCAACAATTAAAACAGCAAGAAAAACTTTAGACTAACCTATATTACAGTAAAATCACTGCTGTGAAAAGTGATTGCTAGGTTCTGGTATCTAATAGTACAGATTCTACCAGGCAACCTAGGAAGAGGCTCCTCGTTAATCCATGAGATATTTTGGAACTAGGAGGACATGAACAACCCGAGATCGTGCCTTCACTTTTGTAGCATTTTGTTGTTACTCACTTAGGAAAACTCAGTTCACCTTTGGTGTAATAAATAGCAGCTGCAGCCTGAAACAGCAGGTAAGCATTGGGTAAGCATGGTTTCTTACCTCACTGAAAGGCTTCAGTATAGGACAGTGGATTTAAGAACAATACTTAAAAACAAGTACCTGCTTCGGTGCAATTTGAAAGCTTCACATGGAAGCAGTAACGCTGTGTTGCAGTGCGGAAAGGGGATGAGTAGCAGCAGTTAGCCCTCCCCTGCCTGGCGCGGGATGGTTGGATGCTGTCGGGGCTCTGCGGGGGCCGGCAGCTGCCCAGGGCCTGGGGAGCACGGGGGGCTCCCAGCAGGGCAGGACCTCGCAGCCGGGCAGGGAGCCGGGGCAGCCGGACCCATCGTACACCAGCCAGGGAGCCGGGCAGGGCTGGGGGCAGCCAGGGCAGGACTGGGGGCAGCCAGGGCAGTCCCAGCCCCGGGCATCGGGCCTCTCCCTGGGGACTGGGACAGGCTGAGATCGGTGCCCRCAGGGCCTCGACAATCGTCTAGGTAATTATTAGCAGTTTTAATGTCTGTTAACGCTTTTTTTCTCCCCGCATGAATTGCCTAGCTGGAAAATAAATGTGGTCTTCCCATCACATAAAATGGAAAAATCACTGAGGCTGGTTTAGGATTTACARCTGAGGACACTTGATGGCTGTATCTTTCAGCCAAGGTGGGATCAATAAGAAGAGAACGGTTTTTTTGTAAAACACAGCTTTCTCCGGTGACAAACTACTTGTAAGAATGCTGCCACTGCAGTTTGCTGCTGAGCTGTGCAACAGACCGATACCTGCAGCACGTGTCTCTAATTCCATACAAATTATTGTACGGTCTTCTTTTCTAAACCTATTGTTTCTGTGCCAGAGCTTTGCTGTGRTTAGAGATTACTGGAACAACAACTTTACTATCAGTTCATGGCTTACTGGTTGACTAGGTGAACTGCCTTTGAACTGAGCTTGCTTTCTTTTGGGTTTTTTTTTGCGGCTGTTCTTGCTGTTGGTAATTGTGAGGAACTTGGTGCCCTTACGCACTCATTAGTCTGTGGTTATCTTTGACTTTGTACTCACTGCAACTTAATCTGTACTCACCTCATGTGAGCTGCCCTCATGCTTATGGTTAGGTTGCTTTTGCCAGTGCTTAGCATGGCTTCTTATCACTTGGACAAAGAAACCACTCATTTCCCCATCATGATGTTAGTTGCTAAAGTCTCCTTGTGTTTTCTGGCATTCAGGCTGACTGTCAGGCTTTCTGGCATTACCTAACGTCTCTATGCCAGGCTTGTTATTCTTCCAGGTTCCAATAAACAGGCTGTAATAATTTATCATTTTTGGAATCAAGGTCAAGAATCTCAAGCCCATCCATCCCTACTTTGAGCTGTCTTGGAATAACACAGCATGGTAGTCTAGTACTGCTTAGAGCTGATACCGTCCTTGCCTGCCTTGCTCTGAATGCCAGTCTCAAGTCTGTCTTCACCGGTAACTTTAACTTTCATATGCTYTGTAGGTATCATTCTGTTGTGTAATGCAGTTGACAGAAGTGGCAAACGTGGTCACTAGATGTGGGCACTTCAGTGCTTGAAGTTGTTAATAGTGTAGTGTACAAAGAGAAAAACTTTCTGCTTGACGTTACCCGGAGGGTTTTACATTACGATCTGGATTTGGGAAAGGAGATTATTGAAACTGGAATATATCCAGGTGATAGCTGAAGCTAACCCTTCCCCTCTCGCAAAAAGCAAGTCTTGATCTTTTATGACCAAAAGCGATCAGCAGTGATTCTACATTTCAAATACATTTTATATGAGGACATGATACTTTATCCGTAGAATGTCCAGCCTACCCTGTGCCAGCAAAATGATGCCTTTGTTATTCCCTGGGAAGGAGTGACACTCACTGGCCAGAAAATAKAGTGCCATAAATTACGTGAATTTAAAGGGTCCTTTAAATGGCTTTAATGTGTGTTTCGGAAATGGAAAAAGAGCGAGAGAGAGTGAGTCTCAACACATAAATACAGGAGGGAAGCAACAATTAGCTGGAAGTTACCAAACTTGCATGCTATATTAGCAGCCTTTGGACTGTTCTGGGTCCCTTAGTAAATAAATGGCACCAATTCCCCTCCCTTATACATCCTTATACGCATACATCTTGGCACTCTGCATCACCTTTTTCTCAATTTTTTTGTAAACCTCTTTTTTTTGAGGTTTACAAATTTAGTTGCTTTTTCTGAGGCCTAATAGGAGATGTGGTTGAAGATATAGTGATAGTATCTGCAGGGTATGTAAGAATATCAAGTTCTTCTCTTTGCTTAACTTAGAGTGGAAAAGGAGAAAAGGTATAAAGTACACTGTCATCCTCAGTATCTTGATAGACAATATTTAGAATGCGAATTACCCCTGGCTTTTTATTTATTACTAGTGCRGGCAGTAAAAGAAGACAAAGGGATTTTGAAAGGAGGTAACTGAAATGGCAGGGATCTGGAAGAAATTAAGGGGCTGTACTCAGAGGAAGCTTTCCATACCTTTATATGTGTATTTTGCCTAAAAATAAGATCTGTAACAATGGTAGGAGTGGAACATCAGTCTCATAAGAAAGATGAGAACCAACAGACTGACTAGTTTCAGGAAGTGCTTGGTAAATTTATGCTTGAGTTGTTTGATGTGGTTATTTCAGGGACCAGCAAAGTTCCTGTGTTCCGTGACTATTGACTGGAGAATGGTTTCAGCTTCAAGAGATCAAAGTTCTGCATGCTTTTGACACTCTCCTGATGTATAGACAAGTCTGTTCACCTCTTTGTGTCTTTCTCCATTTACCCATCACTGGGATTGCTAACTGGAAGTAAAAGCTGTCTGGATAAAGAAACTGCCTGATGGAGCACAGCATCCAACCCAGTGGGGTACTCAAAGCCTGTGAGGGCTTCTGTGTACTAATACACTCCTCTCATATTAAATGTAAGAAGAAAAGGAGAATCTTATAACCCTGGTTACCTTACTTTTATATCCGCATTTTCTTTACATGGAGAGCAGTGCTACTGTGTTAAGGAAAGGCTAAAGATTTGCATATTCCCGTGCCTAGACTCTTGTAGTGTTGGACGCTGGCAATACACTTATGCTATAAACTCCTCATCAACTTGCTGTTTTCCATTTGTCAAAGGCTGGCTTGTGTTTCAGTGTCTCCTCTCAACGCTTTGCTCTGGTTTTCTTTTTTTGGGGCATCGCTCTCCAGTAATACTGCCTMGGGGAGGAAAGTGGGACTTTTGCCCCCTCTGCTGGCTGGCTTATCTTTGGTCAGTGTAGCAGCTCATTAAAGCAATATATCAGTTTTACTATGAGTTGGACACATCTCTGTACCCCCTATAACATACCACCATTTTCAAAGAGAGAAACATTTGGGGCTGGAAGTAGAACTGCTGAATAATACGTATGTTGAAGTGGAAGAAGTAGCAACATTGAGTGATGCGCTGTGTAACTAGTAAATGATAAGAACGTGGCTAAGATCTGYCCCGTGCTAAAAGTGCTGCTAGCCTTGACTAAGGTGTGTTATCTGGATCTCTTTTCCCTTTCAGCCTTAWTTTTTTCTAAAGACAGTGCAGTCCCGGGTGTTTGTGATTAAGAAGAACTAGAAATCGTTAAGATGCCCACCACAAACACATTTTTCTCTGTTAACACCATCAAAAGTGGTGAAACAGCGTCCTAAATATGAGACACTCAGAGAAATCAGATTTTAATTTTCAGTAAGCATGATAAGCCTGTTTCCTCATGGGGTCCTTCTCTCCTTTACTCCTGGCAGCRCAGGTTTGGCTTGTTCTTTACACAGTGCTGCTGAATTTTAGGCCTTTACCAGCTGGCTCTCAGCTAAGGCAAGGCCAATGCAGGGCACATGCAGGAACAGAGTTCAAGAGAACCAGATAGCAGCTARGCATCAGGAGAGGCTTACTGAAGGCATCAGGAAGATTGTTGCCCTTTGAGGGGCTAGGTAGGAACCTCAAAAAGCTTGCTTCTTTAGGTGTCTCAGTATCCTTTGAGCAGTTTTCAGGAGAAATACTGAACTGTTTCAAATTCCYCTTTGGAAATCAATGCAGTATAATTTTTATTTACTTATTAATTCTACCAATAGATCACGATATCACACCCTTGGGATAGAACTAACAGCCCTGAACTGTATGTCTAGGTAAGAAGAGGTTTTACAATCTGAAGCTACCTCCTTACAACTAGCTGCCTAAAATCATGTTTGGCTCAGTCTTTCTACCTGRTGCTAATGACTAGCTCCTGCTGCTTCTGCTTAGGAGCTAAAGCACGTGCTTGGGCTTAACACCCTTCTGAGACTGAGGAGATTCACACCCACACCTTCCACCTCCCAGGACAACACCCAAACAATCTGGCTAGGAGCCTGGAGCCGGGAGGCATAACAGTCTTGAGCCAGGGAATTCTGAGGGATTTGTTGCCAAACACCACAAGCTTCTGATCACTGATTCGGTTATTGAAAAAAAGAGACCACCACAAACAATCAAACACATTAAACCCCCATCCTCCCCCATCTCTGGTCCCAACTTTCTGTGTATTCAGCACAGGTTACACTCAATCCATCAAAACTCTCCCATAAAGATGATGGGCATTGTGGGAGGTCGAGGTGGTATGTGACCATTTCTTCCTGTGACTCTGCATAACAATCTCTTTCTGCCGCTCTTTCCTATGGGTTTGTCAGGATGGAGCAAGGTCAGGGCTACTCCATGAGAGGGAGCAAACCAGGAGCAGAGGCTGACCCCACCGTAAGCAGGGAGAGTGTCCTCACCAACAGGGCGCCTGTTTTAATCCACAGCACCCAAGTAGAGTGAGCAGGGTGCTGATAACAGGGTCCATTGCCAGCTCCAGATGAGTTGGACTAGGAACTGACCACATATTTACTGTGACTTGCAGTAGCAACTGAGCACTGGAAATAAAAGCTACCTTCAAGAAGAGCTCACAGTTTATGAGACCGGTTTTCTTAATCATTCTTCTATTATATGGCATGGTAAAGTCACCCTTCACATGGACTTTACTCAATTTATACAGTTCCTTTTCTATTATACTCCCATTATATTTTTTAAAAGGAAAAAGGAAGACCATTTTCTGTTTTGTGGTAGGAGTAGTGTTTTAAATCCTAAATGTTGATTTGTTCTGAAATATATCAGCTAAGTAAAGATATTAAAACAATTTAAAATGTTTATTAAGGTGATGAAAACAAAAAAGTACCATAGTACCTTTAAGCATTATAACATACATCAGCATTCTGTCTGATTCCTTGTGAGTTATGATTTWCAAAGCTGGAAAGAGTGGCATTTATTATTTCTTCCTGTTTTCTGTAGCAAGCATAGTGGAATTGCATGTCTGATTTTCAAGGGTTYGGTTTCTGAATTCCTAAGTTTTGCCAATCAAGTAATTTAGACTGCCTAGTCCTTTACTTCTGTAGAAACCCCAAACTTACATGATAAGCATGCGATTTTCTTTTTAGTTATCATCTTACAGTATTATGGTACCACACTTACTTACCTGAAAACATCTGAAAATCTGCTTTACAGTAATACCTGAGACAAAATACATAGCTGTGGAGAGTCATTCTTATCCCAGCAGAGCTCACAGTTCAGAGTAAACAGAGAGGAGGATTATCTTTGCAAACTCATCACCAAAAGAATTTAAAAAATAGATCTATCTAGATGATCTTTTTCCCTTCTGTTTCACAGTACTAATTTACAAAAAGCCCACAGTCTTAAATGTTTCTGTAGTAACTAAACTTACACATGAAGTGCCTGGGCTGCCAGTAAACTCTCTCACCAAGGTAGCTCCTGTTGCAGCGTATTAGAGATGTACCATTTGCTACCCATCACTTAAACAAGGTCTGAAGGGAGACTAAGAGTTCAAATAAATAACTTTCACACCTGTAGCTGACAGAAATAGTTAAAAATAGCCTAAGAACAGAAATTCCTGAGATGAGCATCACACAGAATTRTCCTGTGCAGATTTGATTTTCCACTTTATAGAAAACATTAACTATAAAGTATGTGTACTTTGACTAACTCTTCAGTAACTACGCAGTAACTATACTGTAACAGTAAATAATTGGTAGAGAACTTTTTAAAGTGCTAATAGGAATCAGAAACCTGTGCAGGGGGAGGACACTAAATKTAGAAATGGTGTTGTCGTTAAGTAATGGAGAGAAATGGAGAAATTAGCTAGAGGTGATGGGGAAGGAAAGTCAGGTGAGATGATCATGGTTTCCAGTGAATGTCCAAGGCCTGTGCTAGGTGCATTGTCCTTCCTGAATGACCCCTAAAGGGATGCAAGAGGAGTAGCAGCAATATCTGTCATCCAGGTGGCATCCCTGTTCCAGTTCTGGCAGTGGACAAGAGCCATCGGAGGGCCTTTGCCACTGCTGCACAGTACGCTCAGCCTTGCAAGTAGATACTGACTGAGCCATGGTGGGCTTCCTGAGGCAGCTGGGCCCAGGTTGGTGGGGAGGAGAGGTGATGGCCATCTTGCAGGGTCATCTGTTGTTTCCTCTTCCTGGGGGGACCTCAGCCATGGTGACATGTTGTGGCAGTGGCTACCCCTCCAGCTCATCCAAAACCATCAGCTTGTCTTGTCTTAGATGGGCTGCAGGGCTGCTGCTGCTTGGAAGAGGGAAGTTGGTTTGTCCCTTGTGGTTTTCCCCACCTTGCTCCTCCTTGTCTGCGTGTCCTTTCTCCTCTTCCACAGTCACCCCATCTGACTCATAGCTGCCAGAAACCCTTGCTGAGCAGGAAGGGACACCAAGATCTCTGTGGCAGTCTCCCACCACCGCTGGAGACCCTTCTTGTAACACTCTGGAAATGGCTTCAGTGAGCTCACTGGTGACACCAGGAAGCCATTAGGTTTTCATGCATGGCTTGGTCCCCACCTCGAGGGGAGGGACATACCTGGTTCTACCCCAAGCGAGGTTGTGGAGTGGAGGCTGCCCCACTATGGAAGGGCAGGGGGCCGATGGGCTGAGGGCTGCTTTCCTTGGGACTGTTCCTCTGGGCCATATTCCTTGCCAGAAAGGCTGCTCCTGCATCATGGGAAGTTCCGTTGGCCTTCCCATGCAGGTCTTGTGCTCCAGGCCTGGCCCCATCCTGGGGACCCTCTAACAGAGTCGCTCCCTCCTGTTGCTGCCTGTAGGCACTGGGGAGCCCAAACTGGGGCCCAGCCCTCCCAGCACAGTCTCACTAGTGTTGAGCAGAGGAGAGGGCTTACTTCCCTCAACCTGCTGGCCATGCTCGAACGCCTTGGGAAACATTGAAATATTAACTATAAACRTGCTAACTTAGCTGCTTGATATTGTTGGACTAAAGACTCATTCATATTCTTTTGTCTGCAAAAGTGTATAATTTGCTTCATGTAATGTTTGATTGTCCATTTTTATTGAAAAGGGTCATATGCTGAATTTGGATTCTATGTTGGTTTCAAGAAACAACCACATAAAAAAGATGGGGATTTTATCCTTTTTTTTTCTTTTAAACCTAGCCTTTCTGGTAAGAAGTTTGTTTGCTTCAATTTCTCTGGCATCATGCTTTCCCTTTGACTTTAGCTATTAAGCAGGAATTTTTTATATCATCAGATCCAATTTTAGGCTTAAACAAAGTCAGTTGTTGTCTGTGTGGCAGCTGAGAAACAACTGTCTCTCTTTGCCTGTGTTAGCACTTACATGCAGTTGACTTGCAGTGTGTGAATGACTGGGCCAAGCATACCAGTTATGTGAATGAGCATTGTTTTCCGTGTTCATTATCCTCTGTTCAGTGTTCCTGGGGATTCTGAGGCAGTCTAAAAATCTGAAACATTCCTACAAGAGGAAAAGGAAAGCTGAGGGGCCCTTGTGTGCCCATTAGATATTAGCATTCTTCAGTTTTCCTGGGTTCTAGTCGTGGTTTGAAAGTGTTGCATAAAAAATATTGGCTCAGTCTACCCTTCGAGACAAACATGTATTCTGGGTGTTTCCATACACAAGTGGTTCTTTGCAAGTGCTAAACCTGAATCTGTGTTGTAGGTAGTTTTGTCTCCAGTCTTGCACCAGTCCMTGTCTCTTGGACAGACCTTGGACCTATGCTACACTCATGTCCCTTGCTGGGCTTCTTGAATGGACGCTGCACGTGCCCCCCTGCCTCACCTTGTGTGACAAATCTCCCCTGTCCTGTTGAGGAGCAGGAATGAGAGAGCAGCTGGGTGGGCATCTGACAGCCAGCCAAGGTCAACCCACCACAATCATCTTACCAGTCTATATTATTTTCATGTTTCATTTTCTGTATYTTTCATGTAAAAGCACACTAAGTGTACTTATTGTGTTTATTTCTGTTTGCTGAAATTTCACAAATTTAATAGTACAGCCACCAGGGTTGTTAGTCTGTCATTTGCTTTGAAGTTCTTGAACTAGCCTTGTCAGTAGTGTTTATMTTCTTCAGAAGGGTTTCTCATTGGAAAAATGTCTCATGACATGCAGGACTGTTAAGGTTTTAATTGCTGGTTTGGGAGTTTGGGAGTTTAGATACAGCCTTTTGGCACGGAATCAGAGGAAATGACAGCTGGAAGAGCTGGTACACAAGAGGGAATGTTTCTGGCTGTTAGTGGAAGAAATTTCRGTTTTCTTACTTTTCTCTTGTTTTCTGCATGACCTTGAGAGATGGTAAAAACTGTAGTGCAAACATATCAGCAGTCTGTCTTTCTGGTCTTTCCATCAGAGTTCTTCATACATCAGTTATTTTCACCAGTTGTTTAARTGTTTAACATGTTACTAATGGTGGAAAGATGGCTGAGACATTGTACACATCAAAGTAATGGGTATTCTGCCAGCATTTAAGCATTTAATCAACTAGGATCCAATTGCACATTTTGTTTTCCAATTCTCATGACTTTTCAATTTTGCTTTTTTAAACTATTTTGGGGGGCAAGAGTATATATTTTGAGACTTCTGAATTTTTTTTCTTGATCTGAATGATGGTACTAGAAATACTGTGGTAGTAGCTGTTTCTTCTGTATTTATGTATGTTTTGAATTTACGGAATGCATTTAATGGAACATTTTTCATTGAAGTTACTGTTCCTCACTCCAGTCATATGTCTAATTCTACTTTAATTAATGCATTGTCAATTATGATACCTTTCTACTGCAGCACATAAGTTATATACCAATCAGTGAAACACGAAACATTCACTATGACAAGCCTCTATGGGCAATTGTACTTGACAATGTGAGTTTTACCTATTGATTTAACTGTGTTCGGTCTTCCTGTCATTTTTATTCCATGTTTCTTAAAAGTTATTGAATGCAAAATGATGATATTTGCTTGACTAGGAAGAATTAACTGATTAAACACTAAGTTCTTGTGATGAAAAAAGTTATGTGAATGAGACAGCTAAAACTARATCTAGATTTACGGTTCAACTTGATGAGTCACTAAACACTTTTCTTTTTACAGATTTCTCTTGGTGCTGATTTGTTTAATATTCAGTGTACTATCTACTATAGACCATTATTCTGAATTTGCCACTGGAACCCTTTTCTGGATGGTAAGTGAACTTTTKGGGGAAAGATTCTAATCAGTTTGATTAAATCTAAATTGCTTTAGGTGAAAAGGGAGATAACTGTTAAAAATCTTCATGCAAAGCATGCTACCAGGACATTTAAAATAGTACCTGCTTTCATTAAAGGAATGTCATAGTTTAATGGGGATGATTAATTTCTAGATCTATAAACTAGAAAGGGTACTTGATAGATAAATAGTTTTTATATACTTGCTGTATGAAACTGTACCCTGTAGCTCTTACAGTGGACAACTGGTGTTCATCAGTCTTATGCAGTGTGGAACAGGATATTCTATAGGCAGGAATGTATTTTTAAAACATATCTCTTCTAAGTCTTATGGTAAAAAATTGGCCAAGAACCATGCTCTTCAGAAGTATCTGAATCTTGGGGGTAAGTGGTTTCTGTCAGACTAGTTTGCCAGTGTATAGAACAGGAAGGAAGAGCTTCCATCACACTTCTTTGTATCAGCGATTTGGCTTTGAAGTTGGTGCTTGTTAACTGTTGTGTCTGTTGGCAACCCACTACGGTGTCAGATTCTTGAGCATACATTAAGTTTTGTACTTGGTATTTTGCAACAGCATAAAGACATTGTGTTGCTTATCTAATATCCTTTTCTTGCTACTAGGATCTTAAGCAGTAATTTAAACAACAGGTGTTGTGATAGAAAAATCTGCTCACTTGGAGCTATACAGACGTCGTAGTAGCCAGGGAACAATTTTTTTATCACTGGACTGAGTGGCTAATTTACAGATGAAATGTACCTGAACTGTGTTACCAGTCCTGGGCTATTAAGTCTCTTAAAAATGTAAAATCACATCCAGCAACCATCTATAAACTGTTGCAACATACATTCAATATTTTTAAGTGTTAATTTGAAGTAGGTGGGAAATAAAAGCAGAAATAATTTGCATGAGGACTCTAGACAGTGTTCCTCCTCTCTTCCCCCTTGCCTCTCTTCACCTGTAGAAAGTTACGTATGGAGATGAAACATCCTTGATAAAACTGGAGTAAATCACAGTTGCTCACAATATCTGTATTTTAGCCACTCAAATCCTCTGATCTCGATGTGTGATAATCTCAGTATTCTTATTGTAATTTCTTTTTGCTAAGTGGTGACTTCTAATGTGATGGATTTTGGTTTTCTGTCTGGTTTGAAAAGAAAAATCAGTTACTTATTTGCTTTCCTCTGGCTTAGACTACATTAGTATATGCAGCTTCTGTGTGCAATTGACTAAGCCATCATTAGGATCCCTGAGTTATTTTGGGATTTTGACTGATGTTAATCCTGTAACAAATGTTGCTTGGCCTTTAAGCCATATTCAGTGTCAAACAAAGTGCAGTATTCTGCCAATCATATGTAGTCCTCTCATACTCGCTGAAAGGAGTAGAGTGATTACAGGTCAGTATAACCACCACCCAAAAGAGTAATACTGGCAAGGATTCAATGCTTAGTTGATTGTTTTTGTSTAGATGGTATGTGCATGTGCAGACACATATTTCTGGACAAAAAATAAACCACAGATGTGTGGTTCACAAAGTACCCACATAGCATTGCTAGCTATTTTTAAGTGATGTTATCGTCTAACAGATGAATCATGCATAGTTGGTGGCAGCGCTGGAACAATTTCTTGGCCACCTTGTGTTACAACCTTACCTTGGAGGATACCTCTCTTGAGTTTATTTTCCTCCCTGCTGTTTTCTTAGCTTCCTTCCTAGAAACGGCCGGCACAGGGGTTAGCTGTTCTGCTGGCTACTGTAGATTCACTTCCCTAGAAACCATTTGTTTTAAAACTGTGAGTCTTAGAGTTTGCTCTGAAATAAATTCATTTCAATTACAACACTTGAAAGATTGCTTTTAGAGCTAATTAAATTAGTTCTTTTTCACAGAGTTGTGGGGTTTCTCGTTTCTAGTACTAAATGGTTAGACTCCTGCGTGGAGCACTTCTCTCCACCTTTACCTGAAGGAATTTCATACGGCATTTCCCATTTTACCCGGGAGAGTGCTAACCCCACAGAAGCCTGGAGATCATTGCTCTGTTTACTCTGTAGTAGGTCATTACTCTGATCTACTTCWTACCATAGCTGACTGTTCATGTAACCAGAGAGAGTTTCTGTCACCAAAACACGAAAACACATGCCTATGTATTCTGCCTTCCGTGCCACTCTGCTCTCCTGAAAGTGTCTGAGAACAGTGRAGACTGCCAGTAGAGTGAGAAACAAAACTGGACCAAAGCATCTATTGGATCAAGTTCAAAATGAAATCGATTTGTTTCTCTCCTGATTGAAGGAACCTGTAATTCTTTGTATAGTCCTGTTAGTGTGTCGGTAGCAAATACATGTGATGCTTGGGATATTTTCCCACTTGTGGAAAAACTGCTTTTCATTATATTGAGGTGGATTGACAGTTGGGAAGGATCAACTTCAAAATTGTAATGTTGAAAGTTGGTAAGGCCTGACGAAGCATAGCATTTGATACTTGTAGACACTTAAATGTTTTTGTATTTTCTTAGAGAGGGTGAGATGATGTGCCAAATACAATTTTGGATAATATGTGTCACTGGGGTAGATATGGCACATTAGTAACAGATGTAACTGCAGATGTGTCCTAAGGCACTAAAGTCTTGTGTTTTAAAGACTTAATTTTTTAATGTTCTTAATACATCTGGGTGGTGTAAGATAATTTCTTGTCAAGTGTGAAACCTATCATCACTCAGACAGGCTATGTGAATATACCAAGGAGAGAATATCATATCAAGAAGACCCTACAAAGTAGTGTTTGTAGTTTGAATGGAAAAAGGGGGCTGAAGAAGCAGTTGCTGGAACCTAAAGTAAAAAAAGCCCCGAACACTTACTCTCCTCCCCCGGCTCCCCAAGCATATGTTTTCAAGTCTCTGAAAATTCAAGTGAATTCTGGAGGAAAAAAATATGACTGTTTGGCCCTGCATTTGAATGTTAAGGCCAATCTGTCATCTTTGAGACTATTGAAGACGTTGCGTAGCCATAGCTTCTGATACAGGCTGATGCTATGCCTCCCCAAATGCTGTAAATTGCTCTATTTGATGTCCTTGCTTGGGGTTAAAGGAAACTTATGTTCTTTCCATTTATGAAGAAAAGACAACATGTAAATCTCCATCTGATCATCATTGTGGTAAAATCAGCTTCCATGGTAATAGGACTGGTGAAATTGCTTGTCTTGAACTTGCAAATGCTGTCATTTGAAGGAGTTTTTTGTTCTCATACTACCAAATATTTTGTGTATTCACTGCCACTCTTGGGAGGGTTTTTGCCAGCTCTGTCTAAGATAATCTGATTTAATTCTTCCATATGCATCACTGTATCTTGGTTATTTCCTGGTTGGTTTTTTTTTTCTCCTCTGACTATTTAGCAAGCCAGCAAATGAGGGAAGTGGCAGTGGCACTGACACAATGAAACATGCTGCTAAACACCAACAGAATATGTAGTGAAGAATATAATTCCTCCTGAATTTTTTTATACTTGTAGAGAGAAGCTTAGAGTTTCAGATAGTGTTTAAAATGGATCACAAGACTTCTAGGTAGAACAACAATGTACATGTTTTTTCACAATCCACAAAGCTTAAATGCACTTGCAGGTGTTTTGGTTTTTTTTTTTTTTTTTTTTTTTTTTTTTTATTTATTCAGTTTGCTACGTATAGTGTCGAACCAAAAGGAATCTCTAGTTTCCCCTGCTTTCCTTGGTCCTGGATCTGTACTTGTCTATCCATCAGTATTTAGGATCTGCTGCATAAGAAAGTTCTTGTACAATGTCTGGGGAAACAAGCACAATGGAACGGGCCACAGTTGTGAATAAAGTGTTTGTAACACTTAAGGCAATACTACATTACCATCTGCCTTCTAAACTTGCACTGCCTTCCCTTCTCTTCAGCTCCTGAAGATGTTGGAATTTTCCAAGTAGGAAGGGCAAATAGAGTTTTCCAAAATAATTGTGGCTACTCTAGTTACAGATTGCATAATGGGAGGGAGTATCATCTCCACTTGTCATAGTACACAAATGCTGCATCTCACAGAACTSTGGAACCATGTGYCTTGGTGGTTTCTTCTTTTCATACAGTCATAGAATAATTCAGGTTGGAAGGKACCTCAGGAGGTCTCTAGTCTAACCTCCTGCTCAAAACAGCGTCAGTGATGAGATCAGGTGTTGCTCAGGGCATTATCCCATCGGGTCTTGAAAACCTCTCAGGATGGAGACTGCACAGCCTCTCAGGGCAGCCTGTTCCAATGCCTGACCATCCCTCATGGTGAAGAAGGTTTTCCTTATTTGCAGTATGAACCTCCATTGTTTCAATTTTGGTTTGTTGTCTTTCATCCTTTTGCCATGATCTGTTTTCTTTCATGTCCCTGCCATGCACTGCTGTTAAGAACCTGGCTTCATCTTCTCAATAACCTCTTTGTATGTATTGAGAGGCAGCTCAGAGGTCCCTCATGCATTAATTTCTCCAGGCTGTACAAGTCCAGTTCCCTCAGCCTCTCCTCAYAGGACATGTGGTCCAACACCCTGACCACCTTGATGGCCCTAGGCGGAACTTGCTCCRGTTTATCAAAGTCTTTCTTGTAGTGGTGGAAAAAAACAGGTGCAGTATTCTAGGTGCAATCTAATGACTGGTAAGGGGGATAATCCCTTCCCTTGTTCTCCTGTTGTTAACTTTCATCACTTCCTTGCATTTGGAGGAGGTTGTCTTTAAAGACCTGCTAGCTATCCTGAGCTTGTTGACCTTTCAGAGCTGTCTCCCATGGGATTCCACCTATCAGTTCCCTGAATAATTGGAAGTTTTCTCTCCTGAAGTCTAGGATCTGTACTCCCTTCAGAATCTTGAATTACATTATTTCTTGGATGCTACATCCAAGGCATTGTAATTGATTATTATATCCCCAACTATTTTTTCCTTGTRTATCTGAACAGCARATYCAGCTGTGTTTCATTCCCAGTTGCCCACTCAATAACTGTATCTAGAAGTTACTCCTGAAACACTCCAGAAATCCCTCCGATTGCTTGCATCTCACTGTGTTGCTCTTCGAATAGGTGTTGGCTGAATTAAAGTCCTCTATAGGAACCAGGGCATGATCTAGAAACTTTCTTGAGTTGTTTAAAGAAGACTTTGTCTGCTTTCTTAYCTGATCATGTGGTCTGTGACAAACTTCCACCATGGTGTCACCTTTAGTGGCCTGTTGTCAGATCATGATTTGGTGCACTGAGTGCTTAAGACCTGACTTCTGGAAGAAGTCTCTCATGCCTCTCTGAAGTCCCCTGCCTGATGYCCCTGTGCATTTCTTCCAGTATGTCATGCCCTAAATATTGGAGCAGGTACTCTCTTAAGAAATCCTCCGTTTTGATCACCAGAACAAATTGGCAAAACTGAGCAGCATACTGAGCCAAAAGAGCAGCGTGAGGGATGACTATGGGCAGTTCTGTAACTGGGACTGCTGAAAAGAGAGAACTTATTCTACTGTATACTAAAAACAAGTTTCTGAAATAATCCTGTCCAGGATGGTGTTTATGAACTTGAGATACAGCCTCACAAATTATCATGCCATGCCTGGATACCAGAAGGTGGRTAACCAGGGTGTATGGTATGTTCTAAGAGTAACAATTTGAGGGTAGGGGAGGGAATGTGGCTTTCTTGTCTTTTTGTGGGCCACATGGTAGAGCCTGTTCCCAACAGGCRTGTGAGCATCAGAATTTCGGAACTGGTTTAAAACTCCTTTTAAAAAATGGATTAATACTTTTGGTAAAAACAGGGAAGAAAACCCCTGTTAAATAGCTGTCTTTTTTCTTTTTCCTACTTAATTACTCTCTAGACACTTTTGGCACTCATGGACATATTTGTCAGGGTTCACTTGCCTTTTTAATAGCTTCTTCCAAATACAAGTCAAGAACAGTGATCATGGGATTTCCTACAGTCAGCACTTAATCTTGAGTCAACACTGTTCACTTTCTGTCTTTGAYAGAATTGACTCCTAATTATTACTTGTGTTTATCTGCTACCTTCCCAATGGTTTTCATAAGTGCTCCCTAAATACCGCGTGGCTGAGTGCAGAATGAGTTTGTGATKCCTGCCTGATCTGCAGAGCTGCATCCGCATGCACCTTTCTGACAGGAACCTGGCTCTTGAAGAGTGTTCATCTTGAAGAAGGCAAAACCTGACAGCTGTCTTTTTGTTCCATCATCCTTACCTGTTCCTTGTTATTTTTTTTTTAACGTAAAATTCTTTCAGAATGCGTATTCTGAGAAATTAAGAGAACAGGCATAGTATTATTTCTTTTTAGTTGGAAACCCTACCTGCTTAAAGTAATTTCACACTTCAGTTCTTCACTGACATATTTACAGATGGTTYGGTAATAAAAATTAGAAGAAGAAAAAGTTAGTCTTTGAACACTAGAGTTGGTTTTAATCTACTTGTTCTTAAAATAAATATATTCACTTTTATCATTACCTTGGATTCCTGTCATGGGTCAATTAAATTTCCATTGACCATATTTCCCAAGTTCTAACCATTTTACTTCTTTTTGCTTTCGCTTGTTGAAATTTTCCCTGTGAGTTCAACAGATCAATCAAATCAGTGCTGATTGCCTATGATGTTTTTCATTATAAAAATTCTGCTTGCTTGACTGTTCTTTTTGAATTTTAATGTTCGTAACTTGTATGTAAGTCTTCCTTTTATACTCCTTGTTCTAAGAATGATCCTCTAAAATCTTATTTAYTGTAGTGTTTAAAGTTATGCTGCTTCTTCAGCCACTTTCTTCTCTGGGAGGTCATCAAACTTSCATGGACATGTTTGCTTCCTGATGTATAAAGGTTTCTTTCAGGTGTGTGTGCATATTATACAATAAATCTATATATTTTCGCTAGTTAGTATTGTTGGGTGGTTGTTCAAAGCAAAGAATATCTTGAGCTATTCTCAAAGAACTGCTGATGTATTAGCACAGACTTTTTGCATGACCACAGGCAAACCTTGAAGTTGTCTGAGTCCAAGATCACAGTAGCTAAGTGACTGAGATTAAAAACAAAAAAAAGTGTTTAAGAGTATTTTTACTTAAAGTTCCCATGGAAATTATTGTTTTTATTTAAAAAAAAAATGCCAGAAAAGGAAAAAATACTATGTTTTCAGCAAACCCTGCATATGTTTATGTCCATCTATTTTTTCAGGCTTCCTTCAYTGTGTCACTTTTAGGTAACATTTTATCCTTCCACTTTGTCCCAAATTTTAATTCCCTAATATATACAGTTATAATTTTATCTTACTCTAAGATGATTCTATTGAAAAATCATTTTTAGAAAGTTGCCAAAGCCTCATGTATAGGCTTTTGCCTATACAGCAGGAGGCTGTAATGTTTTCTTAATGATCTAGTAGTTTGTGTGTCAGTTTTGATTTGTAAATGGCATCTAGATCTTTAAGGATGTGGCGTTAAAAAATAAACTGTAAAATGGGCCAGGTGTAATTCCTCCTTTGAGGATTAATCTGATTGAATGTTTTCATGGTTAGAGGTCATATATTTTTCTACCAGGAGAGGTCACCATGGTAGTTTAGAAAAGACAGATTTTTATTTTTATTGTAAAAGACCTTGCAAAACGAGAGTTTCTTAGCTCCTGGGAGTAATTTCACTAATTGTGCTGTTCTAAAAACAAGAACAAAATCTTATTTTTATCATACACAYGATGTTTTTACACACTGTGAGTAACAACACAATAAATCATCAATTTGTAGAATGACAGAGTGTTGTAGGTGAAGGGGAAATTTTTCACTGTTTTAATATCTTGATGTTAATTGCTTTTTTAATTTAGGAATACCAAGAGTGTTCTTGACTTTGAGAAAATAGAGTGKTTTTGCTATAAAGCATATTGATTCAACTTTGTTAATTTAATTTCTACTTGTACATGATGTATTTAACGTTGTGGTCAGTGCAATTGGAATGAAGGAGGGATAGGAAATATTGTTTATCTTAATGCGCTTTCCAATTCAGAGCACATAATCCAAATGTGAAATCACTGCAACATTTTCAGGCTAAGTGGTAATGGCAAAACTGTGTAGGAAATGATATATTGGATTAGACCAAAAGCTTAAGTTATTTCAGCATTGTATCTCTGATAGTGGTCTGTTTTCAATGCAAAAAAGGAAGACTTTCTTACAAAACTATTATATATTAAAATAAGTAAAGCGCTTCTGAGTCTTTTCTTTTGCTTTCAATAGATTCTAGTCATATTCTCCTGATGGGTGGTTTCCTACTGTAGTTTTCTCAGGCKTATGGGATAAGGCTTTAAAGGACATGAGCTGTCGTAGAAGCTTTCTGCAGCAGAGCCACAAACGAGGTGGATAGTCTTAGTGTTYCGGCTGGGATCACCTTCCCTGTTTCAGCAGGGCTGGATGTTGGATTCCGGTGGTTTTTCTAGATGAGCTCAGCTCCTGGTGTACCTCTTCCTTTGGGAGACAGGCTTCACGCATCCGCTTTCCTCTGACGTGTTTCTTTGCTGGAAAAAGCAACAGTATATCTTCCAAACACATTAACACCTGTAGTTCATAGTGGTACAGTGCTAGAGGGTACACAATACCCTTAAAGACTCTGTTTTCAGGGTCCTCATTTGCTGTCTCTATTATAGGCCCTCACTGCCCTCTCACCTTGCTTGGTTGCTAGCAGTCCTCATGTAGTGGCTACATTTAGCGTGTAGCTTTTATTAACATTCCTCTGTTTGCAAATCCTGTTGGAGAAAAGGCTGAGGTGTAARATTAGGAGCTCCCACATCAGCTGCTGCTTAAGCTTTTCGGGAGAGAGGCTCATGCTGTGGCTGTATTTAGGATTCASGGCTTAAGGGGAGGATCTCCTGGAAGAGTTCTAGGCTGCAGATGGGTCAYATTGTTCTGTGTCTTTCCTGAAGTCACTGCTTGTTTTGGCTTTATATAATGATTTCTTCTGCATCATATGCCATGAACACATCCTCCTGCTGTATATATAAGCTWGGCTTCTCAGAGTACCCAAACTTCAGAGTACCAAGTGATAGTTGACTTACTTAAGGCAGCTAAGATGTGTATTTAACTGCTCTGTTTCTGAACTGAAGCTCAGCATGGCTTTTCTTTTTTGCAAGTAGTGAGCTGATGACACCATTTTCAAAGTGTGTGTTTTTAAAAGAGGASGCACTCTTCATGTCTACAGTGGAGAAGCTCTCCTGTTCCTTTATTTTTGTCTCTGCTTTTGTTCCTTCTCCCATTTAAGCTATGTAGTCATGTCATAAAATGCTATGTCATCTTTAATCTGTTAGCAGACTAGAAACAAGGCTGCATGGTATATAAGCTTAATTTAGTCTTCTCTATGATTTATGGTGAAGTGTATGTATTCTAGTAGGTTTGAGGGCATTTTCTCCATCCCATAGAATCACAGAATCCTAGAATAGTTTGGATTGGAAGGGACCTTTAAAGGTCACCTCGTCCAACCCCCCTGCCRTGGGCAGGGGCATCTTCAACTAGATCAGGTTGCTCAGAGCCCYGTCCAACCTGAYCTTGAATGTTTCCAGGGATGGGGCATCTACCACCTCTYKGGGCAACCTGTTCCAGTGTCTCACCATCCTCATCGTAAAAAATTTATTCCTTATGTCCAATCTAAACCTACCCTCTTTCAGTTTAAAACTATTGCCCCTTGTCCTGATACAACAGGTCCTGGCAAAAAGTCTCTCTCCACCTTTCTTATAAGCCCCCTCTACATGTTGAAAGGCCACAATAAGGTCCCCCCCAGAGCCTTCTCTTCTCCAGACTGAACAGCCCCAACTCTCTCAGCCTTTCTTCATAGGAGAGGCGTTCCATCCCCCTGATTATTTTCGTGGCCCTCCTCTGGACCCGCTCCAACAGGTCCATACCATATGACGTCATGCTCAGTATATCAACTAGGGGAGAGCTGGCCGGGGAGCCACTGCTCGGGAACTGGCTGGGCATCGGTTGGCAGGTGGTGAGAAATTGCACTGTGCATCACTTATTTTGTATATTCTTTAATCATTATTATTATTATTACTATTATTATTATTTTCCCTTCCTTTTGTGTCCTATTAAACRGTCTTTATCTCAACCCATCAATCTTACATTTTTTTTCCCAATTCTCTTCCCCATCCCACTGCGGGGGCGGGGAGTGARCAAATGGCGGTGTGGTGTTTAGCTGCCTGACGGGTTAAACCACGACAGTTTCATACATTAAACATATTAGGAAAAAATTTGAGTCCACAAGTCTTTCAACACACCCCATAAGCTTAAATTCTCTGCTAAGTGATCTTGCTGAGTTGCCATAGTCTTTCTGGGATCAAATGTAACTATCAAGCTTCTCGATGTGAATTATAATACAATTATTCTTGTGGGTTATATTACCTTGTRGGTTGCCCTAACGCAATACAGAACATGTTGTGTTGGATGATTGCTGTGTGCTTTTCAACTATCTAAAATAGAAATCTTTGTGCAGTAAGTATGGCTGAGACGAATTAACAAAGGGCCAGCTCAATGCCCTTAGCAAACTTTAAGCATTTCTTACTCTAGCTCTATAGAGTTTTCTGTGCAAAGTGGTTTCAGAATGTGGACCAAGAGACTAGAGAAACGTTTCTTACTTGGGAGTGAGAGGAAGCTGGAGAGGTACATGCAGGATTTTTCCAATTCCTCTCCTCGAAATTCTGAGACCCTCCCAAATCAAAAGGTTAAGTAACATGGATATGATTATTTACAATTCCAAAGTGGATATTCACATTGGATAAATTCCACTCCAGCAGCAAAGCTAAATCTTTCCCCTCCTACCAGAGGTGGTCCCTTCAGGTCAGGCTTCAAGACATGCTGTTGGGGAACTGGAAGGCTCCTGTGGGATACTGGTGGATCTGTAGAGAAATGAAGAACTTCAGGCATTAACTTCTTGAATGGTCTTGATTCACTATTTGATTGTGCTTGCCTTAGTGGTATCTTTCTGAATTGAGCAGTTTTATGAAAAACTCCTGCTCAAAAATAATTGAGACTGTAGTTAATTTTCTTTGTAGAAAAATTGTTGCCTGCCGAAATAGAATCAAAAAGTAAATCTTCCTCTCCAACTAACCCAACTCACTTGAATGGTAGTTGTCACAGGTAATGTGACTAGAGCACCATGTGCTTCCCTCATTAGAGTAAACTTCATTCTGTACAGGAAATAGCAAATGTTGGTAAACTGAAAGATAAAGATACTCCTGGTATGAAGTCAGCAAATTCAGCGTATTTATCAGGTGTGCATGGAAACATTTTTTTAAGAAATATTAAACAAATCCATTTGTATCCAAACAGCAGACTTTTAAATATTAAGTGCGTTGGTTTCATCTAAGAGATGTAAGTCTGAATAAGCTAATGATACTATAGGACACTTAGCAGTGCTCGGCATCTTTTCTTCCATATATTGGATATTATATTTTCACATATGGTGTCCGTCATCTTTATAAGAGTAAGCATGATGGTAGRAAATAAGTATTTTCAGTATCAGTGGGTTTTCATAGCATTTGAGTAACCATTAAGCTAAACAGGTCACTAAATTGACATTTTCAACTCTAAGGACTGGAAAACCTTGAAGACAGGTTATCAGATTAAATTTTGGACATAAGTACACGTGTGCAAACATTTGGACTATTAAACCTTTATGCCTGCTTCTGAGGCTTCATTGTTTTGAGCTGCCATTCCTTGATTGAATCTTCATGAGCACACACTATTCATTTAGCCATCCCACTTCCTCCTTTTACCCGAGCACCTAAATATTCCAATAAAAAAAGTGAAGAGAGCCTTGTGTGTGCTCTCCACCTAAAACACAGCTGCAGCTGAGAAAATACTCGTCTTTTTCATGTGTGCACTTTAATCACTCCAGCCGAACTCCTTCTCTTCTCCTGCTTCCCCTGTGCAGTTATCCATAGCCATACTGGAACATATTGTAAATTCCAGGCTATATATTTCATTTACACACGCTCCTCTATAAAATGTTGATTTTCTGTGTTAATGTGAGCATTTTTTTATTTGGTCATCAATTACATTCTTGGGTAAAAGTTGATGGCTTTTCCACAAGAGTTTCTTATTTGACTGATTGAATTAGATACGGATGGAAAATATTTGCATACATATTTCCCTTTAAGCTTATTTTTTATATTTTTAATAAAAAATAATAAAATGGAGTTATACTAAGAATAGCGTAAACATGATTATGTATTATTTTATGATTTATTTTGTGTGGGGAAAAGAAAGACTTATGCAGTGGCTAGACTTAAGAAAAAGAAAAAAAATACAAAGATGAAATATGTTTAAGGGCTTCCACCTGACTGGGCAAAGAATATTATAGGTGTGTGTTTTGGTGGTTTTTTTTTCCCCGGACAACAGGGACAAGCACAAAATAATGGAACGCTGCTACTGACTTTGGCAGAGATATTAGATAGTACAAGCCCAGTTTAAAATCTGTAATTATATTATATGTCAGTTCTTTACGGTGGATAGGCAGTTACTGCATGTTAAATGCTCTCCCTCGTATTACAGTGGCAATGGGAATTGCCAAGAGTATCCTTTACCACTAACAAAACAGGAAGCGACTAACACGTGGGTGTGAAGAATCTGGCCCGAACTGTTGTTTCCTTGCTCTGTGCTCCGCTTCCTGGAAGATAACTCGAGTTGCGGCGGTGCCTAAAGACCTCCCCACGGGTACGTCCGTCGCTACGGTGTGCCTCCGGCTGTGCCTCCGGAGCGGGTGCGGTGCCCCAGGCAAAGGATGGTGCTCTGTGTTTTTCCACACCTGTCCCGTGATCCTTCAACGGGTCACGGCAAATGTCCTGACAGTTTGTGGCAGCTGTTCCGTTCAGAGGATACCCAGCTTTGCTTTCCCTTCCTTTCCTCATAGGAGTTCAGAGAAGGGTTGCTGAGAAAAATGGAAGGCTGACACTCAAAGCTGATTGCTAAATAGAGTAGCCAAGGGTATTTAGTAGCTCTGTTTTGATCAAGCCTGATGTGGCTTTTGTTTTTTTGAGGTAATGGTTTGTTCCTACTTGTTATTTTTGGGTTTGATTTCATTAGAGGAGTTCATCCCTGGCTTTCTGTTGATGCCAAGTGGCTTTCCAGGTTTATGAAATCTGCTGAGAATCATCCATCGTATATTTCTTCCTTCACCACTTGGGGTGAAAATGCTGCTGGSAGCCTAAATAAAAAATTTTGTGGGATCCTTGTGAGTATAATCCCGTTTTGAAAGCAAGGGTTCTGAAAAATTTCAGAAAGCTGGAGAAAGATCTCAAACTGACATACAGATGAATGTCAATCATTAGGAGCATATTTGGCATACTATTTAATTTGCAGATTTTTTTTTTCAGATTTTTTCTGGTTCATGTTTTGTCCACAACAACTCCTCACCATCTTTTGTTGCCACTTTGGTGAGAAAAAGTATTTTTTCTGAATTTCCAGAAAATTGCTGGGTTTTATTTTTCTTTACCAGAAGTRAATGTGAGGCAATAAATTTAAGGTTCTGAAAAGTGTTTATGTGTGTAGGAGGAAAAGGAGGCAAGGTTAGGGCTTTTTTAAAGGTGAATTTAGTGAGGTGAAGCTTGATCAGCCTTGACAGCCCTGGAAATGGATGTCTTCTATCTTTTATTAGAAGTATACACAACAATACTGTAAATTTCATAATCTTCCTTTTTTTTTTTTTTTTTTTTTTTTTGAAGGGACCACCTATAGAGCTGTGATGTTTGTCCAGTTTCCATGCTCTTTTGGTCTTTGGCCTGTCTGAGGCTGCCAACAAATGTGTTAATTGCTGTGGTTTTGGTAATGTGGACACCTGTCCAGGACAAAATGAACGGACATCAGTAATTAATTTCACATTTATTAAAGATGTAAGTTCCTCCTTCTTCCTCCTTCCTGTCAACAATTTATTTTTCCTTTCCATAGGCTGTGCAACCTTATTGACTTCAGCAGGGTTTCCCGGACGTAACCAAGATGGGTTCTTGCTGGTAGCTGAAATAAAATCATAGGTTCTGGAATTTGCCAAGAGAATAAAATACCCTCAGGCCAGATATAGTTTTAATTTCAGCTTTTAAAAGTACCCTCAGAGGATCATCAAGGAATAACAAGTCTAAGAAGTTTTTGCTTCCTCAGCACTTACCTGCTTGTCTCCTTTCTACACAATTTTTTACCTCACTGACCCAGTGATTCTAGTATGCAGTGTCTGTAGAAATGATTCTTCCACTGCCATCAGTGATGTCTGTTAGGACTGACATTGAACAAACTGCCACTGAGTGGCAGAAGCATGCTTTTGATGCAGCTGGATGGCACGTTTGTTTTCATTTKAATTGCTATGGATATCTTCCCTTGTCAAAGGGTAAGTTACCAGCATTGTCAGCTAAATCACATAAGCTATGCTTTCTCATTGTGTTTCTTCCTCTAAGACTGTGAACACATGTACTTCTGAGGTGGAGCTCAGTGGAGCTCAGCCATTTTAGTATGCMGATAAGGACGTGGAACTGTTTGCTTCAGAAATGCTTTTTCAGCTTTGGTACTAGCTTTCTGCCTAATTACAGAAAGAAGTGCTCATGACTTCACAGCCTACTGCAAAGCTTCAGTGCTATTCCTCCAGCAGGTCTATTAGGTCCATATAGACAGTGTTCGGCTTCCTTTGGTGGAAATAAGACAGCCTTAATAAGAGACTTGAAAACAAATGCTACTGAGTGATGATACCAGGAACCTGCTAAAAATGTAGACAATTTAATAAATGAGAGAGTATTTGGCAAGATTCCTGAAATGCAAGAATTGTTTTCCTTTGAAGATTGTTCTTGAAYTGTGCCTTGACTATTATGCTTGAATAAATGTTTGCATTTAGATTTCAGACAGAGCACAAACTTAAAAGTATTACTTGTAGAACCTCTGGATAATACATTAATTAAAAAAAATCAAACTTGTGGAGCTAATTTGCTGTGGGGTKTTTTTGTGCTTCTGCCTTGAAACTCTGCTGTGAACTTTCTTAGCTTTCTACTAATCCTTGGTTCTAGTCAGGCTGAAAGTGCCATGAAAACAGAGGAAGATTGTGCATATTTTCTTGGTTCTCATTCCAGGCAAAACAAGGAGGTAGAAGTGAATACAGAAATGTTAACCTAACTTTATTAAAAATCAAAATTGACATGAAGTTTTGCATATTAGTGTGGAGTTTTTCTTATCTGTTTTTCAGCTTTAAAATATTTTGGTCTCTTTTCAACCATTCAGAATGTCAGTTTTAAAGACATGTTGGTATTGTTATTCAGTGAAAATTGTGATTTAAGTGTGTTCACTCTTTGGGTGTTTTAGAATTCCCCAGGTGTAGATTGCAAGCATATTTAAGTTAAAATACAAATATTTTCCAAAGCTGTAATTTATGTAGTAGGTGTTTGGTGACTCTGAGTTACTGGATACAGTTTGGGTTGGAACAAAGCCTAGAAGCTGTATTTTGGTTGTGCTAGCATATTGCAATGGCGGAGGAAAACAAGGAAGGAAGGAACAAAGACCTCAACAAATCTGTCCACGTTGTGATCTTTACTAATCTGCTTGCTTTATAAGTACCTCGAGGTATACTGATCCTTGGTTATCCACAATGCTTTACAATATAGTGCTACAGAGGGAAGCAATGTTGACATACAGATCATTCATTTATTTTATACGCCGTATATATACTGCTCGCCTCAGTCGCCGAGGCGAGCAGCTCCGGTACCGGCACGATCAGCAGCGGAGCGCTCTGGTGCGGTGCAGAGGGGGGGTCCCAAACTGGGGGAACCTCAGGGGGAGCCGAGAGACCCTCCAGGAGCCCGCAGCTCGCGCCACGGCGGCTGAGGAGACYTGGGCGGGGCCGAGGCCCCCCCCCCCCTCCCCGTCCCCAAAAGAAACCCCTGGGGAGCACCAGTGACCGGGGCGGGCAAACAGGGCGTGGGGCGGCCGTTTGCGGGCAGGAAGGGCGCTGTAGCTCTGCCGCCCAACCGGGGAGCAACGGTATCCGCCTGGCAGAAGGCCTTGTCCTCTCTAAACTCTGCGCCCGCCACGACCGAYGCAGCTTCCSGGACAGAGCTCCGACGGGAACGTGCTGCCACCCAGGTGCCAGGCTGCCGCTGTGCCCAATATGCAGACCGGACCCAYCTCTCGGGGAAGTCTGCTGCCTCCCTGGGGCCCGGGTTAAAGATGTGAAGAGAAAACTTCCTACCCTGGTACAACCCTCAGATTATTATCCGTTATTGATTTTTCATGTAGGCGGCGATGAAGTTGCAACAAGAAGTCCATGGGCAATCAAGAGGGACTTCAGAGCCTTGGGGCGACTGGTTAAGAGATCAGGAGCACAAGCGGCGTTCTCCTTTATCCTTCCAGTTGCAGGGAATGATGAGGGAAGAGCCAGCAGATCAATACCTGGCTCCGAGCCTGGTGTGACCAGCAGAATTTTGGGTTTTTTGATCATGGGTCTGTCTACGCAACACCAGGCCTGCTGGTGACAGGCAGGGTACACCTGTCTCGAACAGGGAAAAGGATCTTTGCACAGGAGTTAGCAGGGCTTATTGAAAGGGTTTTAAACTAGATTTGAAGGGATAAAAACAGACTTGCTAGAGATGAGCTTGGGGGTGGCACGCCAATGTTTGAGGGACAGTGTGCTAGCGAGGTCCTTCAGTCTGCTCCACGATGTGCTGAGTGCACTGGAGCACATTTGAAATGTCTCCATACTGATGCGCGCAGCTTGAGGAATAAACAAGAGGAGCTAGAAGCTTTGGCCCAGTCCCAGAGCTACGACATCATTGGCATGAGTGAAAACCTGGTGGGATGAGTCCTGTGACTGGGATGCCATGATGGACAGTTATAGGATCTTCAGGAGGGATAGGCAGGGCAGGCGAGGTGGCGGGTGGTGGTGCTGTATAAGGGAGGGGTCAGATTGTATGGCACCTACAGTTGGCGATGACACGGTTGAGAGCCTCTGGGTAAGGATGGCAGGGAAAGCAAATAAAGTGGATGTTGTTGTGGGAGTCTACTATTGACCACCCAGCCAGGACAGCAACATCAATGAATTATCCTACAAGGAATTAAGGGATATCTCTAGATCAGCTGCCCTTGTCCTTATGGGTGATTTTAACTTCCCAGACATCAGCTGGGAATATCATACAGCGGACACAAACAGGTCTAGGAAATATCTGAAGCATGTTGAAGATAACTTCTTGGTGTAGGTAGCTGACCAGGAAAGGTGCCCTGCTAGATTTGTTGTTTGTAAACAGAGAGGGACTTGTAGGCGAAGTGGTGATTGGTGGCTGTCTTGGTCACAGTGACCACGAAGTAGTTGAGTTTCAAAAGTTGGTGATAGGAGAAAAACTGCCAGCAAAACTTTGATCCTGCATAGGGGGAGAGCAGACTTCAGGCTGCTGAAGGAGCTAGTTACTAAGGTCCCCTGGGAATCTGCTTTTAAAGGTGTTGGGGTCCATGAATGCTGGTCACTTTTTAAGAGCCATCWMYTAAKWGCACAGGAGCAGGCAATTCCAAAGTGTCACAAGTCAAGCAAGGCAGAAGGCCGGCTTGGCTGAKCAGGGATCTTCTTCTAGAACTTAGGCAGAAAAGGAAAGTGTACGGACATTGGAAGCAAGGACAGGCAACGTGGGAGGACTACAGAGATGCTGTTTGCCACAGTAGGGGGAAAATTTGTGCAGTCAAAGCTTGATTAGAGTTCAAGCTGGCCAGCATTGTGAARGACAACAAAAAAGGGCTTTTTAAAATATGTTAATAGCAAAAGGAGAATCAGAGATAGTATTGGACCATTGCTTGACGAGGTCAGTCACCTCACAAACAGGGACGTAGACAAAGCAGAGATATTTAATGCCGCCTTCGCCTCTGTCTTCAACACCAATGMTGGACCCTGGGAACCCCGGAGCCCTGTGTTGGAAGACCATGGCTGGGGGGATGATCTTGTTCAAGATCATCCCTGAACTTGTTCAAGACTTGCTGCTCCAGCTGAATGCACATGAATCTATGGGGCCYGATGGGATTCATCCCAGGGTACTGAAAGAGCTGGCCAATGTCATTGCAGGACCTCTCTCCATTATTTTTCAATGGTTTTGGGAGTCTGGAGAGGTTCCAGTTGACTGGAAGCTGGCAAATGTTGTCCCAATTTTCAAGAAGGGTAAGAAGGAAGACCCTGGTAATTGCAGGCCTGTCAGTCTCACTTCAGTGCCTGGTAAAATTATGGAGAAGGTTATTCTGGGAGTTACTGAAAAACGCTTGAGAGAYAACGCAGTCATTGGTCATAGCCAGCATGGGTTCACAAGGGGAAAGTCCTGCTTAATCAACTTAATTTCCTTTTATGACAAGGTCACCCGTAGTTGACCAAGGGAAGTCAGTAGACATGGTGGTTTTGGATTTTAGCAAAACTTTTGATACTGTCTCTCACAGTATCCTTCTGGATAAACTGTCCAGCACGTGGCTAGACAAGTCCGTAATACGTTGGGCGGGCAATTGGCTGATGGGTCGGGTTCAAGGGTTATAGTAAATGGKGTTACATCAGGCTGKCGGCCAGTGACCAGTGGGGTTCCCCAGAGCTCAATTTTAAGGCCAGTGCTCTTYTATGTTTTTATAAATGATCTGGATGCAGGAATCGAATCTACAATTAAGTAAGTTTGCCAACTATACTAAACTAGGAGGAGCTGTAAACTTCCTCGAGGGTAGAGAGGCCTTAYGGAGAGATCTGGATAGACTAGAGAGCTCAGCAATCACCAACCATATGAAATTTTACAAGAGCAAGTGCTGGATTTTCCACCTGGGATAGGGCAATCCTGGTTATACATACAAACTGAGGGACRAGARGCTGGAGAGCAGCCCCRCAGAAAGAGATCTGGGGGTTTGGATTGAGTTTGAATATGAGTCAACAGTGTGTCCTGGCAGCCAAAAGGGCCAACCGTGCCCTGGGGTGCATCAAGCACAGCATAGCTAGCCCGTCGAGGGAGGTGATTGTCCCGCTCTACACTGCACTTGTGTGGCCCCACCTCGAGCAGTTTAGGACGCCTCAATATAAGAAGGACATCATAGTATTAGAGTGTGTCCAGAGGAGGGCGACCAAGATGGTGAAAGGCCTCTAGGGCAAGACTTATGAGGAGCAGCTGAGGTCATTTGGTTTGTTCCGCTTAGAGAAGAGAAGGCTGAGGGGTGACCTCATCACGGTGTACAACTTCCTCAAGAGGAGCAACAGAGGGGGAGGTGCTGATCTCCTCTCTCTGGTGACCAGCGATAGGACACAAGGAAATGGAATGAAGCTGCATCAGGGGAAGTTTAGATTGGACATTAGTAAAAGGTTCTTCACTGAGAGGGTGGTTGGTCACTGGAATGGGCTCCCCAGGGAGCATCAAGCCTGACGGATTTCAAGGAGTGTCTGGGCGACGCTCTTAGTCATATAGTTTAGTTTTAGGTAGTCCTGCGAGGAGCWGGGAGTTGGACTTGATGATCCTTATGGGTTCCTTCCAACTTGAGATATTCTATGATTTTATGATTCTATTTTGAATATACAAAAGTTGACATTACACTTTCTGGTTTTATGTTTATAGATTCTGTTTCATGATCTAGAAATGCTTCATATATTTGTTAGTTTTAGGAATCATATGCTTGTAGCCTCCCTCCATTCCTTATTTTTTAAAATTTTAAGTTTTGGAAAGAAACAAAAGAAGAAGAATACTGTGTTTTTCCCTATGATATACTGATGGAATGGAGCTTAAACCATCCTTTTATTCATGCAAATCACATTCAGGAACAAATTACTTGTCCCTTTTACGTACTGGCTGGCATATGCATATAAAAAGAGAACAGATTAGGCACAATCCTTTTTATTGTATCTTTCATCTCAACAAGCTTATTTGTATTAATCCTAGGAATAAATTAGATATGCAAACTGTAGTCTGTCTTTTAATGAAAAAAACTGATATTTTGTCCTTCTAATTCTGATAGGAAATAGTTCTGGTTGTGTTTTTTGGTGCTGAATATGTGGTCCGATTGTGGTCTGCAGGCTGCAGGAGTAAGTATGTTGGCTTCCAGGGAAGAATACGGTTTGCCAGAAAGCCAATATCAATTATCGGTAAGATTTAAACTCTTTTCTTTTTTTTTTTCTTAACTTTGCTATTATCATCGATTTTAAAGTAAAGATGTCAACTACTGCAGAGACCATATTGCAGTTCTGAGCTATGTCTATCACTCAAGCATTTACCTGCTTCGTGAACCTATGCAATTATTTCTTCTTTTGGATTGCTAGAACTGAACATTTGAAGTATGGCAGTGAGACACAGGCAGACATCAGCTTAAGAAAGGCAAAATTGTAAAGTGAAGAAATCTTTACTAAATCTACTTGTTTAATTGGAGAAAATTGACAAGATTTTTAACACAAAATCCTTCCTTAGGTCTGCTGTAGAAAGCAAACACAAAGGTGAGTATAAATTGGGAAAAAACATGGAAATGTGTAAAGTGTAACTCAGGAAAAATTCCCCTGGGCAATACTAAAGTTAAGCAGTTTTAGATGGTTTGAGGGACTATTGTGGGTARCATCTCTGGAGTAGGAGAGAGTTTAGGGGAGAGGTGACTAACAGAACCTGTGGAACAGTGAGGGATTAATAAAAGGTGATGTTCGGACAAAATTGTAGTAGACCATAAAATCAGTGTTTCTGTTTTAAGCCTGTGATTTTATATAGGCTCCAGTAGAGCTGTGAATTTTACGTTACCCAAACATCAACTCACTGAGTTTTAAATAGAGCAAAGTGGGAGAGGTGAAAAGGGGAGAGAATGAGCTGATGTTTCCTTAACCATCTGTGACTTCATGAAACTTGGTGAAAAAACTCAGGAAACAACATATTCTATTGTACATCTAGATGTGGGTAGTGAATAATATGATGAGATACTGTACTCAGTTTTGGGTTATTGAGAAAGAAGTGTTTCATTACATACAACCAAATTATTCAGCTGCTTCTAGAGCTGATGTAGTTTCATGAAGCCTATAGGTAACTTTTTTTTCTCTTAATCATGTTCCTGACTTCTCTTTCAATTAAGAAATGCTTCTTAGGTAGGTGTATCAGAGTACACAGGTGCAGGAGAAAATGTGGCAGACCCATTAAACTGTGATTCCAACTTGACAGTGGTTCTGTATACTGGTATTGTGCATCTACCACAGTAAACATTAATGTTTGTATAGCCCTTGGAAGACATACGATGTTTTTTGTTAAAAAAAGCTAAGAATGACTACAGCTGGTTGTGCATTCAAAGGTATCAGTGCTGTTTTTGCATTTAAAATTCCCCTAAGAATACAATACATTTAAAGTCAAGATTTGTTTTTACATATCAAATGCAGGTGGAACTGTGTCTACACTAATCCAAACAGCTAAGCTTGGGAAATACATCTGCTGTGAATGATAGAATCATACTGACTCATCCTATCATTTTCAAATCAACAAGAATAAAATACAAACGCTAGAAAAAGAAATTAAAGGATAGAACAGAATGTAAGAAATAAGGTATTCATTTTACTTTTGCATTAATACAAAAGTCTATTTTAAAATCAGAAAATATCATTGAAACGTCTTTGATATCAGAGAGATTTCTTTCATGGGTTTTTGTCCACACTAAAGTTTGGATTAATTCTTAGAAAGTTCAACTTGGGTAGCAATTTTGAACTTCTTTAATTTCTCCCATTCTCTTTCTTTTTTTTCCCCTCTCTAATTGTAAATAAAAGTTATTTTGGTGCTTATTACCAGAAAGAGATTTAGTAGTCAAGCCTAGTTATTATTCTTTTATAAACTTGTTTAATATTATTGCATTCCATGCTGCATAAAATAGTATGTTAACATGCAACTTCTGTAACTGGGGAAGGAAAATGTTAAGATAGGACACACTATTTCTTGAATGGTCTTTTAAAATTTTATGTAAAATGGAAAATGGTGCAACTTCTCTACCTTGTAAATAATTTTTTTTTATTTCTTAGGTAGATTTTCTAAAGTTAGCCTAATTTTTCTCCTCTTTGCAGACAGATTATAGGTGTTTATGTGTAAGTGAGAAAGGACAATTTTATAATTAAAGAACCTGTCAGGAGACATAGATTGAATTCATTCCCAGCATACCAAGAACCCCTAGAAAAACCACTTTGTCTCTTCATGCTTCTTAATTCCCTAGTTCACAGAATGAGCATGCCTGAAGAGTGTGAGGTGCTCGTGTACTATGGCAGCAGCAGTAATAGTGATAGCTTTCCTAAATATTGATTTAACACTTCTGTTACTTACTATTTCAGTAGGGTTAGGTTAGGAGCTAAATGCTTCTGAACATCCCAGCCTAATTAGGGTTTTATGAAAGGCAGGTGCCAAGCAGAGGCAAAATCAAGAGAATGTCCTTTCACAACCCCTTTTGTCCTTTTGTGGTTGTTGCAGAAAATGTCACAAAGAACCCATTTATGAATTAACTTTTGTTTCTCCTGGTTTTGACAGCATGCAGTTTGAAAGACATAAGGGGGACATATGTTACTGGTGTAAAGACCTGAGTCCACATATGTGTGTCCATCTCATATTGTCCTTAWGTAAAGGACAATAGAACTTTATTTATGAGCACCTTTAATTGATTATGTATACAGCTCTGAAAAAGCATCAGCACCTGGTATGTAAAGCTCCAGTTACCTTGTATAAACCTAATTTATGAAGTGCCGATAGAACACAMAAGTTCAGCAAAAAAGAATGTGATGTAGATCAAATTCAAATATGTGCATATAATCTGTTTAATTTAAGTCCTTATGGACGTCATATTATCTCCAGACTACTAAGAACACACCTGCAATCTGAGGGCTATTTACATTATGTAAAATACTATGGCAACTAAAAATTAAAATACAGATGCAAATATTTTTACTGTTTTAAMTTTTAAAAAGATTAATTGCTTTTAATCAAAAAGCTGAGAATTGCATACTAGAAAGTAAACTTGTAAGAACATTAGAAACAAGTCAGCAATTTGCTCAAAAAAGCAGTACTCAGGTAAGCTGTATTATAGGTGTTGCTATGTGCTGTGMTGAAGTTTATGGATAACTAAGTAATATTTCACTGGCAAGCTGATTTTTTAGATAAAAATGGCAGCTGTTTGGAATTTCTCAAGGATTCAGAACATAAGAGTAAGCCACAGGGACAGTGGACTAGCAGTGGACAAGGTTTTCAAAGCTGTGTACTACACGTGCTAAGTTGCAGGGAATGTGCTTTCTGTAGGTCTGTCATCTACTTATATAGTGCACGTATTATATAGAAGGCGCTTTTTGTCTCTCTACACCTCGTGTATGTACAGACGTGTTTGCAAACATGTAAGCAGGTAAAATGTTTGAGAAGGATATCCACATATCACTGTTTATAAATTGCTGGAATTCAATTTTTAAAATTACCAAGGCTTCCTGACACTTTCTTTTTTAAAAACTAACATAAATACCAATGTAATGCTAATCTAAATTCTAATGCTTGTTAGAGTTGCAAAAGTTATTTAAACAAATGTTGGCTCTTTATCCTGATATTTTCTATGCCAAGTGTCTGCGTAAATTTGAGTTTTGTGGAGACATTTAATGCAAAATATTTAAGCTGTTCCTGAAAAAGGCAATTCTGGCGATTTCTTATGGAGAAGCACTAGCACTTCCACACTTTGAAGCAGATACTTGAAACTTCATGAGAAAATAGCTTTTTAGTTGTCTCTGAAAATCAACTCCAAGCTGACTGACTAACAAGCCTCTGAAAAACCGGTAGTTTGTTTATGCTTAAAACGCCCTGCTAGAGAATGCTCTTATATTCTTCACAGATTCAGTCTGCAGTGAGCCTGCACAATTCAAATTTCGGGTTTCTCTAAGCAGCAGTGCTGGGGCTGGAAGTGGAAAATCTGTTGATTTTGTTTTTATAGTGCTCTTCCAGAAACTGCCCAGGGCACATGGAAAGGGAAAATATCAGGCTTGAATGCTGAGGTGAAGTGGCGGAGTAGGAGGAATGGATTGGGACATACAGGCTAGTGAAATGACAGGAAGATGGATGCTGATGTAARGGTCTGGGAGAAGGAGGTATAAAGAGACTGACAAGCAAGCAGGAGGCTGAATGAAAAAAAGTGGGGGCTGAAAATATATGGGGTTGAAAGGTGGCAGTGTAAGGGCAGAAGGATATGCTGAAGACCTAGAGTGTAAAATAGGACTGTTTGAACCAGTAAACTGGGATTAGTATGAGAAGCTTAAAGATTGGAAACTGGCGTGAAAACTAGGAACAGAGAAGCAGCAGAGATAGAACAGGTTTGGGGAAAGAAAAAAACAAATATCTCTACCATGTCAAAGACACTTTCAGAAAATTGGAAAGTACAAATTAAAAATCTATGTTACTGTCACTACTTGACTGAAACTAATTTCCTAAGTGTCAGTCTGTTCCTCCTTCAGTGCTGGTCATCGGATGGATATGTAYATGTCTGATATGTCGGGTGCATCATTTGCTTAAGGACAAAGATCTGTATTATGATGTGATGGGAAGAAAACCCTCTCCAAATTCTGAGTGTTTACAAATGTACGTTCACACACATACATGGTAAAGGAACAGCATAAAAAATTTGGAAGGTCAGGTACTCAAAAGTTAAGATTATCCCAAAATGGAAGTTCCTTCTGTAGCCATAACTTATCCGTCCCYATATTTATTTTCATTTTCATAAATGTACAATTATTGTAGTACACTCTTTAAACTGATTGAGTGCTATCCCTTGGGGGAGGGAATCCTGCTTTTACAGCAAAAATCAGACTGATACTGGAAATTAATCCAAGTCAGAGAGTGAAGGATACTGTTGGTTGTAGAACTGCTGCAATATTCGTTGCAGCATCTACATGGCTGTGAATGAGGCAGGAGAATGTTTAAAGGAGAGGAAAAAAGTTACCCTCCTTGATGGCAACTGTTGTTGCCTCTGAAGTTGGATTCTATCCTGCATCTTGCCTAGGCATCACACAGAAACTCTGTGGCAGCCATTTATATCGGTTTTCACAAGTGTGCCTCATTTTCTGGATATCCAAATGAAGACTTTGAAGTCAGTTTACAGAGGTTCTGAGCTCTCACAGCTGCAAGTGAAGTCAGCAGGCACTGTTTTTTTTGAAGTGCTATATAACGTTAAGTGCTCTGAAGAATAAAGTACTGCCTGTTTAAAACTGGCAAGGAACATTTACCAAAACTTTTCCTCATTCTGTCTACATTTGCTACCCATTTATAATACTATCCTTTATTTTCTGGTTAGAATTTGAAAGTGAAGCATTTAGATGCTCTGAAGAGGATTACCACAGAAATGCCCTTGAAGAAATTAGAAAAATGTCTTCTCAGAATATTGTTAGCGTAGGGTTCAATAATTAAAAGCAATAGACCTGTTCACTGAACTAGGATAAGAGATAATAAGGGATGATGGCACTGTGAACACAATCCAAATCCATCATTTACATTGTATAATGCTGGAACTGTGTAAACTGTGGAGTTGTGGAAAAAAAATGGAACTCTGGAAACAATTATTTTTTCATACAATTAAAGACTGTATCACAAAGGAAGCCAGTAACTCTGATTCTTTTTAGGCAACCTTTGTTCTGACAGTTCCCTAAACTTTGAAAGCTTGGCTTTATAGCTTTGATACAATTTTTAAACTAAGTGTATGTGTTGTATATGCGCATGATACATGACTTTATGCATTTCATTAYTGATCGAAGCAAACCCTTACTTTCCCTCTTAAAGCAAGAGCCTTGAGCCAAAATGTGGATTCATTTCTAGGGTGTRCATATGCCTTTGCCTTTGTTGTTTTTGTGGCAAGCTGCCTGATCTGTCAGGATCTTTAAAATTTCCATTATGAAATTCATCATGGAAGAAACTGTAGTCATTGTTTTTTTGATGTGAAACTATTACATTAACTTACTGCCCACCAAATTTCAGCTAACTTACTTTCTTTGAGTGCTTTCCTCAGCCTGTATTTGTTGTGTGTTTCAGTGCTGACAGCTAACATTTAATTCTTTTTTTTTTTTTTTTTTTAAACAGATCTAATTGTGGTAGTAGCCTCTATTATTGTTCTAAGCATAGGATCTAATGGGCAGGTGTTCGCCACCTCTGCAATAAGGTATGTTCTTCTAGTGACTGTAGCTCTTCACAACTGCAGAGCTATATTAGCTGTATATCTAATTTCCCAATTTCCAAATTGGATGTATATGTAATTTTCCTAATATAACAAAAGTTATTATATTGAAATACTGGACAGTGGAAAACTGTGTGTTATTGTGCTTGGTCACCGGTTGGGAAACAAGAGTGCAGGAACAAGGCATATGAAGAATGGTGGGAATGCTGAAGCCAAGAGGAAAAAACTAAAGAAACATTATGTCCTATATAAAACATCAAACATCTCTCTTTCTGAGACAAAAGTATTACAGAACATTGGTTTATTTAAGAAGTAATACAGACAGCGCTTAACTCGGTACTTTTTGAGTACAAGTAATTACTTTGTTTAAAGAGTAATTATGCTTCGGTGGATTTGTTTGGCACAAGTARCTCATACCATACATGAACCAGAAACATTTGATGTCTGCAGTGTTTGTTCAGCTTGCGTCAAGTACTGCAAGCTTGTTTTGGGAAGTAAAGTGGGTAAATAGAAGAAAGGAATGATAAGCAGAGTAGGTGTACTTCCCGCTCCTTCTGACTTAAATTGCAGTATGTGCTGCATGTTCTGTTACAAGCCTCTGATTTCCAAYGCAGTCTAATCACTGGGAAGTGAGAATGTACAGTACTGTCTGAACTGTTTATCTGTGTAGACAAACACTGGAGGGAACTACATGTATAAAGTATTAGTAAGGTAACTGTTACCATAGAACGTTAATCCTTACATGATGATAAAGACTCACACAGGCAGCATGAATGTGATTTATCAGCTCATATAGGAGAAGAGGAGGGTGAATGTGAAAATTCCAAAGATTTTGTTTAATTTAACTAGAAGTGTAGGAAGGACTTTAATGAAAAAGCCCGCTGTGTGTTTATATGTGAACYCAGGTGGCTTTGGGCTCAGTGCAGCCTTTCCCGGCGTTAAATGATACAGTCACTGTCCYACAACTCAGAATGCTTTCTGCCAGAGAAGTTTAACCCACATCTCTGCAGTGTTGTTATTGCCCCGTTGAAAAACCATCTGGGTCAGGCAACACTTAGGCCCATCAGGTTTCCTCAGAACTGGGATATCAGTGGCTGTTTTTTAATTAAGAAGGAATGAATCTCATATCCTTGCCTTTGCTTTTGTTGCTTTTAAGGTATACTGTTATGGTCCTCTTTGGACCTCCCTTAAATCCCAGCAATCCCAGAAAGCATGGGTGCATGCATGTTAGSTTGTTTTCTTGTAGAATGAAGTTGCAAGCTCCCACCCCACCAGGTATGAGACATTTTGATCCCTGCAGCAACCAGTGAGACTGAAACCTAGTAGCACTGCAGAGTTCCCAGCAGAGTCCTATAGCCTTCTATCCTTACTGTTTTAAGTTCACCAAATTGATAAGAATGGTCTTCTTTCCAACCAATTTATTCTCTCTTTTCAGAGGAAACGGCTTGTGCACGTTCAGAGGCTGTGTATCTGGAGTTTCTTGTTCATGATCTTGTTTTTTATGTCTTTATTTGTAAAACTGCCAGCCTATAACATGCATGTCAGCACTTGGCAGTAACATAGCCATAACCATCTCAGATACAACAGAGACAGGAAAATCAAGAACTGCCATTAGGTCAAGGCATCAAGAGGTGTGTCTAATAACTTTAGAGGGGAGCTACATGTAGACCTCTCCCCKCCTGACATAAGCAACCAGTGAGCTATTACCTTACGTAAGACATATTGGTAGTCTCGTAATTCTTCTTAGACTCATGTTTCAATTAACAGGTTTTAAGTGGATATTTTAAAGTTTCCAGCAAATTAAAATTATTATTCCAATGGCCTATCAAAGAAATAACAAAACATGGTGTTCATAGACTCAGCCACTGATACGTGATTTGATAGTCAGGATTACTGTGTGCTTTCCAAAAAAATGAGAAGCATTTGATCGTTTGACTGTCAGGTGTGAAAACTCAGAAAACCTGCTTTCTGAATAAAGGAAAAGTTGGGTCTTTCAGAAGACAATATGCCTTCCCAGCCTGAGTAACACCAGTGACTGAAGGATGGCACCATGCTGAGTTTCCTGCCTGTTGGTRTAACCCAGAAAAATGCAGCCACGGTGGAATTGAAATAAGAAGATTGAATTAAAAAACAAAAACAACAACAACAACAAAATTTTAAGGATAGCTAAAAAGAGCTAAAAATACTTTTAGTGAAAAATTTTCAGATAGATTAATTCAACATTCATCCTTTCCTGCTCTTCACTGTTTTGTTTCAATGATAAGATAGCAAGATAAGTGTAGGCAAAGTTCATTGTTGAAAGGGTGACTAGAATGAAATATTTCCATTGAATAAAATCCTGCTGAAGAACCTTATGGATAATTATTTTTCTTTAGTTGAAAGTATTTGGAGTTTATGATTCAGTTATTGTCCTAAAATCACATAGGACCATGTATTTCCAATTAGATGATTTCTATAAGTTACACAAAAAGGACTTCAGTAATACCACATTTGAGTCACATTCTGCTTTTGGCAAAGAGAAAAAGGTTTGCTCATATTTATGTTAGCAAAGCTTGAAGCACTGCTTTTGCTTGGAAAGGAAGCATTTGAGAATCATAATCAGGTAAAATATGCAAGTTTCCTCTGAGTTTGAAAGCATACATTTTAGACACTTTTTTTGTTTTTTCTTTTAACTAATTGTTGTCCTTGTCAATATTTCTGAATATATTTGAATATAATGAAATGTGATCTAAACGTACTGTCTACTGAGATGCCTCARGTCTAAGATGCAAACCTAGCCAGGGGCAATGCTATCACAGTTCTCTAATATGGCAGTATGTGAGTGAACATAGTTAACGCTGTATAGATAGAACAGTATTGTTCTCAGTCATTAGTTTTATTTAATGTGCTATTTTTCTTACAGGGGGATCCGGTTTCTCCAGATACTTCGCATGCTTCATGTAGATCGACAGGGTGGCACCTGGCGACTGTTAGGATCAGTTGTTTTCATACATCGCCAGGTACTAGATCTTTAAAGATCCCCAGCATTTTGTTTACTTTAGTATATTCTTTTCATGGACTTCAAATAATAGTCTGATTTAAATGAACAGTTACTGTTGCAAGAGAAAAAATACTTTAGAAGTCCATCATGTGTTTCTTTCTACTTTTAAAATGGGAACACTATTCTTTATTTCAGGTCAGTGGCTAACAGGGTATCAGCATTAGTATTTTTCTGGAAATTAACTGTTGTACTCTTTGATGTTATCCTTCAATATAATTTATTAAACGCAGTTATGTGGGCTGCCTTTCRTATTGCAAATACTGTCCACTGTCTTCACAGAAGACGTGTTCCTATCTTGGTTGTACTGTGGAAAAAGAAATACTTGTGGAAAAGCCTTGAYAGAACAAGTCAATTACTTAAATAATTCTATTTTCTCTGCCTGAATAAGGAGTTTTCTAATCCATTCTATAAATAAAAATACTAACTRTGTTATGACAATATGCAAGAAAAGTTACTTTTTCAAGGGTGTAGTCACAGAGGTAATCTTGGCTGTAAATAGTTATATGTCTGTTAAAGCTTTGAAACAGTTATTTTRTATAAAAGTTCATTAAGCAGGAAAAGCTTAAATGTTTTAGGGCAGACTTTTAAAAATTTCTAGCTGAAGGCTTCTTTTTGGGGCTTCATGGAATCTCTTGAAAAGCTGACTTAGCTTTATGAACATAATAATAAACTTTTATCGTTAGCCTTTAAATCTTGCATATCGTACCATATTGTGGAGGGCTAATAATGTGCTATGAATCATTATATCAGACTTGTAAGGGTGGTTCTTTAAACCTGCTCTTTATGAGTGTAAATTTGTTCTCCAGGTATTGAGAGATAGTTACAGATTTCCGCACAGACATTGTTTCATTTGCTCTTTAGAAAACTGTTGTTCTGGGGCAGAGAATGGGAGGTACTTAATCCAAAAGATTAATTTAGTATTAAAAGTTACTTTTCTTCCCTTTATTTTTTTCCCCCCAGTACTGTAGGAAATTTTATGTCACGATGGCTGTGCAGCATTTATGCACACCGAACTGCTCTAGTATAAAGCCTACTTTCATCCTGTACAACAGGATGATTTTTAATGCTCCAAGTCTGTGTGGTCTTCATTTATTATGGTTGCATTGCCTGGATATCTAGCTAGGGCAGAGCTGATATCCAAATACACTTTTTCAACATTTGCTAACCTGACTGACAGAGGTGTTTGAGAGAATTTTTTCCTGTAGGTGTTCARAGTTTTAGTCAAGAATCTGGAAATACTATCTCCAAAATATAACACTTGTCTTAAATGTCACAAACATAAATAAGTTCARTGATTTAAAAGGAAAAAAAATACCCTTGGAGAAGTGAATTTATGAATAAACGCATCTGAAGTTCTGCTAATCCAAAGCAGTGATTATGATGATATATAAAACTCTACAGATCTGTACTACTTGTCCAAGCAGATCACCCACTAACACATTAATAAAAAAAAATCAAACACACAGTTCTGTATTGACATTGGACAAGTGTAGCTGAAACCCTAGCATGGTACCAAACGGAAGGGAAAATGGAACCTTTATTCCTGTCCAGTCTCTTAAAGAAATTTTTGTTTAAAAACAAAACAAAACTAAACAAAAACAYCTCAGCTGCTTTTTCTTTACAGTCAGAGTACAAGGTCCTCATTTGTTTATTGAGTTTGGTAGTCTTTCAGAAAAAATGGGACCCTAAACCCTTAAACAATGTGAGAAAATAAATTCACGTCTTTGTGACCTGTGAAAATAACAAGCACTTGGACGTCTGTGGGCCCAGAAGAGCTTACTAAAGTTGTCACCAATGATTTCCATGTGTTTTGGAATTTTACATATAGCTCTGTTAGCTCCGTTAGGCCCAATTTGGCTAGGATGCTCTTCTATTTTCAGCAGGTTGAGCTTATACAAGCATTTCTCGCCAAAAGCAACAAAACATGAGTCAATATCACATGTGGTGATGGAAAGACATGGAAAAATCATGCAGTTTACTGAAAAACTGAGTTAGCCAATCCAGCTCCAGCTTTTAAGCCTCTCAATTAGTTTTACTTATTCCTCACCTTGCTTTGTGAGGTCTTCTATTGCTTTGAGGAGGGAGTTACTGATAAGTTGTGGATTTGGGGTTTTCTTGTATTTTTCTTAAGTGTTGAATTTTATATTGTGTGATCCTTATTGTAACTGAAAATATAAATCTGTCTAAGTTAAAAAAATGTGTGGACTCAAGTCTCTCAATATTCAAATTTACCTTTGTGCATATTTGTTTTTTGTTCTTGCTGTTTCCTTTGTGTATATGTATCTGAAAGTCCTCGCTGAAAACAGTCATTTGTATTAGGCAGCACTCTCTATTCTTAAGCTCTTAGCTATTAAAAAATCATGTAAATGTGAAGTTTTAAGGCCTGATTTCTGCAAAATGCTCTTTGCTTTGAGATCATGTATGAATTCATACTATTTGACATTGGCAGACACCAATCTATCCATATTTCTTGAAGCACRTATTATTTTAAAATATTCTGCGTGCTCTCTTAAAGGCAGTATGTGTTAGATTGCTGCCATTGTTCTTAATAATTAAATATAGGCATGTAGTATTTTGTATTCTCTATACATATGTAACATGGTGTGATATTTAGAATAAGTCTAAGGCAATTACATTTTCATCGGGACTTTACTTAAAAAGAGTTCAGTCTTTAGGTGAATAGGAGTGGAACTGAGAGGTGCCAATGGTGAAATAAACCGAGTAGTTCTGTTGATATTTCAACCACTTTGAAAGGATCTCGTAAGACTATGCATAGCACTTCTGAAAAGCATATTTTTCTGCCAGCTTCTCAAAAAGCCAGCACTTAACACAGAAGTATTCCAGTTATCATCCACTCTCTAATTCTGTCCTCTGAGACAAAATTAAAAGAAAGCAGTCAGGGCCATTCCTCAATAATGTGCAAAATCTATTAATATCTGAGATGTAAGCAACATGCCAAGTGTAACTAARAGATTTCTGTTGATGTGGAAGGAAGTCACAAATCTACTAGAGATGAAAGCAGAGTGTTTTCTTTGTAAGCAGGCAACAAGGATTAGTCTCCATTTCTGTTGTAGTTTTCTATGGATCACTGAACTTGCAGTCTCAGGTGTTAAACAGTTTCATCTTGCATTGAAAAAATATTGTGTAGGCAAACCAAAAAGTTGTGAAAAATTAGAGAGATGCAAATAGTCAACTCTAAATGTAAACACAAGAAACTTTTCAGAGCAATGAAGTCATATCTACAAGTACACAGTGTACCATTGTCATTAGAGAATAAGACGAGAAAAGAATGGTGACCACCATAGAAATCTGACCTACTGAAAACGCAAGTTTTATTTCCTCTTTCAGCTGCCTTGTTTAGCAAACAGGCCTGCAAAAAGTTAAGGCTTAGATTAAAAGACTTGCCCACGGGGAAAACTGAATACTATCAAAATTCATTATTTAGGTCATTATTAAATGATTAGAGAAAAAATACCTACTTTCCTTTGTGCCAAGACTGCTTAAAAACTCGCTGAACCTAGATTTTAATTAGTGCTATAGCAGAAGGAAGAGTATATATACTTCCTGCTGCTGAATGCAGTTACTAGCTACCAGGGCTACATTTTCCCGGAAAGCTCTTATAAGGAAATAAAAAGAAAGAAATAAGAAAAAATCTGAAGGAAGTTTGATGATAAAATTTGAACCTTCTCTCACAAACGGTTTAAGAAACGTGGGTTGAGTGTTACAGAAAATCTGTGAAAACCTAACATACTTTATAAGTAGAGGCAATCCTTCTTAGTCAGGTTTTAATTTTAAATTTATCTTATGGGAATATTTTAATTCCTGTATTGGTTTGGATCCAAGGAAAGAAAAATAACTCTGTCAAGAATTTAAGGAAGATGCCAATGAAGATGTAGTACTACAGTGTTTCATAATAAAGATGTCTAAATATGTGCAAAGAAAATAAAGGAATAATATGTGTTAATATCGAAGCACTGTAAACTTTAAGTAATTAAAATAAGCTATTTTCCCTCATAACTAGGTATTGCTTTTTCCTGAGGGGTAGCTGAATATCTCATTTGATTACAATGTAGTACTGTTTTTATAAGCTTTACACATTTTTGCATCTGTGAYACCACACATTTTGGCTTGTTTAAATGTGCAAGCACATTTTTCCTGAAGACAGTAACAATCCTGTATCTAAGTCACATCAGTTCTGATACAAGTTTCCTATCCAAAAATCTGTAGAGAAACTGGTACATTCACAAGCACTGTATCATGCCCCAACAAAAGTCCCTTCTAATAAGTCGGCCTMACCTCAGTCTTTGTTTTTCAGGACTGAAGTAGAGGTTACACCTACCTAACTTATTTTATTTAAGATTTTATTTTATCTTAACATGCAACTGTTAAGGCATCAATATTCAGTCTTAAGCAATCTAAATATCAGATACACAAGTTCATTGCTTAGATATGGTCATAATCACAAGACATGGTTGTTATTTCTTAACTGTTATTTTAGCGTACTGTTCATAAAGTGCATTTCTAAAGCTGTTTTACTACTTTTAAAATGTATTAATTTGGTATTTTGAGCACACAGTTAAATGGAATGATTCCCATTCACAAGACATAAAACAAGAGAGATGTCCCGCCCTACATTTAGCTGTCCAAATGATCCTGTATAAATGATGGCTTCTTGAATTCTTTAGTCTAATATGAATAGAAAACAAGACACTGAACTACCTGTTTTACTGGAAGCAAATTTCATACCTGAAATGTAACTTACTGATTTTTCTACTGTGATACAACCCCCCCCAGATATTTACAATGTTTTACAATCATAGAATATATATGATGCAAACCTTACGTGCTTGTTTGCTTTCTCTTTTAATAGGAACTCATAACGACGTTGTACATTGGATTCTTGGGATTAATTTTTTCATCCTATTTTGTTTATCTTGCTGAGAAGGATGCAGTTGATGAGGATGGAAAGACAGGTTTCTCTAGCTACGCTGATGCCCTTTGGTGGGGTGTGGTAAGTCTTTACCAACAAAATGCATGTGCAAACTTAGTGCACAAGATTTTCTGTTGAAGTTGTGATCTTTTTGAAAAACCTGGCATTTCTTTCTTTGCAGAATGTATTTCTGTRGGGAAGCTCAATAACCTTTTAAAAAGGATACAAGAATAAATAYAATAAATGCAATTAAATCATTTTGGTATTAAACTTTATTGTGAAAGCATGGTAGGAAGTCCTTAGCAAAGGACATTGAAAGTTTACAGATACAAAAAGTCCACATTGAAATCCACATTTCAAAAAGGKTATAAATACCCTCCAAAACCCATACCACTTCTTTTAAACGCTACTTAGTTMTCTCCAAAAGGTGTATAACTTTAAAAGTATATTGTATTTGTTGAAATTGGGTTAATGACTCTATTTGTTTGTGTAAAGCTCACTCTCTCAGTAATAATGCAGACCTTGGTGCAGGTTACAGGTTCCTTGGTTTTTTTTAGCAATTCCATGATTTACACTGTAAAGGTAAATAGCTCCATCAGAAGCAGCTGGCAAAGCTTCACAGATTCATCAACTACTTTGGATATCAGTCATCAGTCAGGGTCAGTGCAAATCTTTGGTGAAATAAAGRAAAAAAATATCATTAAGGGGGAACTGGGATGTTGAGAGTATTGTGGTAATTATTGTGTGCATGCCCAGAATCAGTTGAAAAAGGAATAGATAGCTATGAACAGAATAAGAGACCAGATTGTTTCTACACTCCCTTCATATGGCTCTTCTCATCATGTTTCTCACTGTGACTCATGCTTTCCTTCCTCATTAGCTGTTGCACGAACCATCTCTTCTCTTATGGTCCCTTTTCCCCACTAGAGAACCTCATATATTTTATGAGTTGGCTGTCTCATTATAACAAACCCAAGGAGATCCATCACATCAGTGTTAGTGACAGACAAAAATGAGAGGACTAGAACAGATGCAAAGCCACCAACTTCCAGAGAGAGAAGGATATATTTCAAGAGTGATTTGAAACACAATGAACTGGATTTGTTCTTAGATGATAGACTTGAAAAATGCCAATATAGTTATTGGGCCATAAACCGATTGTTTATCTGCATCCAAATAAACTGGTGAGTAAGTCTGGGAAGGCAGACAAAAAGTTCCTAATAGATATATGTTTCTAATCCTTAACTTAGCTGCTGCATAAGCCTCTACTTCAATGAAGTATACAGAAATATAGATTATATTACATGTAGCCTGAGTTACCACTTTTTAAGTGGTTCAGTATAAAAATCTTGTAAACATTAAATTCCTGTCATTAGGTTGTCAGGTATTCATTTCATTTGCAGAGTATCACCTATGGCTGTGCAAAACAATACAAACCAAGAAGAATCTAGTAAAAAAGAAAAATCCACTAAATGGCCAGATGGACCTGATTACCTAATGTGCTGGRAAGAAAGGAAACCATTAACTAGCCCATACAAGAATCACTTGTTAAAGTCCTGAATAGACATATGATAAAATTTTCAGAACATAAAACCTCATGGTTATAGACATGAGATAACCTCTAGCTAGTGGAGGAAAAGAATAAATGTCCCAGGAGCACAGATTGTGCTATATTTTAAAAGYAAAAGTAAAACAATTAGGGTGTAATTGATGTTATGAAAGATACCCCATGTCTGCTTTAAGACAACAAACCAGTACATAGGCTCACTTATTCTGCTATTATTTGAGCACTTCAGCTCAAATACCAGTGTTCAAATGACTGAATGCAGTGGAACGCAGCTACTGTTTCTGTTTTTACTAATGGTCTAGCTGAATAGTCTGTGAAGTACATCTAATTAAAAGTGGGGCTGTTTGTGGGAAGTTCAGCAGCTTTAGGGACTCCTGTAAAAGTTTGCACTAGTTCAGCTAAATCTATGAGAAATAGCTCATAAATTTTTCTAGCATAGTGAGGTTCCAAAGAGGTTTGCAGCACCATGTGAATTAGAATGACATCAGTGAAAGAAATGGAAAGCATATAGTTAATTAATAAGGAGGTCTTAATTTAATATGTAATCATTGAAGGATGGTGATTCATGTTTGCTCTGCACAATGTCTTTGGTGTTTCGTACAGTAATTCCTAGGCCTGTAACTGYGAAAGGCCAAAAATACCCAAATTCAGACCTGAATGGGAGGGAAGAAGAACCCCTTATCAAACTGAGGGGTGCAAGGTACAGCGGAACACGAAAAAGGATTTTCAGCAATCGGTTTGGGAACGAGCTTTGGTTTTTAGCATCCAGTTCTGCCCATGTATATTCATGCATGGGTTATTCCTGCATGTAATAAAACTTCCACATGAAGCCAGTGTGCTTTTTCTGCCTTTCCTACTTTTTTATTTTTTTAGCTCTAGTTATCCAGGGCTTGCTTTATGAGTTGCATTGAATGTTTAGACATGGATTACAAAATATTTTTAAATGCTAGAAGCCTTGATTTGAGTAAAGAGTAAAAAATTAAGGTCAAAAAAGTCGGGATGAGTTTATACAAGCATATTTTGTTAATATTTTGGACTTAAGGATTTAAAAGGAGTTCMGTTATGAAGACCAACAGATAAGTTTAAAATGTGCATTACTTTACCTTGTTGAGATAGATGACTTGGAATCTGTATTTCAAAGGGTATGTATATGCCTTGCGAAGTGTTCAATGGSTTTTGTTGTTGTTTTCCAAAACTTGACTTGCTTTGTGTAATAGCAAGATAAAATCAGCTTTGTCTTTATCTAGCTGTGTGAGGCACATGAAGAACACTGTTTAAATTGTTGTTTAAGCTTTTCAGAYGTCTAGGCCTCCTCAGCATTAGTGAGTCACGGTGCAGGTGCAGTTCACAGCTGGGAACAGTGACAAAGGACAAAGTGAATCTGTTTCTTTTTCTTTTCAAATCTTCTGTGACATAGAAACACAGATGTGGAGTTACTAGGGAGTGAAATTTGATTTCACTTTTGCCTTTCAAAACTGAACCATAGGAAAAAAATCCTGGTAGCAGGTATTTGAAAGTCTTATGTGTCTGACGAAAACCACAGAGTGTACTATGGGTAACATTTTGCTTCGAGTAGAAAGTGCAAGCTTGCTGAACTTGATACAAATGACCTGAAAGGTTTAAATATGAAGAAAAGGGAAAATAAAGAATGAATGAGAGTTGCAATTAAATGCTAACTACATTCACCCGCTCCAGTTAAATGCAAGGTTGTTTCACCTAGAGTTGGCAGACACACAGATTAAACTGCAAAGACATATCAAAGTCTTGTGGTATTTTATACGAAGCCACTTTCAGAAGTTATAGCATGTTAGAACACATGCAAAAGCATTTCCAACAGCACTGTCAGTCTGCCTGAATTGCAACCCGTGTCACAGCAGTTTTTCTGTCCTTTCTGGGTATTTTTTCTTGAGGAAAGCAGAAGGGCATGTAGGAGGCTTCTCTTCTGTTGGCCCTTCCATGCTCGTCTCTTGCTGTTGGTAATGCTTATTGGTTTTGCTGCAAACTTGACTATTCTGTACCATTGAACTTGAGTTAATTGGTTGCTTCAGTAAATTGGTGTTAACTGGCAGAGGTACTTGGGATCAATTGCTCAGAGTTTCCAGTAGTAAATTTCCATGTGAGAGGTAGCAGCTTGAACCTCTTTATATTTAATATGTTTTTTGGGGTGTGCAGTTCTGACTCTTTAAACTTCAGGACACCTGCCTATCTTAAATCATGTGAGAAGCTCTGCTGTCCTCTACTAATTTAGAGCTCTTCCTTTTTTGAAGTGTACATATATGTTTTCACAGCCTGTGTTAGAGCATGTGCATACCAGCTGGAATGTGCCATAGTAAATCTGTGTTACGAAGGAGGTGTCATTTTCCAAAGCCTAGTTATTAAACATTCTCTGAGCAGGTAACTAATAACTTTTGGATATACAAGTAGAAAAAGATTCTGGTTGTGATTAAAAAAGCCAGAGAATTACATTATTTATAATCCTTTCCACATACTTCAATGCACTAATTAGATTACCAAGAAGGRACCCTCTTAAGGTAGCCAGAGAGAAACTTTCTGAGACATGTTCAGGCACCTGCAGAATCTGCCAGCCAAATGCCTGCTGTAGAGATGGAAAATCATCTTTTCTGTGGTTACAGCTTTCATGCTGTCTTCCATAGTAACGCTAAGGCAGCTCAACATTACTGCAGTTTGTTTTTAAGTCCTGAGTGCCGGAGAACTAAAAAAAAAAAAAAAACACCAAACCCACAAAAAACAAGAAGCCTTTCATAAGAAAAAAAGAGAGGAAAAGGAAGGAAAAATCCCAGACTTTAAGGGGTCATCTGGGTGCACTGAGGAGCTGAAGTGCCATTAAAGAAACACTGCTTTAACTTCCTCCACTCTCCACTAACACATACTGCATTTCAAAGTTGAATTTTGGGGGGTCTGGTTTAATTTTGGGGGCTGGCAAACTCATCTGTTTGTACTGCTGGTAGTACATATCACCTGAGTCACTTCATGGGCAAGCCACATTAAAACTGGACCAACACCTGGCAAGACAGAGCTCCTGCTGAGAGCAGTTTGCAGTTCAAAATAACAATATTCATTAAAGGATATAGATACTACAAAGTTGACTTCATCAAGTGAGAAATTCATGATGAATAAGCAGAAGGCTAATTTTTTTTTTGAACTTGGAAAAACTCAGTTGGACAGTAGTTGGTCATTTTTTCCCTGCAAATCTTCCTTCCAGCTCTGTAGAACTGCTCTGAGAGGAGGAGAACATATATTCTTSCCCTGCCTTTATTGCTGATAGTTTCTTCTGAGAAGCCTATTTTTGCATAATATCTAAGTATTTGTCAGCAACTTTTTCCATAAAAGGCAGTATTTCCACATCCTCTTTTGTAGTCAGTGTAAATTTACATATTCTTTTAAGTCTGTTTTGGCTGTATTTCTACTACCATTCAAGGCAAAGTGAAGGGAGTGGGACTGGGTTTAGGGCTGGTGCTCCCAAATAGAAGTACATTTTTTCTATTTAAAGCTCTCCACAGTGGTTGGTATTAGTGACAGAATTCTTCATTTCCTCACCAGAAGCTTTCCACTTCTCAGGGGTGCAAGTCAACTTTCTCATATGGTTTTATGGCAGTGTCAGGGCTCTGAGGATGCCAAAAAGCCTTCATGGCTCTGACCAGCCACACCTGGGGCCACCTCCAACACCCACGGCCCAGGGCCTCTATTTAGGCTCAGCCCTGGGTACTTATATCCTGCCTGAGCTGTGCTGGAGGAGAGCTGGTCTCCAGCTCAGCCATGGTCTGGTGATCTGGAGGTCAACCTATGGGCTGACTTCCATACTCAACCTCATACTTACCTCAYTATCTTGATACTGCTGTACCATTTAGACTCTTTGTTGGACACGGCCACTGTCTGTGAGTCTGTCCTGCTATGGGGCTGGGCCTGGGGTAATGAGACCCCTGTCTGGCCAGCTGTGGGATCCCCTTGGCTTGCCTCGGGATCCCCCCTTGTGATCACCTTCTGTTGGCAGCAGCTGGCCCTTGTTGCATTACAAACCCTTCTGATGGACCAGCCTTCACCTGGACTCTTGATTCCCCCCCACAGCACTAACCCTTTACTGACCACTGGGCTCCTAATGAATTCTCTTCCAGCCTGCTGGGGCTCATCAGRAACAGCCCAAAATCTCTGTCCTAGTCAGGCTCTCCTTGCCTCTGTGGCTTTTCAGGGGTGGCCTGACACTCCCACAGTGATTTAGTCCCTCTACAGCAAGTCCCTCCTGATCCCAGACCTGTGTGAGGACATGCCTTGCTGAGAGGGGAGGCTGTTGTCACAGCCCTGAGGGCACTAATTGGCCTAATGACCCTGACCAGCATCACCTGTGGCCTCCACCCATACCCAGGGGCTCTATTTAAGCTCAGCACTGGGCTGGAGGAGAGGTGGTCTCTTGTTCAACTGCAGCTTGGGTGCTGTGGGACTGGGTCCTGACTGGGGAGGTGCTGCCCTGCTGACTACAGTATCTCCTTTGACTCTGAGCTCCCCATCCCTTAGGAAGTACCTGGTCCTTGCTGCACCCTGGTAAGTGATGAGCAGATCCYGGTACAGTAATATGATGCATCCTGTGGCTTAAACACAATTTTGAGTGGCAAAGAACTGTATTTGTAGGGGGAGGAAAAAAAGCTGAGTATGGGGCTTAGCTGTATTTAGCTCTTGGTCTACTGGCATATTTACTTTGGGAGGTAACGTGTCCTGGAATGGTTGTGTGTTCCTCTTCTTGCTATGGAGATTTGGTTGGGATGGTGTTGGTTCTGTCCCTTTTCCTTCCTGCCAGCACGGGGCACAGCTTACCCTGCCACAGCTAGTGCCTGCCTGGCTGCAGAGTTTGGCAGATGTATGTGTGTTGGTTTTGTGCAAGTCGGTGCTCTCAAGGCTTTCTTCTCAACCCTGTGGAACTACATTTTTAAAAGCAAATGCAGAAAAACTGCAAGCCTATGGTTTCAAGCCCACAGGGCCAATCCTTGCAGTTTTGGGAAGGTGGAAGCAGCCAGCTACAAACTGAGAACRGTCATCCTGGGTCCAGACTACTGTTGCATCCAAAACAGTGGCCAGTTGTGAATGCCTGCTGAAGAATGTAAAAACAGGATAAATCTTCAGTGATGTTTAGCGTACTCCTGTGGTTTCCTTATGCACAAATCCAAACACCATTGATGCATATGTATCTCCTGATACTTCTCTGCTTTTTTTTTTTTTTCTTTCTTTTTTCCTGCTTTTGGGGGAAAAAAGGTACTGCATTGCAGTGAATCGGATGTTTGTTTCTGGCCTAGGTAACAGTCACAACAATTGGTTATGGAGATAAAGTTCCCCAGACATGGATTGGGAAGACAATAGCTTCCTGTTTTTCAGTATTTGCTATATCTTTCTTCGCTCTGCCAGCGGTAAGTAGAACTTGGATCACTTTATTAAAGTGTCTGTCTGACTTGGGCTCACAATTAGCTAGTTTTAAATTGGCGCATTTGATAGGAAATAATGGGGTTGGGTGTTGCTTCATAATGTGCATGCACCACATCCTCAAGTATATGTTTGTGTGCCTGTGCRCACACACACAAAATGAATGAAACTGCTGTATGTTTGCTGCAGTCATTTTGGAGAGATGTGGCCTAGAAAGGATGTAAGAATAATTTTCACTACTTGGAGAACTGAAGCTATTCTGTAAGGTAAAGAGAAAGAGAGGGTTTTTTTATCAGCATGTCTGTGCCAGAGGTGAAACTTCCTTTGTTTCTGTATTTTGTGATTACATACGAACAATTTGGAGTCCTGTGAGGAGAGGAACATTGCCATGAAGCAGAGGTCTAGGAAACTGCATCTGCTTTCCTACATGGTATTATAAAGCATTTTTGCGCTTTTTGAATCTTCAAATAAGTGAATGGGGGRACAATAAAGACATCATCATCAAAACAGTTAGAAAAGACAAAGTATTTCTGCAGTTACTATCAGTTTTAACAGAAATGYTGAAATTATAAAGCATATCCTTGGCTTCTTTGCTCAATTTGCCTGGAAAATCAAACTGGCTTCTGGCTTTAGTTGTGCCCTTTTTTTGTGGCAAGGAATTAAAAACAAGTGCAAAGAATAGCTGTAGATCAGTCACTGTGACACTGGCATTTGCTTCTCCCACCACTGTGTAGGGTCGCCTTTGGAACRTCACTGCCTCTGACTAATGGTACCTGTAGGTCACAGCAATAAACACATGCTGCTTATTGAAGTTACATGATGCCAATATYAACGTGCTCAATTTCAGATTTATTTGTTGGAGTAAATAGAATTCTGTCATTGTGGACATTTGAAAATTCAGAACTTTTTMTAGGAAAGTATTTCATAAAATGTCTGTTTATTTCATATGCGAAGTATTTGATTTAGGCATGTAAAGCCATATTGGAGTCTGACTAGTAATTTTGGTTGTATTTAGGGTATTCTGGGGTCTGGTTTTGCCCTGAAAGTACAGCAGAAGCAACGTCAGAAGCATTTCAACAGAAAAATCCCAGCTGCAGCTTCTCTAATTCAGGTAAGGCCCCTAACAGTAAAATGCTTAGGAGAGCATTGGAGAGGGAGTGTGGCCTAGTAGTTAAAGTACTGAGAATCGGAGTTACTAGACTTTATTATAAATCTATAACTTGTGTTTAACCACTTTGTCTTTTTGATCCACTTCAGTCACTAGAGAGAATTAGATAATTGCCTGTCCCCCCTCTTACGAGTGAGCATAGGAGGCTTTACTAACCTGATATTCACAGACATAATGACACTGACTGGGTGCAATGAATCTGTTTGGCAAAACAGTAAAAAAAAAATCTTTGTTATACTCTTTAATTTTTAACTTTTTATATTCCCTTAGGTCCTGTGCATCTGCCAAATCCTGAGGTGATGAATGTGTATACATATACATGTATACACACACCTCAGTTTAGAAAAATGTCCCAGCATAACATTCTGTATGATAATATAAAGAATGCAACAGCATGGTACACAAATACTAAAATGTGGCACACTGCAGAAAAAGGGAAAGAGCAGTATTCTATGATGCTTGTGGGGATTCCCTTTTATAAGGGTTGTTTATTATTGGGGGAGGGGTGTTTGGTTTTGGTGGTGTTTTGTTTTGTTTTTTTTTTTACTATGGGCAGGGTTGGACCCCAGCTCCTAGGGAGAACACTACAAAGAGTGTACTTAAGATCAGTGTATGCTGAGTGTATGTTTCCTGGTGCAAATTACACTCACCACAGTTATATACAGKGAAGAGTGTATTTTGTTAGGCATGGTGTGTGGTATAGCACAGTGATTGCAGTCAGAACCCTTTGCAGCATGTTTACATTGATTGAAGATTTTGCTGTCAGTTTGATTTGCAGCAAAATCTGACTTACCTGTCGTGCAGGACAACAGCGACTGCTTATTCAYTGAGATTATTGGGTTTGGGTTTTATTATAGACTCTGTGGCGGTGCTATGCAGCAGAGAAATCCTGCAGTTCTACAGCAACGTGGAAGATCTATACATCACCACTGCAAAATCCCAAAAAACCACCAGCGCCATCTAGCCCTAGTCTGAGAAAACAGGTAACGGGGAGTTGGCAGAGCTCTATTCTGTTCTTGCTTTTAATTTGATTGGGATAACCTGCYAAAATCCTTATGAAGTGTCCAAAGAATTTGGAGAGCTGAAAGGCATTTGTAATGGAATATTTGATTGTTTTCCTCATGCCRCAGCATGATTAGTTTAGTTTTCCTTAAAATATTCCTGAGGGACAAATGTCTTCTAATTTTAAATTTGCCCTGGTGGTCAGGCAGGTGCCAATTCTCCATGGTTTTATCCCCTTTGAAGCCTCCTCTACCTTCTCAAAGGGTAGTGTAAGTCAATGATGACACTTTCCCATWTTGCATAGTAGTTCATACAGGAAGAAAGGAAGTTTAAAGATTTATGTTCACATTCAACATGTGGCTCACAGTATCTATGCTTTTTTTGCTCAAGTACTTCTCTCCATGGTACTTTGATTTGCGGTTGTGTGTAGAAATCTGGGCAAATTCCTGAGTTGTGGCTGCAGTAAAGTGGAATAGTGTTTGTCTACACAGGTGAGATTGCCTAAACATAGTTATGTAGTTTCGTTGGCAAGCTTGCCTAGCCTTAAGCACCCCTTCTGGAAAGGCCCAGGTCTGCAGCAGGTCTAGCTCAGCTACCCAGGGTTTCTAAAGTGATGTTAGAGGCCTGGTTTTAGGCGGTGAAATCCCACTGATGCCTGTTGCCCAGCAGAGAATTGCAGTACAATTTCCCCACAGCACRTGTAGAAAGCTGTATCGGCAGGTGTGCATGTATGGATTTTTTGGTGTTACAGCAGTGTGAACTGATCAGTGTTGAGCAGAGTGTAACTTTGCCATGAGACTAGGCTCTTCATAACCAGGAAAACCAGGAGGAAAGGGATAGAGCTGAAGTAAGGCCAGTATGTAGGTAGTATGTGTTGCTGTACAGCAAGCAATCCATGGTGGGAGAGCTGGAAAAAATAGACAGTTTTTAGTGCCCTTGGTATTTTCCCTCTGTTTTCTCTAGTGAGAGGGATTTCACTAACATATTATTAAACCTGAACTTCCCTGTGAACTGCTAACCCTAAATCAAGAACCCTAAATCAAGAACATAGTAATGGTTCTTTCATCTCTTACCAGTGAATCATCTTCTCTTGTCAAAGGAGACTAGTTCTTTCGTTCTCTACCTAGCCTCTTATTTTAAAGACTTAAATGTATATTGATCATCTTGTGCATGCTGTAGCATTTTGTTCTCCAGAGAATTCYTAGTTTCTTTTCCTGCTATGAAAGCCCATGATCTTTGCCTTTAGAAGCATTTTGATGCATGCTAGTGCATCTGCAGTCTACAATAAATGCCCATTTCTACCATTTTKTTTTGTGCTCTGTTTGATTAATTTCAAGCATGCTTTTGTTTAATTGCTGCAGAGCTGAACAGAAGACTGAATTCCAAAAGACTGAATGCAGACCGTAATAAAATAAGAACTGGTTTACTTAGACCAAGTAGTATTGTCCCATTTGTGAAATATATATTGAGCCTGCCGCTGTTTGTGTTGATATGTGCGAATACGTGTTCTCTCTGATGATGTTTGTCTCTGTGAACTGCTTAGTGGTCACATCAGAGGCCAGAGTATTTTGCAGAATTGAGTGCAGTAGCCCTAGATCTCGGCTCCTTGTCAGAAGGTTACTGGAGCATYGGGCAAATTAAAGTATGCCTCCTAYCTCTGTTTTGAGGTGTGTGAGTAGTAGAACCAGGTGGGACTAGGCCCAAAGGGTAGGTGGTCATGAAGACTGGAAATAAATGCTATATTGTGAGAAGTAGTATTTATATAGCTCGGTGGTGGCAGCATCCCGGAGGCAGACAGCACAGGCCATGTAGTCAGTATACGAGTGGCTGTTATGTTGGTCACTTCTAGTCACAGATGGAGACCAGCCTTGCTTGAAACCAGCTGAATCCAAACCTTCATTTTTTTGTTCTTGTGTACCAATTGTTGGGTGTTTATTAGGTTTCCTCTTGGGGTTCTAAAATCAGGAGAACTTCAACTTTGGAGTGGAAGCTCATAATTCAAAGTCTACGGATATGTTTAATTAGAACTTTAGAAAGATGTTACAGCCAAGCCGTTTGTATACTCAAGTGATKAGTATTTTGGGTGCCTTGAGTTTTGGACCCAGTCTGAGGGAATTTTACTTGACACCTGATTTTCAGAATGTGCTAGGCATCTTCTCCTGAGAATCAAATTCTTACCAGATTTAAGTTGATAATTCAGGATCAGCCACTYTGAAAACATTAACCAAGGTTGTAACACTTTCACTGAATTTCAATTGCATTCCTTAAAAAAATAAAAATACAACCTCAAATGATTTTACTGTATAGTGAAGTTCACATGTGTACTTTTCTGKTTTTGATAGTATCTTCTGATATCGTCCCATTTCTACTACCACAGGCTAGAAGATACAAAAGAAAAGGGAAGCTAGGCTGTGGTAACGGTTCTGCACCTGTAATAAACCCRGGAGAGAATGCCTTGTCTGTTCCACAGATCACTTATGATCACATCGATGAACACGAAGACAAAAAAGATGTGTCTTTCTACATTGATGAACCAGGAGGTAATTTACATTCACTTATGTTCAGGTTAGCATTTTTAAGAGACAATGTTAAAGTGAATTGAACTGATGAAGGGAAAATTTCCATGAAAAAAATAATTTTAAACTAAACAGTAAAGCAAGATGCCTCAAACCAAGGACAATTACATAACAAAAACAAGGGGACACAAATTAAAGGAAATCTTYAGATTCATGTGGTGTGAACATCAAAAGAGCTTTCTTTGTTTACCAAAGTTAACTCAATTAAGATGTTGGATATATTGTTAATTCTACTTTTTTGAATTAYCTCAGAGCTGTATGGAAATCTTCCTCAGATCTACCCCACCTTTAAACTTTACCTCACATARAGCCTGAAGGAAGCAAAATAAAACAGGGAAAATATCTTTACTTTTTTACAGCAACCTCTTAAACATTGTGCAAATAAATTGTGATAGGAGCAGCCAAATATTTTTATGCCTACGTCAACCAAGAGGTTTTGATAAGTGGGGCTTTTTCTTGCTTCATTTAAAATATTGTGTGTTGCTATAAGTGGCTGTTGTATTTCAACCTGGAAACTGGCTGAATTTCACTGCTGAGCTAAGATACTGCTTTGTTTGTAAAAACTCTTGGTTTTTTAATTAAGTTTGTAGTGGAAAAGTGGGTATGAAATAGTATTGTTTACTATAAAGTGAGGGGTTTTTGGAAAGCTAGTTTTTCCACCTTTATGTTGATTTCCTTTGTCTGAYGGGGTTGGGGAAACTTGTGCTAGCTCTGGATCTGCTAAATCTTTAGCTCAAGGGGAGATTGTTTCCTCATAGTCTGAGGAGTTATGTTCCATACCTAGGGGCGTGCAAAGCCTTGCCAAGTTAACTGAGGTATCCAAAGATGCTGGCCCTAGTCAAAGGTGTGTTATCATGTGGTGCTTTGACTTAGGTTTTCAGCTGTGTTTGAGAAACCTGAACATCAACTCTGTATAAAACTGCTACTCTTATGTGACACTGAAGCTGACACACAGTTTCAGCCTGGAGAGAGTATGGCAGTAGTCTTGACATGATGGTTTCTTTAATAAAAAACACTTGAAATATTTTTGCCCCCAGAGGGAATATGTAGTGTCTTCTGTATTGAACACAATCAGGAGTTTCGCCGGGTTGCTCTGACTTTACAGAGTGGCTGTATTGTATAGTCAATGCAACCTATGTGATCCGTGCTAGGGCAGTCAGTCAGATGTGGGATAGCAGGGATCTGAGAGCTGTGGCATACTGAGGCACATCTGTAAGGGGTAGGATCATCTGGCTCCCACAGGGATTTAGGAAGTCCTTCAAGCCTCTGCTTCATGCAACTGATAGCYGTGAACTGCCATTGTGGGAGGAAGAGTTTCTTTCTTCCACTGATGGAGGTTTTCATTACMCCTCATGTTCTTCCTTATGTTTTATAATCTTATATAAATCTTGTACCTTTCACTTTGAGGTCAGAATGCTTTTCAGCAATGGTGGTATTTTAATTGTTGTTTGGCACTTCCAGTGCTTTTATGGGGTTCTGGGAGAAGGGATGAAGGGTGTGATTTATAAATAAAGTTGCTGCTTTAACTACATGACTCTTAACAGAATRCTATCTTCACTCTCAGCATGTTTATTAGAGCTGTGCAGCTTCATTTGCTGACCGTGTAATAGCAGATTTTGTGGAGTGTATTTTTGATGTTGTGCTATCAGTCAGTGATGGACAGAAGCAGCAAAGTGCTGTGTAACTTGTAACAGTACTGAAGACAGTGAAGATGTCGAGGACTATGTTGTCTGTATTCATGACTCTGCCAGTGCACATTTATTCACTTAAGCTATGTTCCTTAAACGTTCATAGTTAGTGTGAGCAAAGCTCTGTGCATCAGGGGAAAGAGATTGAAAAGACAAGCCTGTATCTTCTTCTGTCTGACAGCGTGGTAGCAGAGGAAAATGAAATTTTTTTCCACTTTTTCTGAAAATGTTTTCTTGTTGTACTTTTATTATAGCTGGTCTAATTTATTCTTGTTCTGAGCCATGCATATTATTCCCTTACCAATTAAGTTTTATCTATTTTTCATTTTCTTTCACGTTTTGCCTTAGCCAGTGTCAGGGGTAAGTCACACTTCATTTGATTTTTCTGATTCCTTCCTTCTGCTGCAAAGCTTCCAGGAATGTAGTTGGCTAACTTGCTTGCTCAATTGACTGAACATTCTTGACACCTCTCAAAAGTTTAAACCTGACTTCTCTCAGTGAAGTTCTCCTTGCCAGAATTAATAGGCTTCTATTCTTGGGAAATGGAAGTACTAGGCTTCAAGCCTGTAAATGCGGGGGTATTTTTTTCCTCTCTTAAAAAGCTGGAAGTAGAAAAGGCAGAGAAAATAATAATAAAAAAAGGCAATTGAAAAGGGCCATGCCAGCTTCTATTTCAGTGTTGCTATAGTGGAATACTTTATTCATTGTTTGTGGGGGCTGGATGTTTTACAGATGATGGCAAACTTGGAGGTTGAATTAGATCAATTCTATAGGCCTGACCCAGGAGGAGCAGAGCTGTTGCTTTAAAACAGCTCTTCTAGTCTGCTGCTCCAGTCAGATGTGAGAGAGACTGTAGGGAGACCTGAAAAAATGCCTGGCAAGTGCAGGCAACAGAATAACAGTCCCACTAAGAAAATTCCTTGTTCTGGGCAGAAGTAGACTGAAATTAAGTTAAAATTTCCTTGATAAATGAGAGATTTACCATACTTCAGGAACTGCATTGTGTGAGCACATCTTTTTCCATGAAAATAAGTTTGTGGKTTTTTTTTTTCTTAGGGTATCCTGTTCATCTATCCATGTCCACCCATCATCCTCTTGGCTTGCTCAAGACTTGCTTAGGAGGCATATCTTTCAAAGCTAGGCAAAAATGCTTTCCTCTTCTATACGAAGAAGGCTTGAGAAAAGGGAAGCCTTATAAAGCCCATAGATATGATCAACATTAAGGTTTCTGAGATACTTATGTACGTGTAATAAAAAACAGGTATTGGATAGTGCATAATGTAGAAACTAAATCTTTACATACCATAAATGATGGAATCCTGAAACAAACACTTGATAACCTAAAAGGAAAAACAGTTCCTGAATTAGTTCTGCACCATGYGTGGTGTTTTGAGTGTGACTAACATAGTGCTCTGTAACCGTAAAAACTTGACTATCCTTGCAGGAATGGGAAGGCCAAAAGTCTTCTGCAATAGTTTCCTTGTTTGAAGACAAACCTCTCAAAATGAGGAAACTATTTAAAAAGAAATTAAAAATGAACAGCTAAAGCAAACATGGATTTAAGAAAAACAATTCTGGAAAATAACTGTGATGCTGAAGATACTGTAGTGCAGTATATTCTTTTCTTGGATATCTATTGCTTCTGCGGAGGAACTCTTTCATACCAGGGTGTATGGCTTAATTTTTTCATGTAGTGACTTAAAACCCTCAGTGATTTCATCCTCACCTGAGATTATAGCCATAATTGTTCTCTATAGTCTTGAAATTGATCTTTACCCATACTTCTGTCAACCTTTGTGTACATACTCCCCTGCAGMAGGGTCTGTTATCAGGATGACAAGATGTGTATGAACTCTCTGACATCTTTAATGTTCCTGTAAGATTTAAAGAAGGCACTTAAGTATCAAGAAGGTAGTTACTTATCATAGCAAGAGTGAGTGGTAGGTCATAAAGACTGATCCAAATAGAAGAAAAAAAAATAACATTTGAGTGTAACTGAAATCCTTTACATGCACCAGAGTTTCATCTTCAAATAACAGCTATTCACTGCAAAGTATGCTTCTCAAAATGAACTGAATAGCTGTTTCATAATGCTTTTTATTAGGGAGGGAAAAATTATAAAAATGTGAAAGCTTTTCGACCTTGAAGGTCAGCCTCCTGGGACATATCCAGCAGATGGAATATATTGTTCTCTGTCAGTTATTGTAGGCTGTATACACAACTCATTATTGTAAAATTTGTCAAAGTCCCAAGACTCTCACAGTGATAAATCTCTGCTGGGGTAAAAACAAAATTCCCTATTTATCACTGTGCTTTTCTGTTTGCTTTTTGGAGTTTCTTGCATGCTGGCATATTGCCCCCCACTTACCCCTCCATATTTAAAGCAAAACTGCACAAGAGTAACTTTTCACCAAGAGTTGGGAGAGAACTGTAATTTTCAATGACCCCTAGAATACCTTTGTAAGCCCTCTTACATGGAAGTGTGTAATAGTGTTAATGTTGATTTATTCTGTCTGTAATGCTAGTTTGGATGTTGACATTCCAGAATTCACCTATCTAGTAATGGGTTGGTTATTCCTGGAAACTGGTTGCATTTCCATTGGGGAGAAAGGGCTGCTTTCCCTCRGTGGTGTAGATGGATTACAATCTGCAGTACATATAAAGAAGCAAACATTTTAAATGAAGTAGATTCATAGATTCCAGTGCTGACAAGCTGAGTGAAAGGTGAGAAAAATCACGTGGCCAAAATTAACAGAATAAAGCACACACCAAAGCTTTTGAGGGTCTGCATAACTGTCAGTAAGTCAGAAAAGCATAAATATAAAGATATGCTCCAAATTAGSAAGAGAAAGTATCCAGATACCATGCTTCTGAAAAATGTCATGCTCTTAAGAAGGTGAGCTTAGCAGATGCTGGTGGTTTTGCAGTGAGAATCTATATTCACCACAGGGCTATTTAACTTCTAAATTTGTCAATCTGTTCAGGACTTGTAAGTACTAGTGGTACTTCCCTGTGAGTAAGAATTGTGTAAAAACATACCTGTATGCCTCTACCAGAAAGTTTTCAGTCTTTACTGTTACAGCCCTGGCTGTCCTGATTGAGAACTTTCAGTGAATTCTGTGGTTTATCTTGCATGGCCAAAGTGGATGGTAGAACTTGGGGTGAGGGGTGGTGTAAGGGGAGATGGAGGCTGAAACAGCTGCCTCTGCCAAACTCACTCTTACTTCTGATTAAATCTGGCAGCTTTTGAGRCTTAAAAATTTATTTTTGTTCTGCATTTATTCAACTCCCTGTTCTGCCTGATTTAGGACCAGAGTTTAGATCACCGGTCACACCGGACTTGAGCAGGGACTTTGTACCAGATGGTCCCAGAGACCATGGGAGTGCATAGTGAGAGAGGGTATTTGCAGCTCCCTTAAACTTTTTCTGATTAGTAATATCAGTAAAACTGAGTTTAGACTTTTTTTTATCCAGACAACACTTTTGCTTCATCAAAGACAGTACGTTTAGATGAAACTTCCTATAGTTGAAAATGTTCCAACTAACTTCAGTTGTGCTGTAAGACTGTTCAGTAGCAAAAGAAWATTTCTCTGCATGGTAGGGAGACTTTATGATGATGTTGGCTTAGGATAAGCACATGATGAATGACAAGTTTGTGCTATAGAGTTGAAAACAACTAAATGAACAACAGAAGTCCTGCCCACCATGGACTAGTGGCAGTGGTATTTCTGGTAAAGCTGACTATTAGAACTGGGGAAAAAAGATGCTAYCAGCACAGCAGTGCAAAAAAATAATAATTCTGAGTTGTAAAGGAGGGCATACCCCAGAATAGGATATTCTGTTGCCAAAAATTAATATTTCAGGTAACTGTTAAAACCTTAAAAATGTAGAAAATTAGAGAAGCAAATAAATTGTATTTGAGTCAACATGTTGCCTAATAATAAAACAAAGGAAGCTTTTTAAAATGAGAGTAAATTGACCTAATAAATTGTATAGTTTCTGGTAAGCTATTTCACAGTACTGAAGTGGCCCTGATCATTTTTGCTCTTGGATCCAGAATATACATCATGATAGTCTTGCTGTGTAAGTCTCTGGGCAAGAAAAATAAGGAAGAAAATCCAAAACCCTGTCATAGGGGTGTCAAGGGAGAATTCAACTGTTGACTATAAAGACAGGAAATCAGTTTTTCTTTTGTTGTATTTGAGCAACCAGCAGAATCTTCTTATAATAGAGGACCTTGTGGGGTTTTCCTGACACCTGTGTCTGAAGGAATGCATTGGAAAAAACCCATTATTCAACTAGGTCTTCAGTAGCCTTGGTACAAAAGGTGGAGAGTGGAAATAGAGGAGAGACTGTTCTACTTTTCAGTTGTACTGCTAGAGATTTGATTAAAAATATGAAAGGCATGTTGGAGAGTAACCGTACAATGATAGACTYAGCCAGCCTTGGGAAGAAGAGAGAAATGAAATAGTTATTGGACTTCAGGAATGGAAACTCAGAGTTGATAGGTAAGGTATGGCAGGAAGCAAGACTAAGAAGTGTTATGCTCAGTCTTCTTTATAAGTAAAAGGAAGCACACGTTATAAAAATGAAACTAGAGTTTAGTGCTAGTATAACTGAAATCTTGAGCTCTAATTGCTATTAGTCCAGATCTAATTGTTACAAAAAAAGAATCCAATGCAATATGTGTTTTGCATATTTAAAAAGTTGCAATAATAGTAAAAATACAATTAAAACTGTAACACATACTTCTTAATTTCTACCTATTTTCCTGGCATTTATGCTCCTCTGGGTCCTAAGGTTTCATTTGCTGCAGGGGGAGAAGGGGAAGTGGTACAATGAGTTGCTGAAATCTGGTGTCCTGCACAGGGAGGAATATGATGGTTTTGGTGATAGCTTCTTCTTCCTTTCCCGGGATCCACTTGGGGTCACTTAAAAATGTTTCCTAACACACTTCTACATATTTCTTCATTGGTGTGCAGCTCCAGGTTTCAATTGAATTCACTGTATATGTTCCCCTTTATATATGTGAGATAGTATTTCTTCGTTCTCTGTTACCCTTAAAATTAGTTTTGTCCTGTTCCAGGACTGTGTTTTTCTTTAACTGACAATTAGTGAATTGTTTATAGCTGTGGGGTCTCCAGTGCCAAACCTGTGCCCTATCTCTTATCTCATGCCTGTATTCCTATACACTGCATTCCATGTTTCCACTTCTCAAGGCCTCTGATATTCTGCCCAGCCTGTATTTCTATAAACTATGTCATTAGTTGTAAATATCTCATTCTACTAGAATAACTGCTGTTACTACTGTAGATATGAAACGATGGTTGTACAACACAAAGATAAACAAAAGTAAAACAAGTTAGATATAGACACCTGGTCAATTAGAGAAATTGCTGTCACAGCTAAACCACTTAAAGTCAGGCCAGGAAAAGTTTGGACAGAGCAGGCCTGAGAAGCCACATTCCTGAGGTCTTGCAAACTCAGTACAACGTTTAGGCCCTGTTACTAATAGTGCTAATACAGGGCAACACAGAAGAGTTCAGGAGGCATAGGAGCTCCTTAGTGAATTCACATGAATATCTTATGCTGTCACTTTTCCAAAGTGTAGGAAAGAGAGGAACAATCTGGGTAAATTGTGAGCTTTTTTTAATGACCTAAACTTGAGATGAAAATCTATGCAGAATGAAAGTTTGGCCCMATTATTAAACATAAAGTGTAAAGACAGTAAAGATGTCAGGAAATAGTTAATGCTTTTTTTTTTTCTTTTCACTGAAAATTAACACTGAATTTGCTAAAATTGATACTACAAATTGTGTCACTTGCTGTTATGTGGCTAATGATTCAGTGAGGAGCAAATTAAGTCAGAACAAAAGAGAAAGRATTGGGAAAGATTCAGTGAAGTCAGGTTGCTTTTAGTTATCTGGACTTGCAAAGTAAATAGCTAAGGAGTACGGGAGTGATCAGACACAACCTGAAAGTCACTAACAGGACTGGTGGGAGGCTGGTGAGAAGCACGAATCTATAAAAGGGCATACAATGCATGCTTTGAGCGGGAGGGAAGGAGGAATTTCCATTTCTAGGAAAGTCCATTTCCTAGAAGAATGCTGCAGTAGTCAAACTATTTGTTTAAAAACAACAACAAAAAAAAMCCCAAACCAACAACAAAAAACCAAATCCCCAAAACAAACAGACAGTAGGAAGGAAATAAGTAACACTGAATATGAATTGGTCAAGAGCAATCACGTCAGATCATGTGGGATATTCTTCTGTGATGTGGCAATGTGCGTTGTAGATAGGAGAGGCAGAAGACAGTTTACATACTGATTTTAGTCATTCTTTCCTGTCTCATCCTTATRTGTGTGTAAACACAGGATCTGGCTTATGGCCTAGAAAATTAGCTTAGGCTACTGTCAGAGGGATGAAAACTTGTTGGAATACAATATGTAAGGAAATACTTACCAGTGGTTCACTGTTTAGCTGAGAAGTGCATTTAGAGAGGTTTCTGAGCCTGGTGCTATCAAATAAGCCCATCAGTGGGTCAGTTCATAGWCTAGAGTGGAATTTTTATTCAATATGCAGTTGGTATCAACTCAAAGTGGCTGAGAGCGCTTTGGAAGASAGCCTGCGAGCCTCCCACAGAGGCAGCAATGCAATTGGCTCCTGTCTCGTGTCCCCCCCTAATCCTGTATCTCACTAATTCACTGCAGTGATCTGTCTCCACACTTTTGATACCAAGTACGAAGGCAGCTGCTCGACCTGATCTCTGGTCTATTAACCAGCTGTTTATGGTACGTGATGCCACAGTGTGGAAAAGGGTAGCACTGGGGGATGTGTTGYGCTCAAATGAGCCCTTGTAGGCAGAGCCTTTTCCAGTACAGCACTGCCCTTCTTGAGGTCATATGATCCAAATTATTTTGGGGAAGTGGGTTTCCCTTTTTATGGAGGGCTTGAACTCTGGTTAAGGCCACAATTTTCTAATTCCGCTCTAATTAGTCAAGTAACTTAATATTAAAAACCATAATGCAGATTGTGCATCAGGGAATGRGAAACTAATATATAAATGGAGGTTGCCTGGGGAAAGAGTCTATGAAACTTACATTTAAAAGCACAGATAAGTATGTGCTACACAACTTGGATTTTTCTCACCGCTGCTACTTTAGAATTTCATCTTTTTGTTAAATGTTTCAGTGAGGTAGCAACAGTCTCACTCCAGTGCAGCCCAGAATACAGCATATGTGGTCTAACATGCCAAAGACCAAACTTCAAACAACACTTTGTTTGAATTTAATTTCAAAATGCAAGGTAYGTCTCCATGCGATCCAGTGGATGAGAAAAGGRAAAGGGGGGRAAAAAACCCCAACCAGCACTTAGGCCAGCGGTAGCGTACAGAGCAAYTGTAGTACTGTGGACTGTGAGRTTTTCCATTGYGGYTCACTAGTGAYGGTATGGAAGTGAAGGCCTTCTTGATCCACCTCAGAGCCCTCTCACYGAAGGTGAGAAGCAGGTACTTCATCTTATAAATTGGAATAAGGGCAACTTTTTGCATTTCCTCCATGGTTTTTTTTGTGTGTGTATGTTGGTTTTGTAAAAAGCCAAGGATCATCAGCTTTTGCCTCAAAGTCTTTTCCACAAAAGCAGAGGTAGCTAGAGACTGTTAAAATGAGAATGGAAGACAATGACAAAGCTCCAACATGTAGTAGTGGGCTGTTAGACGGCAATGGAAGCCCTGTTTTGGTGTTGAGGCTGGATGTATAAGGCTCGTCTCCTGTTGAGGAGGGAGCGCTGCCTGAGTCAGTGTTCCTGGATTCTGTTCCTAGCTCTGTTACTGATTTGCTATGTGACCTTGGGCAGACAATTAACTCACTGTGCTTCAGTTGCGTCATCTGTTAAATGAATGYAAGTCTTGTCTCTGTCACAGAGATATTGTGAGTCTTAACTGTTTATGAAGTGTTTTTAGACTGACACAGCATTACAGAAGTGAAGAATGCTATTAGTCAATGCAGGATTAAACATAGGCCTACGCATTTATTTATTGTTAGCATAATCAAGGAGGAGTGGTAATCAGGAATGTCAGCTTTTGCAAGAAGAGAAGCTGATTTTTGCAGAAAATGTAGTGAATGCTCTGTGGGGAAAAGAAGATGTGATTTAATCCAGAATGTAAAGCTACTTTTTAGCCACAAAAACTTGTTCTTTCTGATGGGAATGACAAAACATTATTGTGAGAGATAAGGGCATCATGTTAAAAAAGTATGGCTTTTTAAACTGGTTCTACTTAAATGTCAGAGTAGTAATATACTTTTACTACTCCTTTAAATATACATTTCATCTTGATTATGTGAGTTAATATGGCTTGAAAAGCATGTATTTTACATATTTTACCTTGTATGTCAGCTGAGAAAGTTGAAAAGATTCCAGAATTAGAAGTAAAATAAGCTCTGGTTCTTTGGGGGTGTGTGTTTGCGTGTGTGTGTGTATAAATATATATGCGACACTGACTATTACTTAAAACATGGCGAAGAAAAAATTAAGAGATATTTCTCTGGTTTTGCTCCCTGTTTAGATACCCAGGTGTTAGCCACTTTCTAAACAAGTATAGTCTGCTTAATATGGCTCTTCACATAGTGTGCTGTTTGCAGTCTCATAGACGATGCTTGGAAAATAACTTTGATATACAGGGATGCATGGTGTTCTTTCTGAATTTTCCCAGCCACAAATCCATGAGAATCTTTGCTTTTACTTCTGTGCTTTGGAAATGCTTCCATGCACCACCTGGAATAAGGGCTGTGATGGAAAATCTGGCCTGTCAACTTCCCTAAAGATAAATGCACAAGGGACTTTTACACCTTTCTGTCTGCTGAATCCTATCAGGTGTGGAAAAAAAACCACTCTGTATGTCTAAGTATAAATAGGAGAGAAGTCTAAGAAATAGAGATTTGCTTCAACCTCTGTACATGGTAAAAACTGACACATTCCAGTCAATGATCTTTGGTTTTTGCAAGTAAGTGTTCAAGAACTCTTCAGAGGGCTAGCTAGACATAGCTAGGCAATCCCCCCATTTAAAGTGGTCTTGTTTGCTATTACTTTGTGAATCTTCACACTTGAATAGTTTTGAATTTATACCTGCTGCATCTATTGCTGGCTAAGATCTGCTTTCTGCTGTTCTCATGAGTGTTATGTCTGAGAACCTGAAACTGATGCGCTTTGCTGTCCTGTTTGAAATGGAGTGATGGGTCATTGGGGTGATGCCAGTAGTGTACTGAGCCATGATCTGGTCTGGTGACGCTTTAACATTTTCCTGTTTTATTTCTACTCACTCCAGTAGAAAGTAGTATATACAATGAGWGTGGCTGTGTCTTAGGGATGTACATAATTGAGGCATTCCAAAGAGAGGTGTGTTGTTTTTTGGTTTGTGTTGGGGTTTTTTTGTTGTTGTGTTTTTTGGTTTTTTTTGTTTTTTTTTTTCCACTGTTGAGCTTCTTCCTGTTAATTCTGATCTGCATAAGATCTGACAGACTGGAGGTGAAAAGAATTAGTTGCTCTGAAGACTGYCCACAGCCTCTGTTAATCATGAAAACCTAGGAAAATAGGTGCTGCACCATGTGCCTGCCAGTGAGAGGTAGTGAGAACTCTARGAGTATTTTTCATTACTACTGCAAAAAAGAAAAGCAGCTGCTTGTCATTTACTTAACCTTGCTCGGGCTGAATTTAATCAGTGGAAAACATCTGGAACTGATTCCCCTTCAATTTGGAGTGTCCAGTAATCTGCTATGTACATACAACTGGTGCACCTTTAGCATTAGAATACTTGGCTAAACAATCTTTTGCAATACTGTTATCTTTTGGAAAGAAAAGAGGAAGCAACAGTAATTTCCTAATGAGCAAACATTTGCAATGTTCTGTATAGGTTGCATTGTTCATTGATTTTGTGCAGCTGTTGTATGAAATCTATTGATCAGAGTTAATAAATTTCTAAGTAAGTAAGACTGCTTATTTGTATTGATTAAAATTGGGCCAAATTCTGCACTCTTTAGCATTTCTTGCCTACAACTGATGAAACAATTTGACCTTGTTACTTTTTTTGATAGAATGCAATGTTGAATTATGAGCAAACTTTTGAGGATGTAAAAAGCTTCTGCCTGTGATCTATGACTGTTCTTAGTCTTTCTTACAGAGTTAGGGTGTTGGACTTTCATAGCGAKCTATTGATATCTGCTTTTCAGCTGATTTTTCTGTTAAATAATACTAAAGAAATCACTGAATTGGATAGTAATACTGGATAGAATGTAACCATTGTTAAAAAGCCACTCAGTGGGAAAAATAACTGATGCATTTAAGCAATGTTGTGTGGACAATACATTCCTTCTTTACAAGGGAAGTTGGCAAAACTGAAATATATACTCTTTTTCAATATAAATCCTGTTCATTTGCAGGAGAACGCTTATGTTTAAATGAACCTATTTGGAAACCATAAGTGAGTAACTGTATCTCTGGGAAAAGCTCTTCCTTCTTAGTGTTCTCCTGCAGAGAAATTTGCAGTGAATATCCCAGCTGACTTGGCAATAATTTCTATGGGAATTCCCCTGGGGTAAGGACCACAGAGGTGGGGGGAAGGGTGGTGAATTACTTTGGACATCCCTTCCTCTATGCTTTGTGCCCTCTATTAGGGAGTTCTCTTGCTTTTCCTTCCATGCTAATGTGGGTAAGACTCCTATGTAGCACCATCCTGTCTTGTATTATGAAAAAATACAGATGTGATCAGTGCAGCAGAGAAGTACCCAGCTTGGAAATATAAAGCGACACTGATGGCTTTTTAAATTATGTATTATTTTTGCATTAAGCACCTTCCAGCAGTGGCAATCCACCATCAAGGAAAAAACCTCCTGGGATTTCCTTTTTCATTCTTGCTATGGTCTGTAGCATCTGGTCTCACCAACAAGAGAATTGTGTGTAGTTGGCATGGACTTAGAAACTATTCTGTAAAAGGAAAAGAATATTTTTTTTCATCTTTGAATAAGGTGAATTTTGGGGAGAGGATCGAGAATACAATTCTGATAACTAATTCCAGGAATTCTGGCTTGCACACAACCTGGTCCTGAATCTGCCTCATGGGTATGTAAACTGCGACCGTGTTCTGACCCTTTGGATCCATTTGTGTTCCTCTAAGTATTATGTTATGCTGAGTTCTCAGAACTTGAGTCCAGTTTTCAAAAAAATCTTAAGCAGCATAATGCTGGTATTTGTTGCTAGTGGCTTTTTCATTCTGTTTTTAATGGGGTGAATCAGACCATGGCAATGGGATACTCTAGACCTGGTTGTACTAACTCAATTAAGATCCATTTCAGGTCAGGCTGACCTGAATCTATCCTAGATTAGTTTGTGCTGAGTGAGCCATCATGAAGCAAGTGTGTGCCGGCAGCCCTAGATAGAAGTCTACAAGTTTCTCTTGCTGTTTATTTGAAGGGCCCAGATTGGCTGCTGTTTCCGTAACCTTGTAAAAGAGAGAGCGAGCGCGTGCACTAGATTTTGGTGTACATGGGGGCCCAGCAGATTAAGGTTTACAGGGATGAACTTAGGCAGCCTGATGAGCAGAAAGTATATGCAAAAGTACACACAACCTTTCCTTAGCATAACAAAATATCAGTGTTAAATAGGATTTTTCCTTTTCTTGCTGGAGAAATGGTATCTCTGGAAGTTCTGCGGTTGCACTGTTTCTAGTAAGGTAAAATCACATTCATAAAACAGTAGGCCTATTTATATGTCATATGAATGACATCAATTTTAGCTGATAGAGATCTACTTGGGTAAGATAGTGATGTGTTTTTTACAGGGAATTACTTTGCCTGGTAAAGATCCTCAATTTACGTTTATGGACTGCTTAAGTTTCCTTAAAAGGGTAAAGATGTTCTTTGCTAGAGAAATAAATGCATTAGTGTATGCCAAACTCAGACATGGACTAGCTGGAGTGGAAACAGTTTGAGGGGAAAACATTTCTTGAACCTCTCTTACAAATGGAGAGCAAGGCAACTCTTTAGGTTGGGGGTCCGTAAAGTCTGCGTCAGGAGCAATTTCTAAAAATGGGTTAATTTGAACAAGTTTGCTGTTTACTATTTTAAAGCATTTAATTCGGAATAAGGCTTGTTAAGGAGACCTTTGATGCTCTCCTCTTCTACCTCTTTCATATCTATCTCTCCTCCCTAGCATTGAATAGACCTTAGTGTGTTCCCACTTCGTAGGATGCCATCACACATCGACAGTCTTCTATCTTCCTTCCTTCATTTAGATGCTGCTATAACCGGGTCATGCAATTCACCTCTACATGAGATAGAATTGTCCGAGAGATTTTTCCAATGTTTATCTTGTTAGCTTCTCTGCCAACCATCTGAAGAAATTATACTGCAGGGAGATAAGGCTTAGCTTTGCACATCCTCTGTTGTGTAGCAGATGTGTCCTATCTCAAATGTCGAAATGTGACTTTTTTCCATGAGATTATCTCCAAAGGAATCGAGGTCTTAGCCATGAAAAAATGAAGGAATTGTTGTAGAAAGGCTATCTTTGATTTCAGTGTCCTCATTTAAGCAGTTGCTTTTGCAACTGAACAACTACTTCAGGGTAAATAATGCTGCTGAATTTCATGTCCATGCCACCAGCTTTCATTTAACCTGTTGAACTGCAAATAACTGAGTATGTTGTGCTGACTGCCARTCTATAAGGACCCTGGAGTGGAAGAGGAGAGCGCTAAGGTTTCAGTTGTGAATCCCTTGTAATATCAGATGAGTGACGGTTAGATCTGGGCATAAGAGAAGCAGGTCCTTGTCAAGGAGGTGCTTCTGCACCATGCTAGCAAACGTCATCGTTATAATAACCTTTGCAAAGCCAGAAATGGTCAGTACTTTGAACCAAGCAGCAAGTTCTTCCCTTCACTTGTGACTTCAACCTAATTTAAATCTGTTTTCAGATGGGAAAAGGACCATATCCAAATCTGGATAAGAGAACACTAAAGCATTTATAGCTTGAAAGCCAACTTGTAAGGCATGGGTTTGGGAGGGGTTCCCCAATAGAAAACCATGGTCAGTGCTCAGAATGAGGAAGTAACTGCACAAGAGCATCAATGAAAAGGAAGGAGGGGAGGAGAAGGGAGATGAGGAACAAGGTGTTAATTTCTCCCTGCTGGTCTGAAATCTCCAAAAGCCTTGTGTACAGCAATCAGTCTTTATGATACCAAGACTCCAAATGGCAGTGAAAATCTTAGGTCTTAATACTTTAGAATTGTAATAAGAGTCTTCACATTATCCTCTCAAAAGAAGTAATTTGCCTCTCAGGCTATGCCTTCATTATTTCCAGAGTCTGTAGTACCTTCCTCTAAAGACTTATTGGAATGAAATTAATTTTACTTATATCCTACCTTTCTAGGGTTTTGACATGGTGCTTCACTAGTGTTGCATTTTTTTCCCTGTGCAGTGTTTGAAGCCACTGCATGAATTTTCCTTTCACTGGGCAAGTGCGTGTTCAGATCTGTACTAAAATCAGTGTAAACAAATGTTGATGTATTCTCAACTCCACGTGAATGAATTTACTGAATAAGAAAACCCATAAAGAATTCTTGGATACCATGTCAGGCTTGGAAAGTCCCACAGCTGCAGACCACAGGAAGTTCTCTGTGAAGCTAGCACTGTGTATTTGTCCTGTCTTTCTGCATCTGCTCTTCACCTCTGCTGGAGACAAGGCAGTGCATAGTTCTTTGTCCTGATCTGTTGTTATCTGACATTAGGAAAATCCAGCTTTTTTGTCTGTCTCAGCAGTTATTCAAAAGTGCAAGCCGTTCCAGGATGTCATGTACATGTTTGCATTTGAATGACCGTGGAATCCTGCTAGCCCTCCACCAAATATATAGTGAATCATCCATTTTGTCCACATTTAATGGATGAAGCAAAATGTTTATAACTTCAAACCACTGCTGAATGAACACTTGAAGTCTTAAATATTCTTGACACAGCCTGTATATCTGGTGTTTGCCCAAGGCAAAGGTAGAGGCAGGATTACCTGTTCTATTCCAACCTAGTCTTTGAATGCAATAGAAATGGTTTTGGAACAAAGTGCCTTTACTTGTCTTCAAAACCCAGCCTCCCTATGGCGATGAGCTAGTAGCCATTCTTAGAATAGAGAGTCAAGTCAGGTGCGCCCTTGGCTCTATCCATTGGACACAGGCGTAGTAACATAGTGCTTTCCTCAAAGGTCCTTCTTAGCACTTGGGCAACAGCAAAGGCTTGTGAAATCTATTGTGAGGAAAATCAAACTGAAATGATTCAGGGAGAACCCTTCAAGGTAGTGATGAAACTGTCAGGTATTTGACATTCTTTCAAAAGGAAACAGTATTCCCTAGCTGTCTAAAATGTCTTACAGAACAGTGTTTTTGATGAGAATGTTCGCCATGGCTGAATCTTTTTTTTTTTTTTCCCACAACAGAAGGTCAGTCTTGAGTGATCTCTTTCTT
>JASVER010000076.1:2989951-3409411 GCA_030449065.1 Oceanodroma leucorhoa
GGTGTTGGTCTCTTCTCCCAAGTAACAAGCGATAGGATGAGAGGAAATGGCCTCAAATTGCGCCAGGGGAGGTTTAGATTGGGTATTAGGAAAAATTTTTTCACCGAAAGGGTAGTCAGGCATTGGAACAGGCTGCCCAGGGAGTGGTGGAGTCACCATCCCTGGAGTTATTTAAAAGAYGTGTAKATGTGGCGCTTTGGGACATGGTTTAGTGGGCATTGTRGTGTTGGGTTGATGGTTGGACTTGATGATCTTAGAGGTCCTTTCCAACCTTAATGATTCTATGATTCTATGAATAGTAATGAAGACAAGCTCACATAATATAGCTTTAACAAAGAAGTTTTTCTCTCTATGCTAGTGATATGTTTTGATGTATTCTTCCAATATGACTGCTCAGATGAGCTTGAATACYATTTGGCTGCTGAGATGAATAATAATAGCAAAGTTGAAGAGGTTTTTAAAGGGAGGCTGGTGGTCAGGTGTCAGGCACTTATAGGCACCTTGGTTTTCATAAGCCCATTACGTTTCCTTTTTTTGTGAGGAAAGTAAGAATTTGGAAATGCCTCAGTCTAGGCCCCAAACCAGTTTGCCTCTCTATACAGCTTTAAAGATACTGCATTTTGGGCGGTGAGGTGATAAGAGTTCCTGCCACAAGAAAGAAGACAAGAAGTAATGCTGTGATCTCACAGGTMCTTCCTCCCTGTGGATAAAGGAAGCATAGCCATCCCATGGATTTTCTGTCAAGGTGCAGCCTTATGTGTARAATTAAATCATATGTTTACTTCATAGATATTTGTTACATTGARTAGTGGAGCCAGTGTTATGAAAGAGTGGGTTTTAACAACTTCTGATCTGAAAGTCCATAAGCAGTCAACTGATAGTGTCAACTTCTAGCCTGGATTGATCCTACCTACCTTGCACRTGGAATCAAGATATGTACATTATAGGTATAATGCTGTTGTCTGAGGTTGGACTGACAGTCATTCTTCAGAGATGCCTCCTTTTCCCTTTCTCTATTGACTGTAAAGAAAGCAGAGATTTTTGGCTTAGATGTGTCASAGAGTGGGAATTAACAAAAATTAACATGTTTTCCTTTTTTCCTAGTGCCATGTCACCCATAGTGCRTATTGTGCACATACAGTCTTTTAAAGTGATAATTGCTATGGAAAATAGTTTAACCAAACAATGAAATGTTTTGTCAATGAAGTGTGCAGAGCAGATATTTTTTTTCAAGTGTGTATGGAATTYAGGAAACTTTACTGAATGTCTCTCGTACTGGAAAATTTGGTTTAGGCAGCTTTAAAAAAAAAAAATCTAGTCAATTGGTCTAACTGTAAATAAGCTGATAAACTTGCTTTGTTTCCCATTGTTAAACATGTAGTTAAATTTACAGATGAAACAGGTTCTTTATTTTGATTTTTTTTTAATTTTGTTAACAAAGAAAAGTTTTATTGTAACTTAGTATGCTGGGTGTCATAATAATTTTGATGATGTGCCCATTCCAAATGAATTCAGTAAAAAAATAAAAATTGGGAGTATGTTTCCATTTTAACTGTGTATATTATCAAGAAGCCAGTTATGGATTTTCTGTTTCTGTTGTCAGCTTACTGTTCATAYTAAGTTCTTGCTAAGCATAGAATAGTGCAAAATTGTCCTGGTATTGGTAGGCATTGCCTGTTTGAGGATGACCGTGGTAACGGGAACCATGTGCAATCATATTTTCTACTGCAGTTGTAAATTGGGAGTTCACGTTTTCCCCACACTACAAAGACAGAAGTTAGTGTAATAGAGATAAGAAATCTAAGGTTAGAGAAAGCTAAGCAGCATTACTTGGAAGTGCGTGGAAGACAAGACAAGAGGAAATGGCCTCAAGTTGCGCCAGGGTAGGTTTAGATTTGGATATTAGGAAAAATTTCTTCACCAAAAAGGTAGTCAGGCATTGGAACAGGCTGCCCAGGGAAGTGGTGGAGTCACCATCCCTGGAGGTGTTCAAAAAATGTGTGGATGTGGCTCTTTGGGGCATGGGTGCTGGGCTGATGGTTGGACTTGATGATCTTAAAGGCCTTTTCCAACCTTAATGATTCTATGATTACAAAAATATCTCTGGGTTACATTTGGACATGTTTATTATATGTTCTCCCTATTTTAGAAACTGATACTGAAGGGAAAAATGGAGGTATATGAAACTTAGATTTCCTTTTGCTGTTTCATTTAACGAGTTGATCTGTTTCATGGATTCCTAGGTTTATGGCATTCACTGGTATTTGTTGTACTGTGGCAGATACTGTTCTGTATTTTCAACTTGCTGCTTCCAACTGTTCATGCTCAGAAAATAATATATATTTTATAACCGAATAGGTGCAGCTTCCTCGTGTAGTGAGTAGTAGCATGTGCAAAGGAAGGATGGCTTCTCTTCTCTTTCTCCTTCATATTTCTTTGCCTCCCCTCCTTGCTACTCTGCAACAACAAAAATTAGGCATTCATTCCCATAAAGTTAGTTTGRAAAAGGAAAGCTTATTAAGGTATAGAGAGGGAAGATATAGTTGTTCTGGCTTGAGCTGCAGCTGCTACAAACTTACCATATGTAGTAGCTGGACCTTACAACTTTGAGTTTTATTTCTGGAAAGCATCACTGCCATGTGTTGAATGTATTTTAATGCTTCACATTTCCTCAAAATGAAAGCATTCTCATGAATGATTGTTATGAATTGCTTCGTTGCTCAGAAGCTTATGGCTTCTTGACATTCAAAAAATATTTTTGTTCCTTTTTATGTGATTTTGGGAGTTTTGCTTTATGACTGAACATTGCTGTCTAAATGAGTTTTGGAAGTTCACTCAAGGAAAGTGACAGTTAACTTCAGAAACTGAGTTGGTTCCAGAAAGAGCGTTCCAAATAAGATTACTGCTTATTGGCTGGCAGTCACCTTAAGGACAGAAAATATTTAGAACAGAGGACATGTTACTTGTGTTTACCATTGATATTAATGTTTGGATGTGTGGACCAGAAAACATTATTAATGGGTTAATATTTTAAAGTAGGAACACASAGAATTAATGGGTGATAAAAGCATGAAGGGATTTAGTATTAAATAGCTATTTAATGAGGTTTTAATGAGGTTTACAAGGATAAAACAGGTATTCTCTTGCGGTGCCTTAATACTTCACCAAACGTGAACTGAACTGACTCTAAATTGAGTCTCTGTGAGTAGTAGGGAATCTTATAATATCACAACCCAAATTTTATGAGCSTCAGAGCTGTGATTTCTGCTTTAACTTGATGCTTAAGAGCAGCACTTCTAGGAGAAGCTCCTCTTTCTCTTAATACTCGTGTACGTTAGAGGCAGGGTTTTGAGATAAATCTAGTCTGTAACCAAACTGGCAAAAATTGTTCTGTCCACAGATCTGACCATGTGGGAAGCATGGGAGGGGAGAGGGGAAGCAGGGAGGCAATCTTTGAGACATGACCCAAATACTTAGTTTTATGGAGGAAAGCGCACATCTTCAGTTCAACTAATAACATGAACTATGGAGTATATGTTACAGAACTCCTGCTTTTATAAAGTACATAATCACAYCATTGTCTTTTTCAAAATGCTTGTAGGAATGAAATGTATGTGTACTAGTTGTGGGATGAGACTGTCACAGGTAGTCATAGCAAAGTCTTCACCAAACAGAAAACTCTCATGCTTTTACTCTACGTAAATAGGGAACGGAAGCTTACCGTGCTTATGTAGGTAACCGAGCACCAGGTGAGGCCATTAAGCCCAGGGTTATATTCTATGTGTCTTTGCAGAAGGTCCRTGGTCAGAGAAGCAGGGGTTCTAGGTGTACCCTGGAGTAACAGCAGAGCTGCTCTGCAGCACTCAGCACAGCACCCGCAATTGAGAATAAYGAGAAAGTGAAGGTTTCACAACTGGCATGCTACTGTCGTTTCTCTTTTCTCATAACTAACATGTTATAACGGAGCGAGGAGCCATTGTAGTAGTGAACTCTTCTCAGAAAAGCAAATGTAAACAATTAGGGGTTTGTTTTTTTTTTTTTAAGAACCCATGGATGCAGATTGCAAACAGCAGTGTGATAAGACAGAGATAAGTTTGGTAAGGCAATATGGACTAGACCTTTAAAATGACAGAAATAAAATATAATCCTACTTCTTGTCATGACAAATGCATTGCAGTAATTTTACTATCTATCTTGTGCTATAAAGGAGGCAAACCCCCATGAATTAATTAGGTCCTTCCCTTACCATTTCAGCAGTCCATTGTGTAGTAGGAATTGCTAGCAATACAATGTTTTCCTTCTAATTTGATTATGCCTTACATGGGCACAGTGACTTAACTTTGCCTTTGGCTGACTCTGTGTTCAGTTATGCCATTTTATAATTATATTCCATAGACTTCATTCTCACTCCTTGCCATTTATGCTATGGCTCTTCTAATAGTAAGCTCTGATGTTGTATGCTTTTTAGTATTTAGCTTGAATCTAGTCCAGCCAAAGTGGTGCTGTAGAATTAGCTTAAGACTTCAACAATTTAGTTTTCTAGGAGGCAAGCTTTCTCTTTGTCATGTGGGTTGTTGTTTTTCTTCTTACCCATCACAGCATATGCAAGTGACACTACTTAGTCTTTTACTTGTWTTGTTTGACACTTAATTTTAGTGATTCCTGCCCCCCATAAACATTTATCTTTTTTCTCCCTTGAATTTATATGCGTCATCCTATCCATTTTCCAAGTTAGACTCTGCCAGCTCATAGCTCTATGTGCCAAGCTTTCAAGAATGATCAGAACTAAAATGGATAGGGAGCTGCTTTAGAAATTGTTAGGATCACTAGTAGTCATGAAAAAAATTGCTATTTCAGATCACAGCGATTTAAGCTGGATGTACGTCATAGCTTTTGAACAAAACAAATACAGGAAAAGATACTGAAAAGACCTGCTTTAAGCAGAAATTGCTTATGAATATTGATGCAACTGAACTCAGAAAGGCAGGTACATGTATACTTCACATTTATAGTGGAAGAAGTCAGCCCTATACTTGACAGAAATGAGTATTGGGGCTAGAGCCTTTTAAAGCATAATTAATCTGTTTTCATCAGTTGCAGGGCTAACTGCACTTCTGTTTTTTGCAGTCTGTGAGTGAACTCCTTCATTCATTGGCTATCGTGTCTTCCTAATCTGTAATGAAATTTGTAGCTTTCTTACGCTTGGAACATAAGCTGAGCTACAGTACAGCTTTGTATCCATCATGGTTACCCTGCTGAGCTGACTGCATTCCAACACCTGAGGCTCTTCCCTGGTCCGTGGGAGAATGAATGCTAGTGAATATAGTGACCAAATAGAATACTTGGAAAAAAAAGTGCTGTTTATATGAYAATAGCAATAAAATGTTAAAGAAGGGGTTTAGAGAAATTAAAGTATACATATTAAATAGTATTAACTGAGGAAACGAAAGTCAACTTGTTTCTGTCTATTGTCATGCCCACACTGAAATTGTGGATATGATGAATTTCTGCTTACGGGGAGACAGTCCTCAAGAAGACAAGCCTTTTTTCTGTGTATTTGAAGCATGTATATGYACATATATATTTTTGCATGGCAGGTGTTATAAGCATCAACTTCACTGATTCTGACAAAAAAGAAAGCCATGTGTCATATTAGAACCTTTACTTTACTGCACAATTATCTTAAGCAAGGGAAAGCTTGTATGTGTTGTCTTCCTAATGTATATTATGATTTCTTTTGAATTATTTGTGCAGTGAAAAGACGTTTAGAAGGGAATACCCAAGAAATGTCACGGGCCAACAGCTTCACTGATGACATTGACCTTATATCAGAAGAGTTGCCACTGCCAGCTGCATCCGACGTGGCACAGTAAGTGGAACAACAGCTTTTTAATTGATAATRTAAATGCTCATTAATGGTAAGGGAGACTTGTCACTGAGTAAAAGTATTATWCTTTGGCTGGCTGCACTTGAAGTGATTATGTATTTGATCTTATTTAACCATATGTGAACATTTCTACAAAATGCAAGTTGAGCTTTAAGTTTAATGGAAGTAGTCAGACACTTGGRAAGAGAAGCATTGCTCTGCGATGGGTGGCTCGCAGTCTCGGTGTCTTTGTTGTTTTCCTTTTTAAGGCAGCTCCTGAGATTTAGTTTTACATGTCRGTTTGTACTTTGTAGAATTCTGAATCAGTTTGAGCTCTAAAGCAATCCTAATATGAATACTGTATGAATTGATTGGAAACATCCCACTTTGGAGTGAACTAYGTAATGGAAAGTGGTTTTATCTCATTTGGGAATAACATGCATTTGATCACCAGTGTGACAAATCTTCATCCTAGAGTCACAATGCAGTCAATGAATTACACAAAAATTCTTCMAAGAGTAGAATTCAGCCAAAGGTGTATATATATATGCAATGAACCTTCTCAGTTTGCAAAGTAAGTGAAAACATGGCTTTCACKTAACAGTTAATGATAGTATGCTGCGATGCTGACAGTTTCACATGGAGCACTTCTTTGTGAAGTCAAGCTTGACTTTGTCAAGCTGCCAAAAGGCAAAGTTTTCCTTGCCTTSAACAAGCGTTATGAGTTGCAAAATCAATCTCACAGTATACCTTTATTCCAAAGCCAGTAACTGGTCATTTTTTAAACTTTGTAAGCTGCTACGTTGTAGACCTGACATTTCATGTTTAATAATCAACTGTAATGTTTTGAGGTTTTTTTTTCCTCTAACGTGAACAGTAGATTCTTCTGAAATCCTCTCTGCTAGACAGATGATAGGAGAGATGTTCTCTGATGACAGTAAMCTTTACTTTTGGCCATACTGTCTTCAAGACTCCCTTCATTGTGTGGGAAGGCAGATATTCACCCAGGAGAATAGAGTTCCTACCCTTGAGCCATGCTACCTTGGACAAACATCTGTTGCACAATCTGCAGATGTGCATTAGTCTCACAGTAACTGAAGTGGTTGCTCAGCAAAACCTAGCAGGCTGGGTGGAAACTGGTGATACTACTATTTAAGAATGCRTCTTAAGTGAAAGCAAACCAGTTCGGTGGGTTGCAGCACTGTACAGGTTTCARTGGATAATACATCCAGTATTGCATTTCTGATGTTAGTGATTCGTGCAAGCTTAGGGAAGGTACGCTGTCCTGGTAGAAGGTGGAAGGTGTCAATAAAACCAAAACCAAATAGCAAGCTTGCAAATTGAGCTTGAGATACCTTTCTGTCTAAGTAAAGCTTCTTTGGATCCTTTAGATAGTTTGGATGATGCTTGTTTCCAGTGATCTGGGCAAAAATGTGGAAAAATGCAACCTCCTGAGCTAGGGAACAAAAGCATCATATTCAAGATATAATTCTGTGGTTGTCTAAGTTCTTGCTGAATATCTCTGGCCCAGTCTTTCGGGGTAAAAATCTCATGTGGTTGTTGACCTGACTGGAGCTATGTTGTTTTATACTGGCTGCTTCTGAGGTGTCCGAAGTTGAATAASAATGATGTTGTTAGAGATTAATCAAATCTGACAAATGAATATGTTAATTTCAATGAGTTGGTGAGTAGTTCTGTTTTTAACAATAAATGCTTAGACTACCTTATTGCCTGATGTACTTACCCACGCAATTTTCCAGATTYTCCGCTGAGCAGTCAGAAGATGACTCCATTAGTGCATAGAGAGACTGCAAAATGATGTTTTGTCTGTGCTTTGAAACCTAAAAAACCCAGTGATTATATTTGACTYATTACAGCATATTTGCTTGGTCCTTAGGGTTAGTCTTCTACATATATTGGTAACAGTATGTACGTTGTTATTCATCAGGAAAGGTCTAAATCTTGAGAATGTTACTTCTAGAGCTGGAAAGTTCATTTTTATCACTTTGCTCTTCCTTGCTAACCACTCAGCGCTTTCTTTATATCACCTGATTTTTTTTTAGTGGAAGATGTAAAATCAAACAATTTGAAGATGGATCCTTCATCCAACTTGATTCAACATGGTGCATAGTGCCACTTCTTTCTCCATGTCTTGAAGCCCCTCTTTCTTCCTAATTTCTTACTGTACACACACAGATGTTGTGACAGAAGGCCAGAGGACCYGGTACAGAGTTAGGCCTGCTTGTAAAAATAATACAGGGCAAATTCCTGTATCTCTCTCCTAATCCAAACATTTAAGGCCAGCCACTCCCAACAGCTGGTTCAAACCAGAAATTATAGTTGATATGTGCTTTACCTGTGTTAAGTGACGCAGCCTTTGGGGATGGGTATGTGGCTTGATTGACAAGCAAGATAGTCAACTACAAGTCCTGTAGACCTGCACTAACATACTCGTGCAGTATTAAAACCCACTCTTGCAGAAGAAGAAGAAACAATAGCAGTTAAAATGATGGGCACCAGTGAGCAGCTTGCTGAGGTCCCGTGTAAATTGAAACGAACATTTACATGAACTGAATACAGTGCAGCATGGAGGATCTTGGGAGGGAGAGAGCTGCCTACAGGGAATGGTGGTTACAGGACTAGGGAAGCCCTGTAAGTTACCTCTGGTTAAGGGACATACAGCTGTAAGGCTGCAGCCTGTGGCAATTCAGAGTTCCTTTGGCTGGGAAGGAGCCCTCCCCAGCATGTAGGGAGGCTTGTGATGTGAGGTTTTGGAGTTGGTGTGGAAGTTGCTGAGGCATCCTGTTTCAGGTGGCCTTGAGTCCTCTACTTGTTCCTTTGCTTGCTCCTTTTCATTTTTTTTTTTTTTTTTGTATACTCCTGTCTTTACAGAGGGGTCATATCTGTTGGCCCTTGATTTCATGTTTCAAACCACGATAACCTGGAGGAGGCAGGGGGTATTAACTCGTACACYCTGCCACTAACTGGAGTTGTCATATGCAATAAATCCAGTGCCTATGGATCATCCAAGGGAGAAAAGAGATTCTGGAAAGGAAGGAGCAAAGGTTCTGCCACCTTCAGAGACTTGGTGTGCTTTACTAAGGAGCAGTGAGCATCTTCTGTGAGGGAGGAGAGTATCTACTATATGTGATTTGCTTTTTTGCTATCATTGTTCCCATGTTGAATTGTGAAAATGGTGCTTGACTCTTTCTGGATTCTTCTTGGCTGCACTGGCTTTGCAAGAGTAAAGGAGACCACTCAACTTTTAGTCTTATTTTTTTTATTTCCAGGTGGTCCTATTGTTATGCAGATTGTGATGGCAACAACCCTTGGCCATGAAAATATTTTCTGTCATACACGCCAGAGTTAACCTTCCAGCAGGAAAGAGAGAATTTGGCAAATAGACTGTATTGAAAGATTACACCAACCTGGTCCCAGATAGCACAGTCTCAGGAAAAATATACACAGCACCAGCTTTAGAAGCAGACATCCTGTTTTTGTTTTTCAGAGTTCTGTGGTTTAAAGCTGTGGTGTTTAAAGCTCTTTACACTGTAAGGAAAAGCAAAAGTTAGAAATTCTATATGTCAGCATGGTTAAGCAACTGTGGTTGAGAACGCTTTTTGTAGCTCACTAAGGTCATGTAAAGGTAAATGTCAGTTGGTCTCTTAGCAGAAAGCAGTGTAATGCTGCAGTTCAGCAGTCATCACGTCAGCTCTCTTGGGAGGAAACCTTTAGAAGGTGAGATCCACATACAATGACCATCGTCAGTAGTAATTGCCGTCAGCTGAACAGCTGTAGTAATAACTCTTCAGCTGGAACAGGCTGCCAGGGAAGTGATAGCTACACCTGTTCCCCACAGGAAAGTGGGGTCTTAATTACTTTTCATGGGTTGAGAGCGAGACCAACAGTTGCTCTTCTTTCTGAGGCCCTGTCCACAACAGAGTCAAATCATGTTAAGGAACTGTGGGTTTTAGAAAATTCTGGCTGAAACAATTCTATGCAAAAGTTTAGAAAGCTTTTATGTACTTCTGCTACATTCTTATGTATTAATCCATGTGTGACGTGGCTGTGAAAATGGCTATTTCAGCTTGAGGTCTTAAAATGGTGTAATMGAAGCATAGAGATCCAAATGTGGAAGCAACCAGATATTCACCGTTCCTACCTCCAATTTTTTTCTTTCAAGCTCATAGTATGAAAAACAGCTCTTAGATTGTATGAGGGAGATTTTATCTGCAAAATTATTAGCAGAACAACCCAGCATTAGTATGTGGTTATTGCACAATGAAAAGTGAGAATATCTGCTTTAAAAAAAAAAAAAAAGAAAAGGAAATGAATGGCTGATTGCCATAAGCTATATAAGAACCTTGAAGAGGGGTGAAAAGATAGATTTGAGGTAAGGCAATGGCTGCAAAACCTCAAGGCCTACGATATAGCACTTCCTTCTCACAGGGGAAACAGACTCCGAGGGTGAGAATGACTGAATRCCTTGCTCTGTGTCACCGTTGGTGAATCCTGATACAAAAGGAGTATCRCAAATTAATCTTCAACGAGGAACAGAACCTTCTGTGAGGATTGACGCTTAATGAGGCAAAGAAGTTACTCTTGTTTGTTGGTGTTTGTGCTTGCTCCAGGCTGTCTGGAAGAACAGAGCACCAAAGCTGCTCCCCGCTCCACCAGAACTGGGGTCCACAGAGACCAGGGGGGGGGCACACTTAGCACTGCTGTTCACTGGAGTGGAAAATCACACCATTGATAGTAATCCACGCAACTGTAGTCAAAGGAAGATGCTTCATGATTGGTCTTGGCATCTAGCTTTTCTCCTTAAAAACAAGTTTAGGAACAGAGTTGGGTTTTCTTTTTTTCTAGTGGGAAGTAGTTTATCATAGGATTGGCAGATAAGAAATATGACTAGTTTCCTGCATTGCCCGCTAACACAGAAGTTGTATACAAAGTGAATGGAACAAACTGTAAAGCTTATGCTAGGTCATAAAGCTTACATTAGGTGTGCTCAAATAAAATGGTGCTGTATGCCCCTTTTTAAGTTATTGGTCAGCACTTGAAAAAAGGGATGTTAAATCCATCTTTCAGCTTTATTTCAGCCTTCCAGTTGTTCCCTCCATCTGTAGATGGCAGTGAAGGGTTTTACCAGGAACTTAAGAATATTTTTGTGTCCTCCTTCTTTGGCTCTGATTGAAAATCCAAGAGTGTGCAACTCTTGACACAAAGCATGTTTTCAATCTTTCTATGGTTTTGCTCTATCTGTGCAAACACCGTTTATCTTTGTATTTTTATCATAACTTCCTCCTACAGCTTATTGCTTTTAGTCTTATTAAAGAAACAGTTCACCTTATCACCAGCAAATCTATCACATTTAATATCATAGATCTAGAAATTAGACAGTAATCTTGTGTAGGATAACAATCTCTACTGAAACCTCATTAATAACACTTCTATTACTAAGATAGGGACAGCTAGGGTCCTTAATCATCAACTAGATCTATTGTACCACCTGTTGTCCTTTTCCACTTCTTCATGGATTATTTTAGAATACTGTTGTTCTTGATTTTTGAAAGCATGATCAGGCGCTTGATCTATCACGTAAATATCGCCCATATTGTTACTGAGCTAATATCGGTATTGGAGAAAGTTGTGAACAAATACTGGCYATCAACCAGCTAGTGAAGGGAATGGTATTATAAGAGGTAACATCACCCAAGAGGGAGTGGGCTGTCCAAATGACAGCAGCAAGGTTGGTTGGAGTACAGAATATTCCTGAAGATGTTACAGTTTGCCTACCACCACTGCATTTACATTTCATCCATATTTTTGAAACAAACATAAAATGATGTGAGAGAAAGATGAAAAAGTAACAAGTGGGCAACCCACAGTAACATGAAGGGATGACATTTTTATATATATCTTATTTCCAGCTTTCTCATTGTGCCGTTGGCTCTTGATGCTTATTAATCCTCACTCAGGTACATCTAATATAGGTAGTACTAATGCAACTAGTTCTGTCCACTGCACTCAAAAGCATTATTGATTGCTTCAAAGAGAAATTTAGATGAGGGTCTGTCATTTCTGAACTGAAAAAGGTAAAATAGTGAAAAGTCAACAGACAGTAGTAACTGCTGATCTGGTTGTATGCTTTTTACCATTATAAGGCCTCATGTTGAATTACACTTTTAATACCACCTATTTTTTGTATTGTCACTTCTGATTTCAAACTCTAAAAAGGCTGCTTAGGATTTATTTCAGCACCCAAAGTATTTTTATTACCATGTGGTATGAACGCAAGGCTGGCATTAGTATAAATTGGTGCCATTATGTAGTAACCCTTTCTAAGAATTTGACACTGCTTCTGAGTTTTTTTGGAGTTGTTTTTAGTCTGAAGAGTAATTTTACAGAGAATTTTTGATCTTTTATTTTTAAGTGAGGACATTTGGCCAGTGGAGGGCACTGCACTATAACGCAATGAGAGACAGAAACTCCCATTTCAGTTTTTGAAATCTGATTTGTCATTTCAACAAACTTACTTATAAACTTAATTTATAAGCATCTGAATTTCCCCAATGTTAAATTGGCAAGTTGCCAGACTAAGGAAAAATGCTACATGTACTTGAACATCAGTTTAATGAGAAACTTAACCAACCCCCAAAGACTCAACTTGGTATTGTGTTTATACTTTCTTTTCTGGAAAACAGACTGTTGTAACAGCCCGCTGAAGGTTGTCAAAATATAACTAAGTGCATGTATCATGTAAGCCTCTATGCAACAACTGGCTCAGATCTGATGGAAAAGTCTGAAATAAAAGGTTGTTTTGGAAACAGAAGCTTCTACAAAAWCATGACATTTCATATAAGTAAATTTTTTTTAATGAGTTTTCTAATCATTTCACAGAATAGGGTTAGAATTTTTCATGAAGGAGGTGAGATGACACTGGGATGTATAACATCTGCAAATATCTGTCTTGTATAAGAAATAGTTCACAAAGAATGTCTCTCTTAAGATCAAAGACACATTTTTATGGCTTTGTTTTACTCAGAAATTATTATTTATCTTGGTAGCAAGTTAGAGAATGGAAATAAGGCAACTCCTTTCATTTCTTGAAAAGGGTGTAAAGAGGTAGGCTGGATTCATAGCCTTCAGTATTGGCATGCTTTGTCTGTATGTGTGGGGATGAAACTAGTAAAGGGAGGAATCATTTTATAAAGGCTTTGTTTGGGCTTCATAGTTTGTTGAGGTTTTCAGTTAAAGATTCATCTTGCACCTCACATAATTGTGACCATTGAGCTCCATGACACTTGACAATATTGATAACTGCATTTATATGCATCTGTGATGAAAGTTTGAAAGATGTAACATGAAGATGTATGTTCTTTGCTGCAGATGAACCCTTCTCATCAGATCACTTCAGTCTCTCGTTGTTATACAAAATAAAGTGCCAAGCATGGTACTTGTTTCTCTGAGGGGAAGAAAAAAAATTGGTGGAAAACATGATTGCAATGCACAGAAAAGTGTGAGTTTGTCCTTTACCATGGCATAGGTAGAAATAAATGAGCATACATTTTTCTTTTGACCTTGATCTTGTGGTTTTGCGATAGTTTCAACTTTGATGTTTTTTATGTGAGACTATATTTGATGCATATGAATCATATGCATATACCTATTCCAGTAACAGCCACTTCATTGCGTTCATTGTGTCCATTTGTGTAAAGTACATTGAGGGAAAGGAAAAGCACAGTGATAGGACTTCATGGTGTCTGCAACTAAAATACATAGGTCATTCCTGATTTAGTCTAGCTCCATCCRCAAGCCATGTCACAGCGTGTGTTTTCAATTGGCAGCATTCAACAGAAAAATTACTTTAGAAATTGCATATACCAGTTGTCCTTCCTTTTTCCTTCTGCAATTGCTTTCCTGGGCTTCTCCTGTGACAGAGTGAGGCAGCCCACCTATCAAATAAAATCAAAAGCCCACCCCTGCTCATGGGGAGTATATAAGCTGTTGGGGGGGGGAAAGAGTGAAGGAAAGCTTGAAGGGATGAAGACACCRTTTGTTTTCCTAGGAGTTCAAATTGTGACAGTGGAGATGAGGGCTGGCATAAAAAAAAAACCCTAACATTCTCTCTGGCAGGGGGTATAAATTTTACCTTACTAATATCCGAGCGTTATACTGCTATACTTCTGAGCATTGTGCTGACAGCGTATCGTTGCAAGCCAGAATCCTGCCTTCCAGCTGAAAGARTGACTTTTCATCTCCAAAGCCTACTTTCTTAAGAACTGATGTGGGCTGTCGAACGCGTTCCTCCTACAGACACTATTTCTGGGGCAGTATCAGGCAGAGAAAAATGCAGAAACTGGAAGTGAAAGTTAAGGGAGCTCAGTGTTGTTAATTGATAGGTTGTGATGAACGGATTAGAGGAAGAAAAGAGGTAGAAAACTTTACTACAGATGTAGAGAGCAGTTGTGTAGTTAGGGAATGCTATTTATGGGTGATTTCTTCGGTATTTCATAATTAACAATATTATGAAAATCTATTTAAAATCTTTCAAAATAACCTGTAAAATAATACATCAATCATAAATTAAAATGGCATAATTTGGTTATGATGATTCATAGTGGAGTTGGAACCAAAAAAAAATAGGAATTTCTAATTTATTTCTACCCAGAAAGCAGGTAGATCTGTCCACTTACCCTAAGATAAAAGAATGAAGACTTTTTTTTCTGTGTTTTTAAGTGTTAATTTGATGTTTACCAAGGGGTGTTGCAGTTTTGCTTTATTTGCTAATCTCTGTACAATCTTATTCTGGAATTACTAGTAAAGTGCTTTTTCTATTGAGGWATAAATAATTGTTCATTTCATTCAGGTGGCTTTTATAGACTTTTGTATACTACAACATAGTACACAATGGAGCAAGACATATGCTTACTTTCAATGCATTAAATTACGTTGGCGTTCAGATGACGTGGCTGAGTTAAGGAACCTGCTTCTGTTATGTGTAATGGAGTTAAGACTATGGATCACTTATGACAGCCCCAAAACCACCTTTTATAAATGTTTAAATTATGTATCTTTCAAAATGTCTTATTGTTTTGTTTTTTTTTTTTTCCTAATATAGTTCAAAGAAAAATCTTACAAGGAAAAATATCTTCTTTAGTAAAAAAAAATTACTGTATGCATCTTAATTTCATTATGCATTCAAAAACAATACCAATTTCATTCCTTAGGTGAACACTGAGAGACGGCTGGTCATTCAGCTGCAGTAAAAGACAATGCACATTTATCTCCTCCATGTTGCAAATTTTTCATTAAAATCAAATTTAGGTATTTTGCAATGAGCAGGCATCTCCAGCTAATAAAACTATCTTATTGCRTATGACAAGAGTGTTCACAACAACAAAAATTAGTGTTAATTTGAAAGATTATCTTGTATCTGCTATGATTATTTTCTTGTGTAACCCTACCCAAATTGAAGGAATGTATTCTAGGCCTGATGTTTCACTTATTTCTAAATGTATATAGTACTTTGGTTTTATGCAGATAACATTTTGTGCAAAGTTTTAAAGCACTAACTAAATGTTCGTTGCTAAATCAACAYGCAATTTAGGTTAAATACTAGTTACCTCTATTTCTGTGCCTGAGGGGTAATAGATATTGTTGCAGCCAATGTTCTGCATTGCAACTAATGTAGATCTGTGTTTAGGGCTGATTCGTAAAAGCTGGTAGATAATTGTTGCGTTGGTCATTTGACTACTCTGTTAACCTCAGTGCTGGGAAACTTTAATAAGTTACTTTAAGGAAATTTAAGTGATAGAAATTCTTTAAAACCTGGTGGTTCCTCATGGGTTTCTCAGCTCTGACACTTTCACAGCTGCACACCTAAAATCTTTCTTTTTATAGGCAAAATTTGATTAATGCCAAATGGGACAATGAAAGTTACTTTTCAGGTTGGATACACTGAAATAGATGCCAGACAAATACCATTGCTGTTGCTTGTCTGCCTTTTTTTTTTTTTTTTTTTTTTTTTTTTTTTTTTTTTAGTGCGTTGTAATTTGGAGAAGCAATTACACTCTCTCTTTTACTTCAGATTAAACCCTCTATCTCCAGGGCTGTTTTTCCCCATCACCCAACAATGCTTTTAGATGTTATCACTATGTTCTCCAAAAACTTTGCCCTAATTGCTTAGCTGTTTGTTTGTATTGCTAAGACAATTTATCTCTGGTCTCTGGGTCAAAATGAATGTATCAGACCATTACAGTACAGAAAGCTTAGTATGTGGGCACTGAAGCTTACAGTCATTGCACGCTATATTGAGTTCTGTTCCTCTCATTTCACATGGCTGTTTTGCTTCTAGCTTGCTGTAATGGCATTTTTCATAAGTTACTGATACTTATCTCCTCTGGTTTACGTTAGTTGGACTGCCTACACCCAAGGACTAGCAAGAATAGATAATCTTGATGGCCTTTTTTATTTAGTCAGCTGTCTACAATATATGTGGTGCACATTAGAATTAAAATATGTTTGAAAACAAAGCTCAAAGAGCTAATAAAGCTGTTCTTATGCTCATTTCTCTTACTTCAGCAGTTGCTACTGAAGGATCCCCTCCAATGTTTTCTATGACTTGTCCCTGTAGTAATGCAAATCCAATAATACAATGTAATTGGTATTTGTTGTCTTGGACGCAACTTTGCTAGAGGTTTCCGCATGTTCCTGTGTTTATTTAGCTATTTTGTTATTTTTAAAAAAATTACTTCTAAACTGAAATGTGTGGAACTTGCAGCATTCACCAGACATTTCAGATAAAGAAAGCATGTATTCTTCCTGTATTTAGTTGTGTTCTTACCGCAGGCTGTGACTGCAGTAAATTTTAGACATCTTCATTTCAGAATTTCATTATTTGTGGAAGTTCACATGCTTTCTCATCTTGACAAACAATTAAGTAGGTTTTTTTAATGTAGCAACAGTTTCAATTTTATTTGTATGCATAATCTTTCATGTCTAACTTTGAGTGAAAGGCTTTTATTAATCTCATGTTATCCACCTGCCAAGCTCTGCTTAAATTTTGATTTAGAAAATGAGCCTGTCAGTGCTAAGTTTAAACAAGCACTGGGCAAGGAGAACTTGCTAGCCAAGGAACTGCTATGATACCTTGAGGGTTTTGTCTGCAAGCCCTTTATTTGGCCCCGCTTGCAGGGAAACCCAAGGCCAGCTCTAAATAAAATAAGGTACAATTTATTAAGCTAGTTATCCCCGCTGCTTCTATAGAGCACTGCTGCTGTTAGTGAGGGAGAATTGCTTTGTGACAYGAACTTTGATGTCTCAGCAGCAGGAATGGGCTCAGCCTGTGCCCTCTTCTCCTGTTTCCCTCTTTTCCCCTAGCAACRCTGGAGGAAGAGGAATAATGGCTGTTCCTGAGGGTGGGGGATCGGTTAGGTGCGGTGTTAGGTGGTGAGTGCAGGTTCTGTCAATCTGTGGTAGAGAGATGGACAGGAGATGGGGAGCTCGTGCCTGAAAAGAGAGGAGAATAAATGCAGGGAAAACAGCAGCAGCCTGGATGAAGATTAAAGGGTCCCTCACTCTTACCAAGAGCTCCCTTGCACGTCTTGCTGACCAATTCAGAGMTTGCTCTGGTTCCTCTCAGCTCCCTTCATCATCCATAACCACATCAACATCTCATTAATCCCTCCAGCTTCTCCTCTTCATCTTTGTGGGGTGGGAGTAGTGTGTGTGCGTATGTCTGGGGAAAGCCCTGGACAACAAAATTTTACTTTGCTCACTCTGCTGAGCAGTAGTCTTGATTGACCTCTGACTTGTACTTAAATGATCAAGTATCTGAGTTTGGTCTCTCTAGCTGGTCAAGAATCTGAGTTTATGCATCCTCAGAGGGCCTTAAAATTTTCCCAGGAAGAATGTCTTGCATCTGGAAAATTGGGAGAAAAGTCTTTATCTTTTATCAACACATCTCTTCAGCAACRTTGCAGCAGGTCCCTGCTGTGCAGATGTAATCGATAAACTAGGATGTGGGGGGTATCCCCATTTCCTTAGATTTACTCATTTGCTACAACGAGCAGTCAGCCCTGTATGTAGTTGATTAAACATAGGTTTAGAGGCATAATCATATAGGTAGCTATTGGATTTCTGTGAAACAGAGTCTATGACTCTTGTCTTACAGAGRTCTTTCTTTTCTATGATATTATGTTACACCTTTTTAGATTTCTTTTCTTGTTTGTTTGCCTAGTTGTGAAAGCTCTTAACCAACCTGTGTGCTTGAACCCCTGCATATTTACTTCAAGTCTAAATTTAATTTTATCACTCATGCATAGTATTAAAACCTGAAAATTAAGTCAGAATTATCCTCCTGCTTACTTTACAGCAAGTCTGTGTGTGTGATGAGTAAACACACTGTGGGTGGCCTAGGGTAAAATAAAATTTAAGTGCTTGTTTGCAAGGGCAGCTTTCTTCACCTTCAATAGATAAACACCTAGCCATGGTTTAGCAGATTTTACTGGTTGGTTTATTTGACATGAGAAACAAATATCCCAACAGATGAATGTAAAACTTTTAAAAAATATTTTGGTATTTTCATAGGCATATTGTAAAGTTTTCTGGGTCCTCTAGTGCTCAAAACGTGAGTCTTATATTTGATGTTTGGATTAAAGACTTTGCTACAGCCTATATCTCAGACCTCTGTAACTAAATTGGAAATAACAAAACCAAAATATATGCCCTTACCTTACCCATTCAGTCTTTATCTCAGATAAGTATTACACAATACAACAATAGCAACTGAGGAAAAAAAAAAATCCTCATAGTATCACGAAGTTCTCCCCTTTTTGAGTTGTATCATTTGAGCACCACTGATGAACATTTCTAAAATCTCTGATTTCAGCAGAGGAATTGTGATGYTTTAATGAATGAGCTAATGAAGAACTGGAGCTGTGACCAAGGTTATTTAATCTTATCTTTGCCTGTTCTTTGTTCAGTAAGTGCTTATCTCTTTTACAAACAGAAGAGGTATAAGCTCGTTATAGAATTTGCTATTCAAGACATCRCCATGCCCTTCACTACTTACTGTCTGAGGTGGCTTTTCTTCTAGCACTGACTGAGCAAGGTTAATATTAGTATCAAAGTTYGACAACAGTTATACTTCTCCCTGGGTAAGGGGTTTCTGCTTGTTCATTGGTTTCAGTGTCCTTGTTTGGTAACAAAGAAATAGCATAGAATTGTCTGACAATTCAGGTGGATGACTTCACCTTTATTTCAGAAATATCCTTCACAGTAGTAGCCACAGCCTCCTTATCTACCTGTTTTAAAATGCCYGAGTTTTTTGGAGGGTAGGGAAGTGAAGGAAGCAGTTTAAGTTCAAGGTCTTTTGGTTTACACTGTTAGTTCTCATTTGAGTTCTTTTGTTTAAACACAGCTGGCCTGTCCTGGCCTAGCAACCAGCTGTGCTCTGGCAGGTGAAATCAGTAGTCACGCTGCCGAAGCCAGCAATGGGAGTCTGTGGAGTCAGGGAGAAATCTGAGGAACTCCTTGACAYGGGATATTAGATTGACTCATCCTCACAGTGCAGTGGAGTAACTTCTCTGCGCAGGCTCTGGACCCAGATTATTAAATGGGTTGTAAACCGTGGTGTTTGCACAGGAGCTTGTGCCGAGTGACTGTGAACTGCAGTCCTTCAGCGATCTGGTTGCAGTTCCTATGTAGGCAGGCTCTGAGGGTCATGCGTTAGCCTGCATCTGCCMCCAAAGTATGGCTTCGAAGAGGAATTGCTGAGCAAAGGGATTGGGACTACTGCACAGCAACCTGTGGAAAGACACCTTCTGTACAAATAGAATCCACAAAGTCCAAATCACCAATGGGAAATAGTWTTTGGGTCGTGTAGTTTCTCCTTTGATATTATTGGAGTATATAAATTTTGTAATCTTCAGTGATACGGGGTATGAGATCTGTGAACATGTATTTTTTCATCAAGGAGATATTCTAATAGTCAACTTTAATCTTCCCTGTCTTAAAATCCCTTTGTTAGTTTTGAATAACAAACTAACAGACCTTATCTTGGTTTCCTTCAAATGATAATGGACATATAAACACAGTGCTTGATCRCTACTTAGCCAAGGAATACTTATCATATTTGTTGTAACGCTCTGTCAACTTGCATTTTCTRCAGATCCCATGTTTTTTCCTCTTTTGTACATGCCATTTTGCACAATATCTATGGAGCAAAGTGAAAGGGAATTTCTGCCTTTAACAGCAAAGGATGGCAAAAATTGTTCTGGTATTAATCATAGCTATAGGACCCTTAGCATTTTATTTTTTAACTTTAATCACCTGACTTTTCTTATGTTCCTTGATGGCAATCATCTACAAAAATGTTTGACATATAAAGCAAAGTTAAATTTTGGCTAAAGGCGTTATTAGTTTGAGACAACAAGAAAAGAAGAAAACTCTGGCATAAGAAAGTGTTATAAAAATAGTTTTTCTACTTTTCTGTTTGTAGGTCGAAGTTAAGAGAACTTTCAAACACCGATGTATTAAGAAGGTTTTGGGGGCTGGGAGTTACAAGGCTAGATGGCTGTGGGTTTACCCAGACTTSTACCTATATACAGTAAAATGTTTTATGATTATAAAGACAAGAAATGAACATTATCATAAGGAAGGTTCTTGTTTATGTCTGTCTGTTCTTAGTCAGTAGCACATATTTAACACAGTATCTCTCTGGCACGAAAAAGCTTTTATTGTCTAACTGCTACAGAGAATGATGTTTTCCAAAAGCACAATTGTCAAAAGTATGCATGTAATGTTGTGCTGTAAAGTATTTTTAGGGGGAGTAGTTAATGATGCTGGTGATGTGTTTTCTTTTGGGGAAAAAATGCTTTAATGCATTGGCAAAAAGTCAAGTGAATGACAGTAGAAGGGTAGATGTTTGTTGTTGATTTGCCAACAAAAATGAGATCTGAACTTTGTGAACTAAAGGAACATATGGCCACCTGACTGAAAAGTTGAGTCTGGTTTTGTTTGTGCTTTTCTCCTTTTCCTATACCAAGAAATGCCCTGTAGGCATTCCATATCTTTGCTTAGTTCTGTAAGTTCCTTAAAGAAAAAAATTAAGCTAATTAGTGAGGCAGCTATACTATGTAGTTGCCTTAGCCATGCTAAAGCAAGAGTGTCAATTCTTACAATATGTCACAGTGGTTAATGTTTCTTCTCTACTKATGTCCAACCTTACTATGCTCATTTAGACAAGCCCTATCATATGATCATGTCAAATACTTTTAGAAGTGCAACAATTGCTGTAGCACTTGTAAAAGAGTAGCATACTTTCTGATCTTCATTTAATATACTGCTGAGCCTGATTATTCCATGGTTGGGAAGTTCAGTCTCCGCTTTGTTTTACCCATTCATCAAAGTACAGAGTACATACCTCAGAATTGCAATGAGGTTGCTGCAAGCTCACAGAGTCCTGCAACACACTCTAAGGTTTTCAGATGAAAAATTACACCTTTAAAAAAATCACTAGGCAATACTCCTGAGAAAATGCAAACAGGCACTTTTTTACCAATCATATAGAAATGGCCAYTTATCTGTGTGAAGATGAATTCTTTCCATTGTAAGGAAGATTGATAATGCAAACAGCTCTATCCCTTGGAGCAGAAGCTTACTCTTCCTCTGGAATTTTTTAATTAAGAATTATAACTGTTGAAATAAAACACAGGCCAGTATAGCTTCCAAATACTTTTTAACATTGCTACTTTCTTTTTAGAACTGAGTTAAGAAACCTGATGCAAGAGGACTAAAATGGGAATAGAGAAGGGAAGTAAAATGACCTGTTAAAAATCAGCTGTTTAGTAACTGGTAGCAAAACAGCTTTTAAAGAAAATTCTATTGAGTCTCAATAAACAAAAGGAGTAGGGAGTACAATTACAAGTCAATTATAGTAGAGATAAATGAAAGGCAGGACGCTTTGGACAAAGAATAATAAGCTATAGGTGTGCTTATATTTATTGGGTTTTGGGTTTTTTTGAGCTCACACAGGCTTCTTACAGAACTCGCATGAGAAGGATGAATCGGAAGCAGTTTTTCTCTTTCCTTTTTGTCCTTCAGAAGGAAAAATGATATGTGAAGCTTTCTCTAGGTCTAATGTTGTGGAAGGTGTGGCTCAAGAAAACTAGTTCCTCTGGGTAAAAGAGCTGTCTTTTTGGGGAGTCTCCAAAAGCACTTGAATAACTTAGGGCAACAAATTGTTGGGAACTTTGATGTAGTTATTAAAAAAAAAAAAAAAAATTGCATCAAAAAGTAGAAGCAATATTTAAGCCAAGAACCTACAATCAAGATTCTTTCTCAAAGTTGTGAGTAGATCCCTCTGTTTCTGACCAAGTACTTCATTTTCTTTCACTAGCTCCTTTCCCAATCTTCTTACTGATACATTACAGAAATCTGGACTGTTTCTCACTTTCATGGATGTAGTTTCACAATCAATTTAAGGTGATCTAAGACTGTGCTGCCTCCAAAAAGGTTTGTCTGGCTCTTCCCTCTGTGGTCCTGCCTCTCTGCTTCCACTTTTTCCCTTTTCTCAGTACTAGATATTATACAGGTCGCTTATCTGGTTAAATACATGCAAAAGACCCAGTAGAAGAGGCTGAGAATATAAAAGGAAGAAAGAAATCCTTCATTAGCTTGGGAACAATTCCTTACTTTGAGAATATAATGAAGACAGTTTTTTTCCTATGTGGGCTTTCAAGGTTTATGGAACTATTCTTCTTAACTTCAACTTTCAAAACTCTTGGTCCCCTTCTTTCACTTTACATATGGGCACATTAATGGTCTGGTCAGCCTTTTATTTGCCTATGTCTGTAGCTGAACCAGGTCAGAATACGCTGATTAATGAAAGCTACTGAGATGACCTACAAAAGTATGTGAAATTCAGGATGATACATTTTCCTATTCCTTATTTACAAAATTCTTTTTAAGGATAGTAACATGAAAATAAGCAGTTGCATTTGAAGCATGTACCCCAAAGCATCTTGTTGTATTTTCACTTAAACATCAGCAGATGTTTAAGTACAGTGCACGGTTTAAGAGAAATAACTTTATATCTACTGAGGGAATGAAAGACAAAGAAGCAACAAAATAATACATTCAGCTACAGTGTCCTGCATCAGATTTATCTGCATTCAAGAACAATAAGACCATTTTATAAATTCACCAACTAGGATATTTTAAAGAGAAAAATCCGGAATAGAAAGGTTCCATTTCAGAGAGTTAAATCAGACCTTTGGCCAAAACGGAAACACTGTTCAACAGAGGGAGTGAACAAACAGAGGTGTGCTGGGATYGACTGGACAAGGAGCCTAGGCTAAGGAATAGTATGTGTGCAGTAGGAGGGCCAGGGGTTAGGAAGAAGACCCATTCAACAACGCACTGAGTGACAAGGAGTAATCTGCATATTTATTAGACTTAAAATATCCCTCTTTCCCCACATCCCTTCTTCTTAAGCAGCAGCGGGAGAGAAGCTGTTTTCCAAGGCAATCTCAGGGTACTTCAGTCCTGCCTCAGAAAGTATTAACTTTCTTCTAGAATTCCTGTTTATTTTCTACATAGCTGTGAGATGGAGTTTTGCTCTGCCACAGTTTCTTTGGACCTTAAAAGGCCTGGGCAGTTCCACACTTCACAGCCCCCTTGGACTTGCCACCTGGCCCTATTAATACTTTCTTTGTGCCAGGTGCTTCCCACTATGRTAGAGGCTGCAGAACAACAAGCATTCATTTTTAGGATGCTGGTGATTTCAGGACTGGAAGAAGGAGAAGTTACTCTTGCAGTAAACAGGCATTTTTTTATTCAGGTTGAATTGAAAGCTCTTCTTTTCCTCYTGTACCTCCCTACTGTATCTCAGCAATAGTAAATTCTCCAGTCTCACCTATGGCGCTCTCCAGGGATGAAAAAGAACATTTGGATTTTTTAATGAGATCATGTTGCATTGGCCATGACCAATGCCACAGAGGAAAATCCTCTGTTTCCTCTGGCAACAGAGGAAAATCATGCATGTTTACTGATTGTATTGTGCACTTCCCATGTCTGCAGATAGTTGTTGGCATGGAGGCATGTCACTGAGTAGTGTCAGGCTTTGTTATTTTTGCTTCTAATTATAATCTGCTTGTATGTATGTGCATAGACACATTTTTAATTTTGAAAACTGACTACAATGCTAGTATTGGAGAGTTATGTTTCCTATGCTATGACTGTGGTAGAACTTGCTGTGTTTGTTCCAAATCCTACACTGGATGGGTACCTATACCTCCTCCATAAAGCTCTTATAAAAGTTCTCTAGCTAAAATATGGGTGCATACTGAAAAATGACAGGAAAATAGTGTCACATTAAGTTCAAAGAGCTTGCAGGTCAGGTATGAGTGTTTTGAAAGAAAACTTCCAAGTATCAGCCTTTCGAACTTAACTAGGCTCTTGGAAGTAATAATTAGTGATTCCTGCTTTCAGTAGCTGTATACAAATTTTGSAGAGTAAGTTTGTAGATCATTCTTGTAAATGATTCATAAAGGAAAAGTCAGTAAGATCATGTTTTGCCCAGTTACATTCAGTGATGCAACAGCAAATCCTTTCTGAACTCAAAGTAGGTACGTCTGAACAAATGGAATAGGAAATTGCATGTAATTTTTCTGTGGTGTTAAACAAGTACACTTTAAATGTACTTGCCTTGTAAATGCAACCGTCTTGCTGATGGTGATAAAATTATATACTTCATCAATATTTTGCTACTGCTGTCTCTACAAGGTAACACATTGTCCTTCCTCTTCCTCTGCTATTCATTTTGATCTTGAAATACAAGATGGCTTGCAGCTGAACAACCACAACTCAGTGAAGCTGTAGTCACTGCATCCCCACTATATTCATATTCAATGAAACATCTGAAAAAGCTGCTGCTTCATATATTGTATAACATGTAATGCAGAACAGAGCAATTGCGTTACTGGGAGATGGCAGGAAGAACAAGGTATTCCTTCTYAAGGAGAAGCACACACTCACTTCAAGGTTAGGTGTGGAACGTTCTGAAAAGCACATTGTGGCCCCAGTTAGAGTAACTGTACTAGGAGTGGCTATAAGAGGCTGGAGTTCATGAACTTAAACGCTTCCAGCTCAGTCAGTGTAAGAAGCCTGGAATGTGGTGATATCATGGGCAGTATTGCCAAGTGGCTTACARAAGTAACTTTTTGTTGTTTGATGAATATTGTTTTCAGAAATCCTTTCGTATTTCGTGACATTGCCTTTAGATGTACTCAGCATCAGAGAGAGCTCAAGATTTCATTTGTAGAACCTGCAAATGCTGCCACCCTGGTACTCTTTCCTAAGGTCTAAGCTGGTATGCTTGATTTGCTGTGGTCCATTGCCTATGACTTTCAGTCTGAATTTTGTGAAAGATCTGGAAACAGAGGGAAAAAAAAATAAATTTGACAACTGCCAGTAGAATCATAATTTAAGTGATAATCTTCAAAACCACCTTATTTTTTAAATACCACCTTTTAATAATCTCTAAAGACATACCTTTTACCTATGGACTGTTTAGGTGCTAGGCAATCTGTGTTTCTTGCTGGATTCCTTAGAGTTTATTTGCTTGCTTTTGGCAAGTGACTGTGTATGTCACAGTCACTAATCTTGYTAAACTTTGAAAAAGAAAATTAGATTCTCATTTTAAATGTAGCACCAATTTTTTCCTGGTACATCTTTCTACTGTATTCCCCAAACATGTTTAAAAAAATCTACAGATTTTTTTTTTTTTATATATATATATTTTCAGTCACACTGATGCTCTCTTACAGCAAGCTAGCCAACAACTGTGATTTGGATCACGTTGTGGGGTAACTTGAAACCAGAAGTCTGTGTACTGCCAGCAGGGCTTCAGTAGGACCATAAAGGTCAGTGTAGCTACCTGCCCAAGTGTCCTCATCTTCCTGAGTTGAGTTTGCAGGCCCTAAAGAGGTTTATTCTGCCTGCACCACTGCCTTGACCCTAAGCAGATGCAAAGGGTGCTTGGGATGAGCGGTTAGCATGGAACAGACAAAACTAGGATAAAAGGCCAGTCACCTGATACACTGGGGCTAAGCTTCTGGTACCATTTCTCGTCTTTCTGTATATCTCAATCACGCTTCAATGACTCATATTAGCATACATAAACCATCTGAAGATATTGTTAATAGTTCTTTATCCTTTCTACTTTAACCACCACATTTTCTTTAAGATGTGGTGGAAGAATACAACTTTTCCTGGTGCATGCAATGTGTATTTCATTTTGAATGTATATTTTTCAGGCTAAAGGCTGAGCTTGGTTTTCAAGAACCTAGCTTTTCAGGGCACTTGCATGGAGAGGAAACAGCCTGAAGTTCTTGTCYTTAATCATGCCAGGTGCTGTAAGATTTCTGAAAATCTAAGTTTTGGTTATAACTAGTGTGAGTTCTTCTGGAAATCTCTCTTAAACCCTGTTGCTGCATAAGCAGGTAACCCAACAATTAACRTCTTATTTTCATGATTAGAATTACATGGATGAAGTTAATGAAATGCAATACTGACCTGAACTTTCCCTCTGCACACTTAGTAGACTTAGCCCAAAAAATTCCCACTGCCCAGAAATAGATACACCCATACACCCGCTGCATTTCATAGAATAAGCCATAGACATCAAAATGCTTCTCCTGTGGCTGTGTTCATAGTGAGCTAGCCAGGTGTGTCTAACACAAATGGGAGAAAGAAGCACTGGAGATCATAGAAATAAATGTTCCTTCAAGATTTCCAGCCTAGCCCAGACAAAGTGTCTTTCACTGTGTGAGACCAATTATTGGTTGCAATGATATTTTAAATTTAGGGACTATTTTTACATGGTTAGAATCTTTCAAAGTAGGAAAAAAAAAAACCTTTTAAGACCAAATACTGCAACCTGATAGAACCTGTGCATTTAATTGTTGTTCATTACAAGAAATGGCAAAGTATTTTTTGGAAATTTCCCACTTGCAAATAAAATACTCTAGTATTGATTTGTACATTAAGAAAGTTTTCTTTTTCATTTGCCACAGATGTTGTTAAATTTTAGCCAACTTGGAATTTTATGGACAGCAAAAAGCTTTCTTTTTTTCTTTTTCTAACATGGTACTAGTTAAATCAACCCTGGCAAAGATAAAGCAAAACATTGACGCACAAGCTTGGAATGAACGTATTCAGTCTCTTCTCATGCAAAACCCAGCAGAAACCCCAAAAGAGTTATTTTTAGCTTTTGTTTTCTCCCAGGATAGATAAATGGAATCAGCTGTGACAGAGACATGATTCACCAGCATGAAAAAGAGACTGATAAAATCCAGAACAAACAAACAAAAGCAGAAAAGGGTTTCAGGGAAAAGGGAGAAATGGGTTTATTTTCGGTTTGAGTCCATAGGTTTTGCAGAGGTAAGATTCTTCTTTCTCCCACCTCTGCCCTGAAAGTTGAACAACTTTTAGACTAATAAGCAATAGGCAGGAGCAAGCTCTGTTTATGCTAGTAGAAGTCTGAAATGTAGCAGAACCCTTATTATTTCTTTCTCTTAGCCCTTGCAAATATAAATTAAGGCACAGCAGGTTTTCAAAGGTATCTGTCAATGATTTAATATTTTCTAATGTGACTGCAAAAAATGGTTTCCTTCTTTGCATCAGCAATCAAAATGTTACTGTTTGGGTATCTTTCCAGTAACAGAAACTYGTGTTTCATATAAGGCAGAAAGGACATTGGGCTGGTGACCAGTAGTTACATAATTCATTTTTTTCTGTATCTTAAAGATATGCAGCTCTGATACATTTCGAGTTTAGTGCAGATGGTTGGTATTAAAACCAGAGATATTGCATGAGTCTTGAACCAGAAGCTATTAGAAAACAATGYGCAGTGTTAACTTCTCTTTAAAGTACAAATCCCTCCAGCTCCCATATTTCACCAGACATTCAACCACCATCACTACTGGTTTCTGTTTACTGTAGTTCAATGTGTCTGTGTGTAAGCTCAAATTGTTGCTTTGTTTTGAAGTTCAAGCGTGTGTGCGTATTTCTTATTTATTCATGTTTTTTCTGTGCATAGGATTTTTCTTGTGTTAGGGTATGATGAATTTCAAGTGAACTCATGCTCGTTAAGGTGTTTGCATGCAACTTTGCAGAGTATATTGGTGTCTGAAGATTTGTAAAACTTTCATGGCAAAATTGTGTTTAAGTTAATTCTGAATCTGCTGCCTTTGTGTGAAAGCAGAGTGTTCCCAGACAAGTTTCCCACGTCAGGTTTTGCAGAAGTTGTCCATTTTGCAGTTTTGTGTGGCTGTGAGACAAATGCCTTTTCCTTTTTCCTCTCTATTTCCCCTCCCTCTCTACTTTCCCCCGCTTCCCTCTCTTTTTCTTACTTGAAAGCAGCAATATGGAGTTGGTGCTGGTGCGTGGTTTGATAAAGCCTAGCCCTTTGYGGACAGGAGTCTCGCAGGAAAGCCGTTTTGAGCACTTCTCTGAGGGAGAGGCTACAATGCTTTATGAGCTGGGGGAACAGGAGAGGCTTCTGCAGACAATGCAGAGAGGTACTGAGCTTGTGCRTGGAGAAGGCAATTTGACTCCGCAGACCCACAATGGTAACAAATAATTCTAGGCATGACTTCCTTGCATTTTCTCCAGAAAGAGTAGAGTGAACTTCCCAGCAAAAATAGTCAGTAACTGGCTACCGGTCTATTAAAAAAGCAGGGAGCCAAACAATAAGTGAAGTAAACTATGCTCTGTATTTAGCAATCATAGAAACCATAGGCATTTGAAGGCTTTAGAGTAAGAAGTGTTCATATGAAAGGAGAATCTTCCTCCCTAAAGACTATATTGTTAGAATTTGAACACTTTTCCTGACAGACTTTATGTAGCGATTGTGGGCCTTGTTATGAACCGTAAAACTATCAGTGCTGTTGTGCTTCCTAAACATCAGGCACTGGTTTAATGAGAGCTTACCTGTATGCATGTTTCGGGAGTCTGTGGGTGGTAAGTGCAGCATGTGCAGATTTATGTTGCTTGATCCTTGTATTAAATGAWCAGCTTGTTTTCTCTCGAGTAGGTGACACTCAAGTTTACTGTAACTTCATAAACAAAAAAGGGAACAAAATGTGGAGTTTCTTGTGGGAATCAGAATGCTACAGGAGTGTTGTGTGTAGAGTATTTCTGGTTTCTTGCTAGTGGCAAATAAGCACAGGGAAGTTTCTTTTATGCATTAATTTTACCTCTTCAAATTATCTGGTTGTGGGGGTTTTCTCTTTTAAGTTTATGTGAGTTTTGGAAAAAAAACATACTAGTTCAGAAACTTGAGAATTTTCACAGTGAAGCTCTGTGCGCAGGGAGTGTGTAGGTAGGGAAAAGAGATGTAACCAGGATGCTGTGTCTGTCTTAGCCAGGGTGCAAGCATAGTCTTCCTTATGTCATAAAACTGCGTGTGCTAAATATGAGTAATCTACTGATCTTTTATCCTCTCTCAATATTGGTAGGGTTTACATACCATAGGGTAGGAAAAATGGCATAAATCTTTTTTAGAGACAGATTGATGGAAGAAAGTTCAGAGCTCAGTTAATGCAGTAAATTGACTGTCATGATTTCAAATGGATTAGTTATATGTGAGTCTTGATTTCTTGTAAACTGTTTTGTCTTTTCCTTATTCATGGCTTCATGTTTTAAATGTGATTTGATGGGTCTTTCTTTGGCTAGTTGGAGCTGTAGAGTGTTAACAACTGATACTTGACTGAGTTCATGCTTACTGCTGTGGCTGGAGGATATTGTCTTCTTGGAAGCATTCCTACGGGAGGACAACTTTATACTGAGGCCACTTTTTCTCTCTCTTCCTCCATGCAAGTATCTGTTAAAGATCCCTTGGAATTTTTTTGCTTTCTCGAGCACAAACTTGGTAGTCTAGTCTATACAGGCTTTAAAAAATGGGTCCTCTGTATCATCAGTGGGATCATATGAATAGATGCCCAACGGCATCCTGGCCTGTGTCAGGAATAGTGTGGCCAGCAGGAGCAGGGAGGTGATCATGCCCCTGTACTCGGCACTGGTGAGGCCGCACCTCGAATACTGTGTTCAGTTTTGGGCCCCTCACTCCAAGAAGGACATTGAGGTGCTGGAGCGTGTCCAGAGAAGGGCAATGAAGCTGCTGAAGGGTCTGGAGAACAGGTCTTGCGAGGAGTGGCTGAGGGAACTGGGGTTGTTTAACCTGGAGAAGAGGAGGCTGAGGGGAGACCTTATCGCTCTCTACAACTACCTGAAAGGAGGCTGTAGAGAGGTGGGTGTCAGTCTCTTCTCCCAAGTAACAAGCGATAGGACAAGAGGAAATGGCCTCAAATTGCGCCAGGGGAGGTTTAGATTGGACATTAGGAAAAATTTCTTCACCGAAAGGGTAGTCARGCATTGGAACAGGCTGCCCAGGGAAGTGGTTGAGTCACCATCACTGGAGGCGTTCAAAAAACGTGTGGATGTGGCGCTTCGGGACATGGTTTAGTGGGCATGGGTACTGGGTTGATGGTTGGACTCGATGGTCTTAAAGGTCTTTTCCAACCTTRATGATTCTATGATTCTGTGATTATTCAGAGCATTTCTTTTTATTTACGTAGCATTTTTAGTAAGCRCGTGGTAGCATATTTAAGAACTGTATTAAAAATAGACTGTGAAAGATGTTCCGTGATACTCAGATGTCATTCTGTGTACARTCAGCCTCTGTAATAATCTTCATATCAACTTTGCTAGGTAAGGAAAATTTCTGTTGAAGACTTGTAACAAATCCTATTCTAGCCTTTCCTGAGGATCGAGAAAAGTATAGTACAGTACAATGTGTACTCCACAAGAAGGCTATGTCAGAAGATTTTGAGATTTTCTATGATCAATCTGTGACTAAATCTTTGGTCTGTATCTGCTATCTTTTCCCCTTACATTGATACTTACTCATTTCTGACATAGTGTGACAATGTCTTTCCTTACATGAAATTCTGACACTTTCAGTTTTGGTTTTGTGAGTTGAATTGTAGAAAGTTTTCCTCCTCCCTCCTATTCTTCTCCCCTCTGCAAATAAAATCATTTTTCAGAATTTAATGCTTATAGGGCAAATCGTTAGATTTCATCTCAAAATTGTGCTTTTGGCAAACTCATGCAACTTGACAGGTTTTTTTATATCTATATTCCCCTACTTTTTCTCCCCATTGCTTGTAACTTGATTGTTGCAGTTTATTTAAAATTTGTCCCTGAAATGTCTTTTTATGAGTAGATGGCTGTACCCCCTGGCCAAGAGCCCATTTTAAAAAAATAGCTGTTTCATTTATAAATATGCATATTCTGACTTAAAGTCAAAGCAGTAAAAAAGCATACTGAAATCTGTCTTACAATCTAGTCCACTTGGCTTCCATGCTGTCCATGAAATCCTTTTTCAATAAGATGAGCACGTAAAAGTTCTACTCTCACTGCTATTGTAATTTAAAAACATAAAAAAACTCCTACTACAGATTGTCACAGTTCTTGCAAGATAACAAATACCATATGATTTTCCATTCTGCTCAGCTGAATAAAATGGATCTAGTTTAAGGCAGAACTTTAAGGCATAAAGTAGATCACAACTTMTTATACAATGGTCCAAGTAAATAAACGCTGAGATTATTCTTTTTTTAAAACCATAAATGACAAACATTTGAAAGGCCCATGATAATATTTGYGTAAAAATGTATGAAGGCAGTAATACTCAAAGGGTTTTATTTCTCCAGTGATCATACCAACTAAAAACCCTTGTTGGTAAAATTCTTTCTATCGTGTAGATCACAACATCTGCTGCCACAAGTCAGAGACTTTTCTGAAATAAGAAGACAAAATAAACACAGGAAATTGCTGTTTTTTCAAGAAAGCTTTAAAAAGAAGCTGCATTATGTCACTTCAGAAACTGCGAATAAAATTAGCAGACTGAATATGTTTGTTTTGGTGAGTTTTCACTTCCTTCAGTAATTAGAACAGTTATAGTATTACTCAATAAACCAACTCGTTTTGTGGGATGTGATTCTGTACAAACTGATAAAGAGCCTCTAGCAGAAGAAAAAAAAAATGGGTGGAGGGAGGAAGGGGAGATTTTTATCCTAGAGTTTACATTTTCCGTATTTTTCTTGMTCACCGTAGAGAAGTGACAGCGGCAGAGGAGCATGCAAGAAAAACAAGACCCCAGTTTTTCTTTTTTGTTTCTAAAGGCTGTATAGATCGGAATGTATGCCTTTGGAGTAAACGATACGGTGCTGGCCCTCTGCCAAAAATCTGGCCCTGTTGCACAGGCAGTTCAGCTGCGCYGTAGCCCTACCTGCTTTTCCCGTTGCTTGCCGAGCCTCTCCCCGTCAGCGGCAGGCAGGAGGAGTGCGGACGCAGATGCACGGCCCCCAAGCATCTGCCACCTCTGGGAGAAGGGGCTGTACTGGGCTCCCCAGGGCAGGGTAGGGAAGAGAAGGTGGTACTAAACCGAGTACCTTCTTGCACTGCAGCGATCTCCAAACAGTAGAGCATTCTGAGACCTTTTCTGGTTCCTTAGCAATAGAAAGTGTGCTGATGAGCGGGATTAACTGGAAGGAGGTTTGCCCCATCTTCAACTTTTTTAAAGTCCTATGTGCTCCTCTTTCAAAAGTGCAAGAAGGTCTATGGTACTTGGTAATATTGTAGTGCTTTTTTAATTGGAACTGTGAAAAATTTCATATTCCTCAGCATAAGTTTCTCCAGGAGTTTACCATCAGAATTCAGGATAAGTAGCATTATCCACTCAAACCATCAGTGCTGATGAATGCACAATGCTGCCAGCTTTCCAACACCCAGTGCTGTGTACGTATGGTGGAAGAACAGGCACCAATAGTATCAGTAATATGTCCTGGATCTAGTCAGGCAACAGGAGAGAAGTCTTTGTACAGCGATCTTTGTGATGGAGCTCTGATAAATAAGCACCCTGGTTGCAGCGCAACACCACAACGTCATGTTTAAACTGTGACCCAGGTAGCTTGATGCAGGTCGTTGTGCTGTGGATGTGCATTATGTTGATTTTGTGGAAGGGAGCCATGAGGAATCTTATTTATAATACATGAGAGGCACTCGGCCTGAACACAGGCCAGAGTGTTTCATCTGTAATTATTGCAGAGGAGTTGCTTGCTGTTGTGTATTCAGTGGTCCAGAAATCTGTCCCAGATTCTCAACTGGTGTAAATTAATACATCTCTATTAAGTTTGGGAGTGCTGCATTAATTTAGACCAGCTGGTCCAGCGTGTGAACGAGTGACAGCTTACATCCATAGCACCCGGTGAGCAGTAGCAGCRGTTGCTGCTGCTTTGTACCTCAGCCTTTGCAACCAAGTTGCTTCTGCTTTTTTTTCCTCCTTGCTTTGCTCAAGGGAGCAATATTTTAGACATGTATGTCCTAAAAGCAATTAATATGAGGATGATAAATAGAGAAGAAAATCTCTATGGTAAAAAAACTAATTGAATTTGATCAGCAAATAGCYGAGTTTCTTTTCATTTCTAGAGAGATAGTCTCTGGTGTAAAATTTGGAAAGGAARTTAACCTTCTTATATGTTTTCCATTTCCCTCTAAGTTTGAGAGTATAATTGCTAGTACAACTATAATGTCTTAATTATTTGTAAGATTTCAGAATAATGTTTGACATGAGTACAGGTTATTTTGGAAACATTGTGATTTTACATTTTTACAGAAATGAAAAATATTCTGGGAATATATTACATTTGGCTACCAGAATAATTTATACAAAGTTGTATAATTTTTTGTAAGGGTAAATAGTGAAACAGGGAGGCTARGATCATAATGTTTATATAGTAAGTCAACTAAAAAAAAAAAAGAAACACAAAAGAAGCAGCCATTTGAGCAAAGACCACCATGCTGAACAACAAATATCCACACTGGCTGTTCTTTGAAGTCAGAAACTTAATGCCTTTTATGTCAACAGAAATTAAAGGGAAAACTGAAGAATTGARCTAGAAAGGTTAAGTTGCACATTGGTTGTGGTGTAGTCCAGTATATATTGCAAATGTACAAAAAATGCAGAAATGTTTTCAAGCTTTTTTTCTTAACAAAACACTTTTGCCAAGTGGCTGCATGAGCAGAGATTCTCGGCAAGAGCAGGCTACAACTTAATGCTTCCTTTTTCATTTCCGATTTAATGTCAGAGAAACTGATCCCCAGTGCTGAAGGGTCAGGAACCATTCACAGGCTAACGTATAACTCTGTGAGTAAGGGAGGCACAGATTTTCTTAAATCTGTTAAGTAAAAAGCAGTGGAAGACAGTGGCAGAGATGTGCTCTCCTGAAACAAAGTTCTCCTGCACTTTAGAGTCGTCGGTACTGTTTGCATTCAAAATACGTGCTGATGCAGCCATTATTCTCCCATATTCTTTGCTTAAAATGCAAGCTTTGTTTTCATGAGAAGAGTAACACAGGATGTTAGTGATGCTACCAGATGCCATGTAACAAATGACAGAACGCTAAATAGGAAAAGAAAACCAGAAAATTGGATAGTTGAGATTTTAAATTTGCTATCTTGCAGCCTGTCTACATGCCTTCTAGATAAAAATTTGAAAGCATATATATTGCAGAGAGGGAGAGGGGAGGTACCATTGTTAGTCTTGCCTGTAAATTAAACCAAGTTGATGAAATCATGAAACAAGTTAAAAATGCAGAATTTTTATGATTTACAATGGATATAAAAAGACATAGCATTTCAGGTTCTTAATATTTTTTTTTAAACAATTACTGTCTGTCCACTCAGAAATTATGTTTTCATATGCTTCATTTCTGCATAAAACAGCTGGAAATAAAAATTGGTTTCTTTCAGCAATGTATTTATATGGTTAATTCAACTGTCTATTTTGTTGGCAATGAAATTTTGTGCTTTAAGCATTCAGTCGTTAAAAAAAGAAACATAACGTGCAGCCAGTATAAGGTGTGTAGTTAAAGCTTGCTTTAGTTTTTCCCAAACTATCATAAATAATCATTAATGAAGAGAAATAGAGTATACTTGGTAACTGAATAAGGTTTTGTAAATGCACGTAGTTAATTGACGCACACATGGGTGAGTGCGAGCATTTAGAATTTGATAGTGTTTAAAAACTTAACCAAGCTGTCTCTTGCTTTTGAAAAGAACCTAAACAATACATTTGTGCCAGAATTAAGCTATCAGTTTCAATATTTGTGTTGAATCAGATCCATTTGTTAAATGTCAGCTCAGCAGTTATTGACAAGAGAATCATCACAGGACCCACTTTCCTGGACACAAAGCGTCAGCCTGGAAGTATTAACATCTGGCGGTGACCTGCACTTTGTAAACCATATTTCTGAAATCAGCTTAACATATTTTGTCTAAACAAACCAAGAAATTAACATGCAGAGGAAAGAAAAACATTCCAGCTGCAGATAAAAATAATTGCTGAAGTACTATCAGGAAACACYGAGTAATTGCAGAAGTGTGATTGAGTGGAGGCAGCAAGTATTTTGTATTTTCAACTGTAAAACAGGACATCAGAAAAGAAAACAGAAGGTCTTTAATATGGTATTATCATTAAAAAAAGGTTCGGTTAAGCAAGTATATTGTACACAGAGAAGTGCTATGTTTGTTAAAATGTGTATGGAAGGAACTGAGTATAATTAGACTTATAATAGGAGTTTTTGGCTCTAGTTCCGCTCTGTTTCAAAGCCTCAACTGTTCTTGAATCCTTAATAAGTTAAGGAATGAGTACAGCAGAGGAGAGAGCAGGCAGAATCTGTTGTAGCAGCTTGCCCACACGAGTTTGCCAAAATCTAAATAGCCCTTTAAAAAAGGCTTATTTTTTGCTGATGACATCATTCCTGCCACTGTCAACGTGTGACAAGTCTTGGCTTGCCTAAAGAATAAAAAAMCCTTTCTAAAATTGACACTGCACAGATTTAAAACACATACAAGGACTACTATAAATGTAAGATACTTATACCCTCTTTCCATGSTATGAGTTTTCATTCAAGGACAGTTTTTTCTCAAGCATTTTGACTTTGTAAATATTTGAACAATGCATTTTAAACATCCAGTTTGTTCTTTRTGATTTTATTATGGCTGCCTTAGCTTAGATGTTGGACTGTTTTGATACCAGTGGCCACAACCTGCCCTTTTTCCATTGTMGTTAATTTTGAGATAACTGAAAATGTCTGTATAAAGACAGGAAAGCCACAGGTGTTTCTGGAGGTGATGTTAATGCATGCTTTCCATAGTACCATACTAATCTTATCTCTTTTTTTTTCTTCTGATTTCTTTCTTCTTCTGTTCTGAAGCTTTATGGAGAAGATGCTTTATGAGTGTATTTTTGAACATGCATATTATTTGCCATTTTAAGCATCATCACCAGCTGTGAATTGTATAATGAATAATTAATGTTGAATGGTGACCTTGAACCTCATAAAGCTGATTAGTAAGACAATGCATCTGGGAGAACAACTTTAAGACTGTGCTTGTAAAAGAATATCAAAACAGCTTAACACAGGAGGGAAAAGCCCCCTGGAGCCCTTTTAAAACCAATTGCCTACAAACACTTCTAAAAAGAACAACTCCACAGTGGAAGAAAAGCATATATAAAAATCCTATGAAGTTCAGAAAATAAAACAGCCTTTATACTTAATTGTAACAGAGATATTTGCAGTTAAACACTGCATAACATTATATAGAGGGTATGGTCACCCAGAATAGAGCATATTTGTCTTCTTTCTAGTTCAGATTGTTACGGCACAGTTGTTTTCTAGTTCACTGGATTCTAAACTCATTCATAAACAGGGACAGTGCATGGCTTCACCGATACTTCAAAGCAGAAAATATTTGCCCTGGTTCCCTGTTGCAGAGGCTGTTGACAAACTGCTTATAAACCCAGGAAAAACTCTGTGGTGTTATTGCACGCTGGCAAAGCTAAGTATGATGGAAATTTCAGAAATAACTAATCATTTTTTTCGGGGAAAAAAAAAAAAGTGTAATTTTGAGAAATGGATATTTTTTTTTTTTTTTCCTTCATTTTTGCGGATTCACTAAACGGCATCTGTTGCTGTTAGTTCTAGTGCTGTGGCTGGGAGAGTCCTTTCCTCAAAGTTCAGACTGTCTGAAAGGACTCGGTGGTTATAAAAGATTGGAGAAAGGAAGCGTTCTCTCTTTGAAAAGCAAGAGAGATGTAGTTCAAAGTCTGAGTTGCGAAGATATTAAGGAGCTTGCCTGAGATTATGAAGGAGCCGTGTKACAACAGGTCTGGATTTACCCAGAACTGAAGGATTTAAGCTTCTGAATTAGGCCAGCTGGCACGGAACGGGCCCCTGCGTTACAGGGCAGAGGAGCGGGTACGTGCAACTCCTGTAGTTGACCAGGAGTACATCTGTCCCGTGCGATGAAGCCGGACCGGTCCAGGGCAAAGCAGTTTTAGTCACAAGATCAGTCCTTCATCTGAGTATCTGTGGGTGGGTGAGTGGGTGAATGGAGGGAGAACATTGGTTTTATGGTTGAATTTAATCCGTAATGGTATTTATGAAAACATGGCATGGTTCAGTTGTGACGTACGGCAGCTTCAAATCAAGCAAATCTACTCTTCATTTTGCTTTTCTAAACCATGTTATAAGCCCTAAAATATAGATTACATAATTCATACGTTAACAACCTGCAAAGAAAAACAAAGTTAAATCTGTTAATATTTAAAAGAATTAAGGAGCATCTTTTTTGTTAAATGATCTGATTTTGTTAAATGGTTTGATTTAGTTCTTGAACTAAATTCCAGTTTTTACTTGATGATTTTTGATTTAAATATTTTAAAAGATTGTAAACAAATTTAAATGAAGAAAAAAGTCAACATAGAAAGAAAATATTCTGATTTTTTTTTCCAGTTATGGTTCACAACACTTCTGGGGACTTTATTCCAGTTCTGGATGATTTCAAAACAAAAATCTTGAAAAATTTCACACTTTGGAAAAACAGCTACTGCTCAACCTTAGCCTCTAAGTAATCTGGACTGCTTTCTTAGAAAACTACAAAAAAAACCCCTACACCTTCAGTGCAACCAAAAGTRTGTCCAAATTTGGCCTGGATTTGGCAAGTAGTTTGTCAGTGATGAGGATTCATTCCATGGCATCATTTAAAATTTGTAATATTTATTTCTTCATTTTAAAARTCACTACAAAAATAGTTAATCTGAAAATTATGAAAAATTTAGATTGGGATCAATCTAATTAAAATTATTTTTGTACTATAGTGTATAACACAGTATAGTGTTGAATCACTTTCAGGTAGACTTCCTTATTTTTACTGAATTGGTCTCGTTATGGAGGTAAAAGCAGGTCATGTTCACTAAAACCATGCGATTTCTGCACTGCAGATCTAACAAGTTTTAAAAATCTTTGTACATTTTTAAAACATGCTGGGTAATTTGCCAGTGTAGAGAAACCTTCAGTGGTTCAATTTAATACATTCACTAATCATACACAGCTATACTTTATAAAATAACAATTTGCTGAATTTACTATGGATTATCTACAAATGGACTGAATTTTTTTCGTGTGAGCTTATTTTCTATAAATAGATTAAGATAAAATACTTTTAATCCTAATTTAAATATAAAGCACAAAATATTATGAATCTGTCATCAAATCTAAACTGAATTTTTAAAGGTATTTAACTTTTGGACTGTTTTAGTTTTATACTTCTAGGGTAAAGCTATTCAAAATTATTTTAACCAGTCTCTGAAACACATGAAGATTCAGCTTACCATATATTTGAATGTAAAGTAAATTAAAGCTATTTATTTTAATTATGAATAGAAGAATCTATAGAAGGATTCACAAGGAATTGTCTCCTCTTAAATAAATGATTTGTCTATCTTTGTAGCGTGGAACTAGAAATGACCTCAGATTTGTGCAAGTTGTGCTGGTACTTTTGTGCCTCACATGTCTGGACAAAACCTGAGCAGTTTTCTAGGACTTAATCCCGTTGGCTTTCTGTGACACAATACAGGGAGTACAGGATGTTGAAGACTGGCACCTGTATGCTTGGCACATGCCAAACCCCCGAATTCTTAATATATATTGTATTCTGAATATGGGAGAAATAAATTGGTAATAGGTAGGAGGAAATCCCGATGTGCTGCTCGCTCCAATTTTGTTTTGAAGGCTTGAGCAAGGCTTAGAGGAGATTGGTGGCCCTCTTACCCCACATGGGTAAGTTTCATTCTCCTTGAATGTTAGCTAGCTTAACTGCACACCTCTTTTTATTGTGTTTTTTGGTGTGGTTTTTTTTTTCCCCCTCAGATACTGTACTGTCAGCCAAGAATAACTCGAGGCTGAATTCAGGACTGCTTTTTAAATGCTTTCAAAACATTACAGGAATGTATCTGATGCTTTTTCATACTAGRTTAAATTATTTTTTTTTAAGGCACTTAGTAAAACCAACAACTCCCTAAAAGCAGCAGCGTGCTCGTGCTGGAGCTGCACAGAACAAAGGTTCTGAACCCAAAAACGAAATGCTGGGTTACAGGAGAGGCTGCCTGGCAACTCTCCGGCTTCAGGCCTGTCGCCATCCAGAAAGTTCATTGTGTCAACGTAGGCAAGTTTTGTTCCACTTGTGTTGCCAAAAATCTTATAAATATCAGAGCTCTTTGGCTTTTCCTGCCCTGAGCTTCCTGTGTATTTATTAGAGCTCATCATCTCCATTTTCTTATTATTTGACTCCTTTTCTGACACATGGGCTTTTTATGAATGACTACATCTTCTTCGCCTGTGTGAGAATGGGTAACAGTCTTCTCTTGTAATTTAGTGGGTGAAAATGTACGTGTTTTTATGTACATTTTTACTATTGCTTTTTCTTATGCATTAAGAAATATTTTATGAGCAGGTTTTGGGCGGAGTGAGAGAGAAAAGGGATAGCTACTAGGCTAATATCTGAATTGCATCCTGGCTCTTAGGCTTACACTGTTCCCACAGAAGGCCGTAGCATGGGCTGAGAGAGGAGAGTCCCATTTGGGCGCTCATTGGGTCGCAGTGACATTAAAGGATATTGACAGCCTTACAGATCTCATGATTAATATCTATTATCATGAAGCAGCAGACACAGAGGATTCCCCACATGAACTTTACGAAACTCAGTACCTCTCCTTAGTAAGTTTATTGGGAGTGAGTACGGGGAAGATTTTACATTCAGTCTACAGCCCAGATAGGTCTATGCATGCTTTCAAATACTCCCTTGTGTGGTGCAATTTGATCATTGTGCTGTGCCACCAACTGTTTGTCCAGCTGGTAAAAAACATTGTTCTGAAGGCTTTCAGTCTCTTGGGTATCTACTGGTTGGAGTTGAAGTGTAGGAGAAATGTGTTACACTTTGCAGCCTATTCTGAGCCCTCTGCATTGCCTCATCTCATACCAGTTCCTCTTCCTTGTGGGGTCAAACCCTGCGTGAAGAGCTTTATCTGAGACTGTGGGTAGCCACACTCTAAAATGACAAAATAATTTTGAAATCTGATTGTGTATTTGCTGGGAGATGTCTGTGCACGTTCTTTGCCACCGTGCAGCCAAACACCAAAGCGTACTTGGAAAGTGGGARAGCATGAAAGCTTGCCTCCCCTCATCCAGCCTGGCAAGAAAACTCCTCAGTTCGCTCAGAACTCCATCAGTTCTCTTTCTTCTGTCCCTCAGCTTGAACTGGAAGTCATCCTGGTTAGGTATGGCTAGTGTAAATGGATAGCTGCGCTCCTGGGGAAAAGTTGTGGGAAATCTGACTGTAAAATTATTGAGCGAGGCACTAACATAGGTATGTCAGACTTTTGAAAATGAAATTTTAGAACCTGTATTGTTTGACAGTGCGATACAAGCATGGCCCCTTATTAATGGTGTTTTRTTGTGAATTATCTATTGAGAGCTGATGTATAATCGCGCTGCTTGTTTTACACAGATCACTAAGCAACTGTGAGATCAGCAGTAGCCTTGCACTGGAATAGTTTCCTATTTTAATTATGACAGCTGTATGTTTATTCTGAAATATTCAGATTCTGAAAATTAAGCTGGCAGCTTAGGTCTACCGCTTGCCACCTTAGTGAAGTAGGAAATTCTGTGCTTTTGGACTCTGTGACTTGTGTTTTATTTTTTTACATTAATTGATTGCCATCACAACTCATACGGGTCATTTATGGTAACTAGTTGTGTGATGTCACTACCAGTTTTTCTTTGCTGTCTTGGAAAAGTCATCAGAGTTTGGTTTGGCATGAGTCACATGTCTGAGTCAACAGTATCTATTTATATTCTTGCATTATTTCCAAAGAGAAAGAAATGGAAATCAATATTTGAAAGTTATTAGATAATAGCTGTACTATTTAATGTTAGAGTGAATGCAATCTTTCAGACCAGATTGTTTGATTTACTGAGATATAAGATAAAAATCAATTTAATTTCATAGAGAAATTTCTTAAAAAGTGTATGTATCTTACACTTCAGTAGCTAAATCACAAAATTTATATAACGCTCATAGATGAAAGGTTATAAATTAGCCTTGTACAGTTACATTCTACAAAACTGGAAAGAACCGTGGAGTATAAAGAGTAGAAAAAAATTGTTTAAATTTAACATGAACTCATTACAAGACTTGTGCAACTTAAAAACTGAAATAAAAGATGGCATGCTGGTTTTTTTTTCTGTCCCCAGAATATAATTTTGCTTATAAATTATATTACAACCTTAACAATATTGAAAAAACCCACATTTATATTCATTCTATCTGCAGGAAGATTTCTTGCCTTTTTTATTCTCTTACCTTTTATGTGTTTAGCTTTCATCTCCAGTTAACTGTACTATCCTTTTAAATATAATGGAATTATATAATTTAGATTTATTTTATGGGCAAGTGTTTCCTTGTTYATAGTTTTACAGAGTAATTGGAAAGCAGTTTCTCAGAAGACTTTATCATGGAGTTACAAGGARGAGCTGGGATACAGCGGTGATGATTTGCCAGGTAGACGTATTATATACTGTTGAATGCAGATATAAAACCACTCATCTTTGCTGAGAGGTAATGAAATGGACTTTCAGATGMATATTGTTCTGACAAGGCAAATGTTCAATGTATTTCTCTGCTGAAAGTCCCAATCTTTCCCCTCTGCAATGCAAAGTGCAGAGGTGACAGAGAAGTATCCAGGCAATGGGAGGTACTGAAACTACAGAACAGCTTTTGTACTCCAAATAAAAATAGAAGTGGGTTCTTTTCACACTGCAGCCTGATGCATATGCTGGCAAAATAAATCAAGTGCTGGCCAGCTACAGATAGCTGGAATACTTTCCAGAGAACTCCATTTACCAGGAGTTCTGTAACTATCCAGACTATCAAAAGAGGGGTTTCCTGTGAAACAGCGTCTGACACGGGAAGCAAATTAACGTGTGGTTTTATTAGCAAAGATTATCTGATACTATATATTATCATGTTATTGTTATTCTAAAAATTACTACCCACTAAGTGAAAAATGTCAGAACAGATTGGCAAGGAATGTCTTGTGAGTATGAATTAATTTAGCATGTGCCAGCCACGGGTAGGTGGAATGTGCCACTTAACAAATTATCCTATTTTTAGCACCCTAACCTTCTTCATATGCTTTCAATCAGGAGACGAGCCTTATGTATGTGAGGYGGCCAAAACAAGCTGCCAGTTGTGGCCTTTCCATTAGCTTTCCATGGTTTTAGCTTGCAGACCAAACGCCGAAAAATCCTGCAGCAGCTGGCTGTGGAGCGCTGGCCCGTTTGCTGTAGCCATGGTGTGGAATTTCTCTGTGTTGAGTATATTTAGACAGCAGCACACTTACAAATGTGTTGTAAAATTGGACGCCTGCCGGGGGAGGCTTGGGCCTCCTTGGTTTACTTACTAAGCCTATGTTTCAATGGAGAAGCAAATTTGATTTTTCTCCCCCCTCCCTCTCTTTTTCTTTCTCTTTTCCCTCCTCCCCCAGCCCTCCTTTGCTAAAGAGGCATCAGTGACTGGTGAGAAGAACTGACCAACTTGACCTCCTCTCCCACTGGTGGTCATGAGAATAATACCGGAGGAGGTCAAAGGTTAGCTTTTGAATACTCTTAGGAGCTAATTTATTACAAGGAGGGAGTTTCACATTGGCTGAATTATTTTCTTGAAGAGAAGACCACACTTGAGTTTGTTTATGCCTTGTGTTCATTGGGAGTTCTCTTTAGGAGCCTTTCTATGCACCTGTGTGGAGCACAATAACAGCTCTTTTCTGCAGGGCGGAATAGCCGACAGACGGAGAAAAAAATGGGCTAGCCTGGAGCAGAACCTGGAGGCTATTTGATTACAGAATGTAGTCCGGAGGGTTTTTTTCATTGTAACTCCTTCCCCATGCCCCCCCCCCCCGGCCTCTTTTGCCCTTATCCTGTTGCTGGATATTTTTTGGCTGGTGGAACATGGAGAAGCTGGGGTGGGGGAGGAGGGAAGGAAGGAGAGCACATTTGCACAAGCATCTTGCTGAGAAATAAAGGCAYGGATCCTTCAGGAAATAAGGATCTGGCTTACTTGGAAGTTAGCGATAGTAAAAGCTGCCGTTCTCTCRGTTATTGCTTCCATTCCTTTGCTGTTGGGATGCAAGAAAATGATATATTCTGCTTGCATTTCTAGTTGCCTTAGCTGCCTAGAACACTGTGATACCTTATGACTTATGAGTTTGGAAATTATTTGYCTAGATTTAAGTGTCCTGGCTACATTTAGTCTCTCTGCTGCTCAGCTGTAGCCCAGCAACCTACTCTCCCAGCCATTCCTCCTGGTTTTGTACAGTGTCTAGTGATATCTCAAACATCACTTACAGGCAGACAAGGCAGCTGTGGCTGCATATTCTATTGAGACTCCCATTATCCAGAAAATCTTGACCTATTACAGTGATTTTTCTTTTTACAAAACAACCCCTAGCCTTTGTTTGCAGTTTAAAGCACGTCTGTTGTGTGTTAGGAGATGCTGTATGTTAGGTTTTCTGTGCACTGAAATCTCTAACTTTTCCTGAAAGTTCTACTGATTTAAATTTGTCCGGATTGTTGGTGAAAAACGCTGAAAGCCAAATTTATGTAAACAAARCAACTTTCTTTTGAATGCAGTGAGATTAGGAGGCTGAGCCTGCTCAGCACTGGAACCTGGGTTTGTTGGGGGAGTCTTACATATTCCACATTTCCAAGCACCATGACTAGGTAAGGCTCAAGCTTTATATGTGCTCATTAGCTTTGTCTGTGCAGGCAAGGGGGCTGAAGCCACTTTGGGGGGCTTGAGAAGGGATTATGTAGTTCCTGGAGCTGTAGTCAAATTTAAGGAAAGCAGACTTTCCTTCCCACACCATTTCTCCTTCCTCTGCAGTTTACATTTTGTCTTAAATATGAAGACATTTGCTGTTACAGTTTTGGAGGGAGATTTACAGCCATTTAGCAGATATTTCTGGTAAACATTTGTACTTGTTAGGTTATGTGATAAAAGGCTCATTTCCACACAAATAGATACAAGGGCAGGCAGAGGAAGGAGCCCCCACCCTGGGCCCTCCCAGGGCTGTCACAGGGGAGCGTGAGCCCCACGGTCCAGCGTGACCCATCGAGGTGAGTCAATGGGAACATCTCTCCAGGTAACCTCCCAGACTGAGGGGCTCGCTGCCTGGGGGCATGGGACTCATTATGGGGTGCAGGGGAAGAGCATCAAGGGATTGTACAACATATACTATGGGAAATTTAGTGGAGGAAACGAAAGTGGAGAAAGGGAGAGCTCAAGGTGGTTTGGGGAGGAAGAAGTGTGGAAAATAGAGGGAAAAGGAGAGAAAAGGGGCTGGTCACATGTAAGCAATTGATTGTCARTACTTGTCTAGCCATGCYCTYTGCCARATCACCACAGTCTGTCCTATCTTCTTATTAAACTCCACTCTTTTTTGAGGGACTCCTTATTCTGTGCGCAAGTGYGCATATAGAGGTCAGCAACTGGCGTCAGACCACGAGTCGCAGCGGCTGTGCATCTGTGGAGCCCACAACTGGTGCGAGTGAGGGTCTGCAGGTCAGTGTGCGATTGCTAGCCAATATGAAGCCAGACTAGCCGGTGAGTAGGCTTGGGAAGCCAGGTAGAGGCCAGAGGGTCTGCGAGCTGGCAACTGTAGGTATTAAGCCATTTATGAGGGAGACCGCAGGGCTTGAGGGTCAAGTGAATGTATACATACGTGCCTGTGTGTGTGAGACAACTGGGGATGAGAGGGTCCAAGAACGATTACCGAGTAGACTGAGTGTCTAATACCAGTTACTGGAGGAATCTATAGTGTGTTTGTCTGTGCATCTGTTGGTGTGTGCAAGRGTGACCTCTACCAGCAGCTGGAGTGGGCTGTGGGCCTCAAAGGCTTATACGTCCAGGCCAGTTACTGGAGAGATCCATATTGTATACATTACATATATGTTTTCCTGTAATGGACCTTCATGCTAGCGAGAGAAACAAAATAAGGCCATTGGTGCTGTTTGCATGAGTGCTGGGTGTTTCTGTCTGTGTTGATCTGTGTGGCTGGCCATGTGTATATGTATATATTTGCTGTATATATGTGTGTGCCTGCCTACTGGGAATACACCCCTACCAGCTGAACCTGCTGGCATGGAGCTGCAGCAGCCTTGCCTGTCTCAGGCTTCTGGATTCAGCAACTGAGGAGTTTGTTTAATATCACCTGAAGGGAGTGAATTGCACTGCTGGGTGCCTGGCACTGACAATAGTAAAAAGTCTTATTTTAGGCAGAACGTTATCACAGTCTGAGCTGTGATGATAAAACCACAAACCATAGTGATGAAACTGAAAGGAAATACGTACATTTTTCTGTAGATCTGGAGGAAAAAAAAAAAAAAAAGACATTTTTCCATGCTCTTTGAACACATGGAGTCAGTGATGAGTCCCGCAGACTTCAGAAGACAAGCATCATCCTGGCAAAGGGGTGGACCCAGTGGTGGTCTAGTAACAGGAGAAGTTAGATCTTCTCATTTCCGCCAGTGCATCTGACCAGCATCCTGAGCCAACTGCTTTTCATTCTAGATACGTTGCCCCGTGAAATAGGGAAGACATCTGAGAAATGATGCTGTCTGTGCTTAATGAAAGGTTGTAACCCAGCATGTGCTAACCATTGCCCTGGCAGTGCTCATTCCACATTGTAACACTTAGGCCTGCCCTTTGTTCTCCCTCTTTTGTCCTTCAAGTTGTAAGATCTGCAGGCCAGAAACTGTCATTTCTTCCCCTTGGACTGTGTCCACATCTCTTGCATTACTATAAATGATAGTATCTATCTGCCGGCTGASGTTATCGTTCTGTGAGACCAGCTGAGACTTCGCAGGGCACTACTGGAGCGTAAAAGGGAGAACTGGAACTGCATCGTGACCGACACCCAAGCCTGCGTTAAACGCGTGGCTCTGCTTTATGATGCATTTTCTCTGCTGTTTCACAAGCTGTAGGTTTCGCTATGCAAAGTGCTTGTCTTTTGTGTAATTACAGAACAATCATCGCTGGTTCGTTGGGGTTCAGAAACACGTTGATAAACATAATCAATGTAAGCAAAGCTGAGCAAACCTGTTCTAAGCGCGAAYGGGTGTTAAGCAAACAGGTTCGACATAGCGCACATCGCTGCTGTCGGGGAGCTGGGGCTTGGCATAGTTTAAGGTTTTGACTTTAGATAACTTCTCTTTATTGGATTGGATGAAGTTTACTACATGCCAAACTTGCTTCCATTTTCTTCACAGAGAAAGGAATTTCTACACCAATCCAATTCAAAAGCCAAAATAATACCATGTCAATAGATTATGTTGTTACATAAATTTTGCAGAGTGAAGCAGCACTTTCATTACTGCTTACACTAAGTGGAGCCTGGCCTGTTTCAAAGTGTTCATGTGTAGGAGGTAAAATGATATCTAAAGTTTCAGCTGCTTCCTCAGAGAGTTGTCAAACAAGGATCCTACAGTGTTCTCCAGTATTTCCTTTCTGATCAGCAAGGACATATGTACAAATGTACTCCCTGCTTTTGATTTCCTTAGAGATACAAAGCACAGGCTCGGTAAACCCGAAAGTTTGAAATTAAATTGGGCTGCAATTTATGTAAGTGTTTAATATATAAAAGCTCTAGTTCTATACAGAATTAAATCTGGTTTCTAATTTAGTTAGCTAGCCAGCAAATAATTACATACATCATTTCATGAGCATACTTAACATTTTTCTTGATCATGTGTAACTGCAGTCTGCTTTATTCCCACCTGGGAAGATTTTGTTCCTTTTTCTTCCCTTTCAAAATACAGACACTTCAACAACTTAGCTGAATTAAGCGATAATGAATATCAAGTAAAGATGGTAATCTGTGGGTTTTTTCCCTTATATGTTAGTGACGTTGAGAGTCTGCATGGACTGCTCACATTTACTTTTCTCTTCTCTTTCTATTTCCTTTGTATTCCACTCAATGAAATCTTGATTTCTAGGAATGAACTTGCAGCTTATGATTGATAATAACTTTTTTAGTGCTTCAGTGTTACGATGTTTTGCTGAAACACTGTGAAGTCTGGTAAACAGTAAGATTCTTCATGTCTATTCTACTTTGAAAAGTCACATTCTTCATTTTGACTTATAATCTCTTACCTATTTTTAGAATAAGCAATCTGCCAGACTGAAAATTGTGAGCWATGAAGGTCAAGATAGATTTTATGATGGCTAAAAGCTGTGTAAAAAGAGTGAACACAGTCATTTTATAGTGGGTGATCCCTATATAATGAAAAACCTTTAACTTGTGTAGTTATAACTGTAATCCAGAAGCTGATAATTAAATTATTCTTCCTGGAATTTTGTTCCTTCACAAATAAGCGATGTCACACCACCTTATTCTTAAACTAAGTGTTCATAATATTTAACAACCTAGGGAAAAGCAACCACTGCTCCATTTATTTACGTTTGTTTTTTTCTTAATTCTTGTCAAGACTGCTCTTTGTAAATTTATAAAGGAAAAAGAAGTAGCTTATTGAGCAGGTTTTTAGTTATTTAGAACTTCTAAAGCTTTTAGAAGAGAGGACTCTACATGAGTAAACACTGTGTATAGACACACACAATCACCAACCCTGTAAAAAAAATTTTTTTACCCTCTTCTAAGGGAAAAAGGTGCATTTCTGCAATAAAGTGTCAGTAAAGTGGAAGAGATTCAAAATGGTATCTTCTCTACAGAGCTACTAGTTGCTTAGCTGGTGTGTCCCTAGATCATATGCTGAAAATATCATAGTTCTAGCAGCCCCCTTTGCTCTGGCAGGGATAGCTGAAATTAAGGCTTTGAGTGGGTGAAGGCTATTTGCAAGATCTCCTGCTGAGCCTGCTAAGACATATATTGTGGGGTAATTTCTGGAGTTTTGCCAGTTGCAAACCGGGGCCCCCACAAGCCTATTAAGGTAGGAATGAGGTTGGAATGCCACACTTTGCTGCGCTCTGTTTTCCACTGTCCCTGCTCTGCTGACCACCAGAGTAAAAATAAATTAGGGGAATTTTTTTTCACTATAATGTCTGCCATCTCTTATTACATGTTGTAATTTATAAATAGTTCATCTGATTAACTGTAAATTTTTTTGTTTGTTTTTAATACTTATTCATAAGAAATATTTTCCCATTGACCTCCCTCCTTATCTCTTCAAGTAGCAAGACAAGATGACATACATCCACTTTATTTTGTTATGAAGCTGTAAATCTTTATTGGCCTCTTGTTGATGTAGTTTAGGAGGATCAGAATTAAAATGCAGTTTTTACATACCATTTTAATGTTTTTAAGAATGTTGTCATTGGAAAGTCCTGTCAGTCTAACTCATTTATGGGTTAAGTAAAGTGTTGTATCTTGGTTCCCCAGGCCTCAGCTACCCATTGTGAGACTGATTTTCATGTGCTACTGTATGGTGGAAAGTGTGGCTTATGACAGAAACAGASTTGTTGCCTTAAAATTGGGAAAGGCTACTGACTTGCCGTAATACTTACTGACAGTAAGGGATTTTGGAGGTTGGATGTGGGTGTCCCAATAAGGAGGTTTTCTGAAGAGAAATGTTCTTGGATTTATTAAAACAATAACTTTATAGGTCTGGAGCAGGCTCCTTGCAATGTGGTATAAAGCATGAGATGCAGAAGTTTGGAAAGGGGTATTTTATTTCTTTATTTATTTTTTTTTTTTTTTGTACAGGTTGTTCACCTTGGAATCATTTAGCATTAAAGTACTCTACTGTATGTTGCACACAGATGTGGTTTAACGCACAAACTGAATAGCCTCTTGCTCTTTTCTTCAAGGTTTCAGAACTAGATTTTATAGGTTTTGGCAGTCTGTACCCAGAAGTTTCAAAATTGTTCTATAAGCAATATCTTGTGGTCATAAATTATCACAACCATTTTAGGTTTGTAAAAACCCTACATAAATCTCCATGTAAGCACAACAATAAAAAGTGCAAATGTGTTTAGTAATGTTTCTTGGGTCACCATTGCTCCGAGTTGTGTGTAACAGTACCCTAAAAACTACAACTGGAAACCTATCTTATTACCTATTTGTTAACTCCCACCATAACATACTGCAGTAGTAAAATCACTAAGCTTTGCTGTTTATTGCCCTTTTGATATGTGGCAACATAAGTGGACCACAGGCACTCCAAGATAAAACAGGAGGAGGCTTTTTTCAATATTAATAGTGCAGATGTCAGATCTCTGCCTCCTTGGAGCCAACAAACCAAATTTGATTGTTGTGGGCTTTCTGGGAAGTTGACTTCATGCAACCTCTGGGTTCCTTATTTACTGGTAGAGAGAGCATTGCTCAACACATGGCTGGCATCACGCTCAGTCATTTTGGAAGAATATTATCTAAATGACTGGACTGTTATTGGAAACATCCCTGCAAGTTCAGCTGTACTATGTGCTTTATGAACTTATAGGAAAACATGGTTCTTGCTTCAAAGAGCTCATAATGAGGTTCAAAATGAGGCCCACCACATCAAAAGAGAAATACAGTATAGGAGGGAAGGAAGACAGAAGGAACTGAGGTGCTTTTGTCCGGTGGGATATAGCAGAGTCATGCCTTTAGTTCCTAACYGGTTTCAGTAGCTCAGTTTAAGAGTTTTAATTGTGGTTGCTCCAGCCGGTCCCCCTTTCCATGTGTATGCCCCGGTTCGCAACAGAACTTGATCTGAATCCAAAACCTGCTCTGCTTTCTGCAGCAGAACCGTGACCCAGATACGTTAGCAGCGGAACAGCTGCCGAGCACCAGACTCTGCTGGTGAAGGAAGGCTCTACAGCAACCCATCTGGAAGTGCAAGCAGCTGGAGAAGATTTCTGTTGTGCACCTGATCTACCGCTGCAATTACACTTCATATTGTAGCTGCAAATAAGTTAATAATAATAATAAATATCTCCCCATGTGCATTTTTTCACACAGTTCTCTRGTCACCTTTTAACTTTACATAAATGTTATATTGTGAGGAGTATGGCAAGGTTTACCAGAAGGATTCTCATTTTCCAGGTATTTAGTGAAACCAAATGTAACATTGTGTTCTGCAGTTAATGATGGTGCCAGGATCTCCTTGCAATAAATGGACTATGATCTGCAGAATAGGTAGGCCAGATGAGTGAATCTTTAATGTATCTTGGCTTTTAAGATTGATAAGAAATGCAGAAAGCACAATTGACTCAAAGGGAAAGAACTTTGCATGACTGAAAGAGGTGCAGTGGGACTGTTGGTTAGAAAAATGCCAGTGTGGTTTTTTTTTTTTTCTGAACAAGGAATATTATTCTATACAAGTGTGGGAAAGTGAGTTCCGAGTTCCTCCACCATAGTCAGCAGGGCATGCAGCTGAACCTGGGTCTCCCATTACATACTCAGTAAATGACATAGCAGGTAAGGTATTAGAGTGGACACGTCCTCRTTTTTATCAGAAATTTCTTCCAAAGGCTGAGAAACTTCCCATATCACAACTGCTGTGAACATACCCTTTAGAGATTTTTGGTTTCAGCTCATGATGGTTTCTCACAAAACCACCGCAAAATGTATTTTCTGAAGGTCTATTCCAGGGGTGATGGTTGTGGAGGATAGGTCAGTATATATATACAATGGGATGTATCTCAGAATAGAAAGAATTGGTGCATCATCCTAAGCAGCTCAGAGTAACTACTTCTTTTCCTCAATCTSTAGAATTGGAGGCTGCACATCCTAGAATAAATGACATAGTTAGAAAATGGTGTAAAGTAAAATTCACTGAGGCATAGATCAAAATCATCCCAGCTGTCCATTTTGTTCTCCTGTTGACAGTAGGCAACCCTGTTGCTCTATGATCCCAACACCCTCTATTTCTTATTCCTTGGGCTTCGGTGAAACCCTGCATGCTCACAGCCTCACAGTATCAGTGGCCCTTTAAGGCTAGCTAAAACCCATTTAAGAACTGAGCTTGTTCCTATTGGATTTCCTGCGTCCTGACTGGCAGATGATCTTTCATCCTTGTCTGTGTGTCAGTGCTTCTGAAACTGCAGTTGCTGCAATACTGTTTAGTAAAAGCAGGCCTGGAGCAGAGCTATTCAGATAGCACACACACAAAAAAAAAACCCACCCTCTTGTGTAAACAGTTCACTCACTGCTGAAATWTTTTGCAAGCAATGTGTATTGCAGGTACTTTTCTGCTCTTCTATTTCTAATGTAGAGAATTACTCAATGTAGATAATTGTCTTGCAAAAAAATAAAATAAAATTGCCAAACCTTCCAGCTAATACTAGCTAGTAGTTGTTCTCTCGCACAATTTGGTTTGCAACAGGACCCAGAGGATAAAAACCGCCAGCAACTTGACTGCATGGACAGCTTCTGTTCGTGTGTTGAGGTGAAAGCTCTGGCCATCCTGCAGCTCTGTCCTGCCGCGTTCTAGGCTGGGCCATTCAATGTGAGAGTTTGTGGGTTAAGTTCAGCCATTGCCATATAATAGTGTCTCAAACCCCCACCAGGTCACTTTATAGAAGTCACTCTGAATGGAAGGGCTTAGGAGAGAAGAAAAACTCACCCTTCCRTTCTCTTGCCCCATGCACTGACTAACATCTTTCCTTCCCAGGTAAAGCAAGCAGATGCATTCCCTGCTTTCCGCTACTTCTCAAAAGAGAGAAAGAAAAATTATGTCTGGGAGTGGCTAGCAAGAAGAAAAAAAAGTAGTTTGGAGTATGTTTAAAGCAGAAATTTAAACCTCAAAAGATGCAGAGGGCGCTCAGACACCGAAAGAATATGTGCTGCATTGAACTTCTCTTTTTTAATTTGTGTCCATGGCATTCTGTAAACTGTCTTGTATTTTATATTTAAAATTACTAAATAAGTGATTACACCTYCAAGTGAAGGTGTATATCCGATCAAGTGAAAATCCTTTTTTTCTTATGTTGCATAAACTCCAGACAGGATGCAAATGGTGTTTCTAGGGTTTGTTTGCATTTGGGGGGTGTGTGTGTGTGGTGGTTGTTGTTTTTATGGGAATGAAAGCTACTCAAAGGAGCATGTAASTTAATGTGCTTTCTTGTACTCTAGAAATGGCAATAATAGTTGAATGGTATTTTAAGGATGAAAGCCAACATACATTGTATACAAAATATTCCATTCTTTCTTAGGTATACTGTATCTAAAATTATGACAGTGTTAYGCTTGGCAACGTAAGTTGTTCCTTTGATAAAATATTTAAAAGTAGATAAGTTTGTGCATTTGGGTACATAAAGCCAAAACTCAGCTCTAGTATTAGTACTTGGCCTAGGATTTCCTGACAACTGTCTGCAGTACCTCAACATCCCTGTGTAATAATCAATTCCTTTCTTCTCTTAAATTTAGGCTTCAAAACCTGGTTTGATCAAAATGGAGATATCTTGGCTTTCTTACTTCTTTCTCTGATACATTTATTTAAGACAGATTTTCAGATGTGATCAGCATCCAGCACTAAGAATCTGTTGTTTTCTGTTCACTAGGCATTGAAGTGTAAGATTTGACTTCTTCCAACTCCAGTTATCTGTGCTGAGTTTCTTGCTGTTGTTTGTCAGCTTTTTTTTTTGAAAATCTGCCTTTGAATATGCCCGCATAATTAGAGATGGTGTATGGATCCATACCTGGAGTGAAGAGGGATTCAATTCTCACTCTCATTTTCTAAAATGTTTATAGCTTTGCAAAATGTTTTTATTTAGGCTGAAACTACCCACTTCTATTGCTATGTGGAAGAACCATTTTCCCAAAACTTAAGCCTGTTTAATTTTGTTTTTCTGACTGAGAAAAATACTTTGCCATATTATGCATATGTAAAAATACATAGCGTATTTTCAGTTGCAAGCTTTTTTTTTTCTTTTTTTTTAATTTATTTTGAATCCCTTTCACCCCAGAGGAGTTTGGTGCTTTGGAAGGGTCAGAATCCCAAGTCATACATCTTAAGAAAATGTGTTTTGATATGACTACATTATAGGAGTTTGATGAAAACAGTTTGTGTGTGCACACCGGCCTTTCTTATACTTTTCCCCTCTTTGATCTTTGTCTTTGCAAAGATCACTCACCATTCCATTGATCCTGTGCATATAAGTATAAGTAAGCTGAGATGATTTTCACTTGTGTTTGTTGAGCTGACAGATATGGTCTGCAAGGTGAGAGTGGGCTGCTTTTGTACTCTGCAGCCCATACGTATACTTTCTAGTTACTAACATTTATTTCATAGTTTTTCCAGAAGCTATGATAAGGATTTTGTTTAAATGAATGTTCCATATTTGTGGCATGTGGAAGAATGAGAAAAAGGCATTACTCTAATCCAGCTCTTATGTATCATGATTGAACCGTACCGATCATACTTAATGGTTTCCCAAGGAGATGAGGTTTATGAGATCATCCTCTCGGTGTCTCTGTTTTTGTCAGTCTCCTCTTCCCTTCCTCTCCCTCAATAACTTTTGAACCTACTGGCCCAGTTCAGTCACATTTGCTAGGGGAGAATTCTAAAATGTATTAAATTCCTAGAGGTATTGATAATACTGGCAGTTAGGTAATGGAGGGAAACTCAAAGGAGTTGCCCTCCAAGGAGGAAAAGACTTACAGTGTAAATGTAATCCTTGTCAGAGTGCAGATAATCCACCCAAGGGGCAGCTCTAAACAAAGACATTGTTTCATGAGTTCTACTGTTTGCAGATACGTTTGGTTTTAGAGTACTAAAAGCATCAGGATTAGTCACAGAAGTGCAATTGTATGGGAAATTTATGGGAACATTTTGCAGTCAGGCGTTAATTTATTTTCTTTAYGTATTTGCACACTTCCTGTGTACGAGACACCCAGCCAACTCGCTGGTGGATGCGCACACGCTCTCTTCATCAGCCGTTCAGGCTGAGGTTCGAGAGGTCAGCTCTCGACTGTCTTTGCTTCCTTCTGTTTCTACTTACAAACAAACRGTAACGTGTATTAGCATGAAAAGTAGATACTTGTTTACAAAGCTGTTGTAGTAAGATGTGTTGAAAAGGTGAAACAGTTCCGCTATGAATGCCTCTTACTCCTTGGAATATAACTGTGGTACTGAATGCTCCTGCAATCCAAACCCAACTTCTGCGGATGTGATAGGTTACTAGTATGCTACGTTCTCCTCTTTTATCTCAGGTGGGAGGAGAACTTGCCTCTTCTCCTATGTAAGTCATTGGTAATACTCCAGGTGATTCTGTGGTGGCCAGCACAGGCCCTGGCTGAGGGTGAGCTGTTTTCCCACTTGCCGATGTCATCGGCTCCGGGAACCAGTGGATGCACCCAGGGTCTCCACAGACACCACTGCGGAGTGGAGTCGCTCGGGCCGTATGCAGTAGCCRTTTGCCCAGAGTTTTTGAATATCCTGCAAAATGGGCTGCTAGACATGCAGAACCAGTGAGGGTGGTGACAGTATGTAAAGCAATGCAGGAGAAATGGTAGACTTGTAATAAGGAAAAAATTGGACATATTTACATGGTTTTCCAAGGCCCATATTTAGGGTTATCTTCCCAGGTAGGATTAAGCAATACAACAACTGTATGTATGTATACACACACACAGATATATATATGCATATATATTATATTTTTTATTTTAATGAACAAGCTACATAGGATAATTGTCACTGTCTAGTGTTAAAGTTTTCTCGTTTCTCATGTTGTCTGTACCACCACCRAATTGTAATAAAAAGTCCTGGCTATGTGGTCATGACTCACTAGCAGCTGATCTCAGCAACTATGCAGTCTGTTTTTTATCTCAGAGTTAAAGGAGGATTTTTATGCACAGAGCTGTACTTTTTGATATTTAATATTTCAGGTCTCATTCCCACTGACAGTCTGGAGCAGACAGGGGTCATGACTTAACTTGTCCATGAAGTAAATAGAACACTATTGATGCTATAAAGATAAGTAATATTCATTACACAGACCACATTAAAGTCAYGTACTTGAAGAGGCAAGTGTTTGGAAACCAGGTCATGCCAGATTTATAATTGTCGTTGTGATATTAATTCAGTCACTACACACATAAGCATAATGATCAGAGCTGGCTGATAATTCAGTAACAGACGTTTTGTTTATGYTTCAGAATGCATTAAATATTTTAGAATTCTGTAGTGACATATTTAATGAAATATAAAATATCTTAGCAAAAAAAAAAAAAGACATCTGTTTTCCTGTCAAAGTGATACCTTGGCAAGGCTGAAACAACACTTTTGTTTCAGTAAGCTGCTTATTTCAAATTGGTAGCAATTAGGAATGCATTCTTTAATTGTCTGGCTACAGTTTCATTAAAGTGKATGGAGTAGATGCACGATAAAGCTGTTTGCACGTTGAACTTCTGTAGTTCTCTCATTCAGSGTGGGATTTGGTTACCTAAATGTAAGTATCTGCTGTCATTTGAGACACTAAGGTATCCCACCTGGCTCCTGGCTGTTATTTCTGAAGGGTACAAGTCCCTAATCGATCTTTTCTCATGTCTTTAAGCCCTGTGCAAACATTTCAGATGCCTTATAGTGTCTCAAATGGCACTAGTGCTTACACATAAACAGTTAACACCACACTTAACTGACTTTACAAGCTGGAAAATATTTTTAAAGTGGAATTGTATGTATAATAATGCTAATATGCAGATTTTCTCACATTAATGTTAATCCAAATAAGAACAGGTCACTTGTGTRTCAGATGTCAACACCTTTAAGTAGTCTAGCACTGCAAAATTTTGTTAAATGGAACAAGACATGTGCGGCAGGAAGAGGAAAACACGGCACATAAATGTATGTAACTGGACTCTCTGCTCCCAGGGAGCTGTGTGGGCTCATACATAGCGAAATGATGTAGGGCAACATCCTTGTGAACAGAACAGTGGCAATACTGATATAAACCAAAGGCCTATCCAGCTTCTGTCTSCATCTGTGGTCAGCAGCAGATGCTTAGAGAAGATCATAATCAAAACAGGATAAGTGTACAGTGCTTTGTTCTTAAAAGCCCTCATGAGGATTCAGAATCCTTCAGGAATATGTCTAGTTACTTTGAATTCATGCATTTACTTTTTAAACCACTATCCCATTTACTCACCCAAGATCACTGTCTACTTTGCAATCAAATATATAGTCATACCTGATTACTAATGAACTTCTCAGGAGGATAACACAATATTATTCACATTTCTGGTTTCAGCTTTTGGTTTTGGACGTACAAAGGATTCATAATAATTTGCCCAAAAACTTTTGATACAGTATTTCTCGATTTACCATCAGACATGGAGCTAGCCTAATTTTTCAACACTAAAAAAAATGCAGTACTTTTTTTGGTGAAAGGAGAAGTCTCTTTAAAAAGCAGTCAAAAAATTTCAAAAGTTCCTTTTCAGTCTCTTTTATTTTTTACTGTATCTATTCACCATTTTATGCCCAAGCAATGGCACAAAATTCTACCTCAAAATCTCTAGGTCTTAGATATGTCAAAATAAATTCCTTGGAGTGTTACTACGAGATGTATGTATTGCAGAATGATATCCAAACCTAGATTTTCTTGAAATCTGTGAATCGTAATTATTAACCTGTTGGATAAAGGATGAGTTGTTTGCATGTTTGTATTCTTTTCAGAACTACCCTTCTAATTTGAGGGCAAGGAGTTAGAGCATCTCTAACTTGCTTATCTGGTATTTGGGAGATGAGAGTTTTACACCAGTGCATCACCTTCATCCTTCTGGGCAAGGTTTCTGTGAGGTCTGTTGTTCCTTGATCTCCAAATTTTTATTTTTGAAACCACTGGGCTTTGGGAGTTGAGTAATCAGCAGATTGTAGGAGATGAGTATAGCAGGCCACAGACCTTTGGGAGATCTTCAACTCACGAGCATTGTGTTGGATTTGATTTCAAATCTYAAGGCCTCTTTGAAGTCATTAATGCAGCAGCACTAGCATGCAGCACTGAGGTCAAGGCATGGAAAACTCCTCATTACTGCCTCAGACTTTTGCCTTCCCTGCAGGGACAAGTKGCTCTGAGCTAGCTGGTTACATGGCCTTCTCTCTTTGGCCTTCTGGTACAGGTGTCTGTGCGTGTTGGTCTGAAGCTGAGCAGCTAAACTGGTTAGTTCAGCTAATTAGTTACAAGTACTTGAAACAGATTAAACAGCAGAGAGAATATACAGGGGGGGGTGAGAGCTCATCTTCTTATTAGGTATGGGATCATGTTGTTACTCAATAAAGTTAATACGCAACCATGCCTGCCTCAGGTCACCGAGTGAGAGAAAAAATTAATTTGCAAAAGTTAATGCCTCTAAAGAGGGACATAGATAATCCATGAAGTTCTTAAATGAGTTTTTATATATACCCAGAGAGGGGAAGAAAAAAAACCCAAACCAAAACAGGGAACACGAACCATGTACCTCTGAAAGAAAGTATGTAAGATGGGGATTCTGTGCTTGGTAATTCAGCTGCTGTTGTTGCCTTTCAGCAGATGTAGTTTTGCCTACTTCAGATGTTTTCACTTTAAAACCTTCCACTTAATGTGTCTCTCTTCCCCCATCCTTGTTGACATAAGAAAAGGGGAAGAGTAGGGGAGCACTCAATTGATTTTGGACTACTTTACCTTCACCATTTCTAGTACATAAACAATCAACAAATGCAATTCTATTTTAGTACTTGATTAACCCCCCTGATTTTACACAGCAAAACATGCTGAGGTTTTTGGTAATCTTTTGAGTAATTGCTTATCATTATCAGAGTTAAAAATTACTCTTGGACTATAGTTTGTACTGAAGTTTTAGCCTTATTTTGTACTCCCTTGACATTCTGAGCAATAAAGGCCTCTGCATAGGTACAATTGCACTGTACCTTCTTTCCCACTTATTCTGATTGAGGTTACAAGTTAATGTAAATGCCATGATTTCATAGTCAGGTAGTAGCTTTTTTGCCCCCAAACCAGATTCCATAGGGGGGTTTTTGGTTTGTTCTTGTTTGTTGGTTTTTGTTGGTTTTTTTTTTCCTTCAGAGATCCTGGCTTTGAATTGTTGATGTTTTCCATTCCTTTCTGAATAAGATACTGTATGCATTACATGACAGAATAAAAAATAAGATGCTTTGAAACTTTGCTCTTTTCTAATCCAGCATATCAGTATTTGCTTCTATGTGTTCAGGATTTACATTGACATTTTCCATCATCTAAATAAAGTTCCAATGTTTTCCTTAATTCTTGCAATAAAATATAAAGCCTTTGATATAAAGTAGAGGCTTTCTGCATTCTTCTCAGATGATTGGCATGCATTTTCCTGTTACACAGTATTCTATTATTTTAAATACTAGTGTTCATCTCAAAGAGTTTCTAACTCTTCAGGGTGGATGAAGGGCAACAGAAAGTACAGATATTCGCATAACTTAACAGCTGAGAAGAGGAAAGGTTTTGAGGGGCAAGTATACAAGAAAGAGAGTGTTCTTTCTGTGATTTGTTGCCAAGGTGGACATCCAATTTATTTGGTTAATATAGATTTCTCTGCTAAAAAATTATTGACAGAAGGTCAGTATGTTTCTTTTCCCATTAAATTTTAGGAAGAGTTTGCCAGAGCTTCCCACAGTATTTAGTAATCAAATAATCATTAATAATTCTTCTTTTTTGGAATTCTGACCCAATAGATTTTATACAGATTTTGTTATMCATGTTTAGATGACTTCACATTAAAATATCTAAATAATTAAAACAATTTTAATTGAAAGCAATTGGTTAAGAGCTAAATATTTTGTAGGAAAATATTTTAAGTAACTTTAGTTGTTGTCCACAGGCATGAACGTGTAGCTTCCCTGCAAGGAAATCCAAGTAGGCAACTGCAGAGATGGCTCTTCCATTTGCCCTTTCCTCTCCTTTCCTTTCTTCTCATTCCATGTTGTTGAGGAGCAGGATTCTTCAAAGCTGTTTTAAATTCCAGATTGTGTAATTATGGAAGTTTGAACAAATTCAGGGTTATGGCTCTATGATTCAACTTTTGCTTCTATCCAGCAAAGATTGTTGCTCTGCGCAGGAATGATAGGGTTGGAAGTAGAAGACATTAGGAAAGTTGAGGTTTGTGTCTGCTTTGTTAGGAAAGTGTTTGAATTTTAGATGTTCCTGGCTCTGTGCTCCTTCTTGGACTCCCTGTATCTTCATTACTGACTCCCAGTCTTCATTTAGTTAAGCAACAAATCTTAATGACTAGCTACGAGTTTAAATGTTTTGTCACAACCAGAGCTTGTCAGCTGTGTGTCTGTAATCTCCTGGCTAGATGACTACAGTGCGTTCTGCAAATGGAAGACTTGGGAGAGTGCAGCAGGAACACAAAAAAGCCATTTTCCAGTGGCTACCCAAGCTATCTGCTGCTTGTGGGAACCTTGTTTTCTGTACTGCTTTTGTTTTATAAATCCTTCTGCGTCCTTGCAGAATTCCTGCACCTGAAAGGACAATCTCAAAAAGCAACAACAACAAAACCAAACCCAGATAAAGGTCAGAGCAGCTGAGCTATACAAGGGTTGATAAGCCAGGTGCACTCTGCTCATAGGGTTTATGCTTATTTAGAGAGTTTGTAGTTCAAGTGAGCAGTGACCATAGATTGACATATTGTTTGCTTTCCTCCAGAAAGCAGTATCTTGTCCTAGTATTTAACATCGGCTGTTAGCAGAACTTAGATTCAGACATGCGGCTTAGGATCGGCCTAACTCTGCTTCCATCTATGTATATTCAGTCAGCATTTCTAAAATCCCTCCCTAATGCAGCATACTTATTTCTATTGCCTTAATTGAGGGCAGGGAAAGAGTTCATTTATATGGAGTACACACACTATTATAGTTGTGACTAAGAGACTACCCAAGGCAAGCTTTGTAAGAGAAGGGTTGTTTCTTTGCTTAGGCAAACTCATACAATTAAAACATAGAGGCAAAAAGTCCCCAAAACTTTCCAGTACAGCAGCATCATCTGTTTCCAGTATTTCGGTYGGTCAAACCAAAAGGTGAAATCTCTGTAAATCCTTGCTTGTTTATATGGAAGCAAACTGTGCGTACTATTTTCATCCAACAGCTTGCAATACTTAATAGGTGAGCAGTAAGGAAAACAAAATTTTTCCATTCGTCTGTCCCTTGGCTTCTTTCAAGTTTTGTTTTTATTCGACAGGAAGCATATCAGAAACACATAATTTTTCGTGAGTACAGCAGTGTTTCCCTGTATTGAGCAGTTAATCAAAACTTGTCAGAACATGCTGACTTTTTTGAGGCATACGCAGAGCATTTTACTCTTATTACTGGGAGGTGCATATCAGTTGGTTGTATTTGACCTCATTGACAGTAAGAAGAAACAAAAAAGTCTTAATTGAATATAATGCTTGGACATTGTTAAATAATTTTATAGTCTAGAAGTTTAATTAGTTAAAACCACTATGTAAAATTTTGGGGTTTTAATCTTATTTCTAGATTTATCTCTTCAGAACTCCCTCCAGACCCCTCCCCAAACTCTCAAACAGTCTTTGCCCAACCCCAGCCTGACCAATTTTTTGCAAATTACTCAAAACCAAACTGTTATCCAAACTGAGAAAACCCTGCCAATGTTGGTTGTTTAGATCTCAAAAGTTTTCATTTGAAAATTTTCAGCTATGTGCAGATGGTTCACAAAATGTCCAGAGGAGACTCTGGAAAAGTAAAATTCTTTTCCACTGATTTTGTAAATGTATGTACAGTTAGAAACAGAGTTCTGGTTTAGAAGGCCTTTAAAATTACAGTAACATGCCTTCTACAAAATTAAGTCCCAGTACAGTATTCATACTGGATATTTGCTGTTCCCTACAGATCAGTGCCCACACATTGCTAGTTGTGAAAGAGAGAAGATATCTCAAGAATTAGACAAATCACTGCATAATTTGCCTTCAGAAGGTGCAAAGGTAACTTATACGTTGCAAGAACAGAGAAGCAGCAGTGGTCTATTTTTGCACAAGCTCTATAGATGACCCCAGCATGTGTATTAGAGAAGAGGAGAGGATGGGGTTGTGATTGGAGCTGTGGCTGCACTTCTTAGCCCTGCTACGGACTTCCTAATATCAAGTCACTTATAACTGTGCTGAGACYACAGGGTATCTTACTTCGAGACCGTGGCCCACAGCTGCCGTGGGCTTGAGTCTTTTATATGGTCAATCAAGAGAAGTAATCAAGGCCTTAGACCACTCCTTTTCATCAGCCATGTAAATGCTTTTGAGTCTGGATGGCATGYTGGGTTGATTATTGCTTTCCTATGTTTAAGCGCACCGGAAGAGTCTATAAATATTGGAATTAATATGTATAATATATTTGAACTCGTGTTATGATTTCATTGTTCAGTGTGAACGGAGTTGCTGTAGGGCTTATTTTTGTTCTTTTCAACCTTGCACATGTARCAGGATTGGACAAGGCATGCTTTGATCTAGCTCGCATGCACATCAAACCACAGGCTTGGTCCAGAGGGCTTTGTTTGTTTGTTTGATGGGGGGAGGCTTATTCTTTTAGATTTCTGTGTACGTTTTTTTTGAAACACTGGAATCTTTATTTTTCTCTAACGCAGCAAGCAGAGATACATTAAATCCCAGCCTATGTATAAATTGGCATRGGTGTGAACCATCAAGATATTGGCCTTAGACCTATGTGGGGAATTATTTTGTAAACAAACTTGCAAAATAGAAAGGTAAATTCCACTYGGAAAGTTAAAAATAAAATAAAATAATGTTATTTTGCCTCAGTTTTCTTGAAACAGAATATGTGCCGGTRTGGTATTACTTTCTAAACCTAGCTTCAAGTGTAATGCCATAGAGAATGTTCATAGACATTGTTCTGAAGTGATTTATCCTTTAAATCACGGCTGTCTTACTGCCTGCCTTCATCTGATCCTAAAAGTATAAATGAACTCTAAGGCTTTGATCTGGAAGGTTCAAAACTCAAAGGAGATTTTCAAGGGCTTTGAAGTTGAGCTCCAGAAGGGACAATGCACTGTGCACTTATTCACTGGGGGAGTGCTGTCATCGTACAACCAAGCCTTTACCAGTGTAAATTCATCGCAGTGTTTGATGTAGCATTAGTACATTAGTATTAATTTTGGTTTAGAGTTAGAATACAGAAAAAAAGGAGCTTCTTTTGCTGTTTGACTCCATTTGTTAATTGAGATAAATACACATTAATTTTCTTTTGACAGAATTTTTCGGAATTAAAAAGAAGTGTCTCCTCGTATCACCCTTTCCACTGTTAAATAAAGTTCTGAGAAACTGTTCAGAGAGATTCTTACTTCTATTAGCAGTTTTCACTAAATGACAGCAGACAAGAAAAATTGTTGTAGACTTTAAAAAAAATGCCTTGTGAAGGCTTCTTCCAAATTTAGAGAATGCCCTGTGCCTTTCACTTGTGATCACATAGGCAAAATCCTGTGCCTGCAAAAGTTGAGATTAAAGTTACAGAGGCTGTATAATTATATGGTGTTGCGGGGTGGCATTTGTAGAGTCCAGTGAGCAACTGATGCCTAAAATGACAATCAGAATTCTATGACTTTCTTCTGACATAAACTTCTGAATTAGAAATATGGATTACAGCTCATGGAGATACAAAGTGACTCGTGACTGACTCATGTGACTTCACGGTTAAATCAGCAGGCACTGAAGGTATCTCTGGATCTGAAACTACTATCAGAAGCACAGAGTAGGATACAAAAACACTATGTGAGTTTCCCCAGATAACTTGATAAACGCATTTTGGTTATTCTGTCAAAAACTTTGGTGTTTTAGTTTTTGGTCTGTGCCTTTTAGGTTGAGCTCTATGGTACCTATTGATAAGAACATTTGATTGAAACCACTAAGCTCATATCTTTCATGACCTGAACCAGATTAAACCAGAAGCTTTTACAGATAAAAGGCTTGTAGGTTTATCTTTTCTACTACCTACCCCGAAAGAGCTGCAAACTTCTTTCTGTAATTTCATGGTCCTTTTGTTGGAAATGAGTATCATGAGACTGGGGATAATGGCATGCTGTGACTGGCTGTTTCAATAAAGACAGGATTATGATGATGAGGCCTTTTTTTCCCCCCCTTCTCTCTGTCCTTGTCAATTGGTATGATAAATAAACAAAAGTCAGCTGGCATGTTCGTCTTGATATTTCAAGTTGATACTGCCTTTTTCTCACTCCTTGTTCGTAAGTTAGCTATTCTCCAGCACCTGTAGCTGGGAAGTACTCATGAAAATCATAGATTTTGTTCTCAGTTCATCAAACAATTCAAAAATTTGGCTAGACTAACTCTATGATCACTATTCCTTATTATGGAACAATTTCCTAGTCTTTGCATGTAACTGTTTCCTAGGCTTTTATATTCTAACTTTCAGAATTTCTTCTTGCTCACAGGTACATTATAGCTCAACGGGTTAAATTTAATCATTTTGTTTCCATTGCATAAAGACTTGTATTGTGGGCACCATCTTCCTACCTCATAAGTGGACTGGATCCTTGGCTTGCTCCTCTGTTACTGATCTTACTTTGGAGCAATGGGTTGTCAGYCCTCATCAGAAAATATAAGTGCTTTTGGGAGTGTCTACGGTGCATTATCCTGTCATTTCAGGGAGACATGAAAGTCTATGAAGAAGAAGAATATTTYACACCTGGTATTTCATTCCCCTTTTGCAGCTTTGCTTACCTGTCACACAGAGTGAGTGAATTTAAAGCTWACTGGCAACTGCCTTACCTGCAATTCCCTATATATCTTATGRCAATAACCCAATTAGTGTACATGGATGTGATCTATGTAACCAGATTAATGAATTAGCTACTAGTCAACAGGTGCTTAAGAATGATAATTCTTAAAAAATATGACATAATTGTTTGGAGGCCTAAGAAACGTGCTGACCCAGAGAGAGTGCAATCAATAATATTGCAGATTTAACCAGTCCCACGCTTCGTAGGTCTGTGGGATCCTCTGCCTGTAAGAAAAGGTGTTTCTGCATTAGCATTTCAATTCAGTTTAGGAGTGCAATTTGAACTGCCCTCATTTAGTGCATTTTAGTATGTATTGTACAGCACTGTCCAGGCATGCAAATGGATTTATTTTGATGAAGTTAAACATGAAGATGCATCCTAGCTTTAAACAGACCTTTAGTCCACAAATCTGGACTAGATCTAGTCAGAGGTRAAAACACGACATGCATATAGTACACATGTCAGTTCCCTAGCAGAAAATCTCTTTACAGATCTAATCCTTTTTTGCTGCCCTACTTGCTAATGTAAATATAGCCAAAATGTAGCAGGGTGGAATACTTTTCCTAATGTATTCATCACTGGAAGTGATTGAATTTTCAGTTTAAACCATTTGTGGCCAGAAGTTTAGCTGAACGYTTGTAATGCCGAAGGAGTGCCTACAGAAACGTTCACCTCAGCATTTCTCAGGACATTAATGCTACTTGGAACACAAAACAGTGTCAGATGCAGAACATTGGTGTAAARGTTTATATTCCTTCAAAAATGTTACTTGAGGCATACTATATTATTTTAGCAGTGGTTAATTAAGCCTGGGAAAGGTCTGTCTATGCTAATCCACACACTTTGTGTTCTGAAGGGTGTTGGTCACTCTATTTTTATGTGGTTGATGACAGCCTAATGATCAGTGGTGTCTAATGGATGGAAATTTTGTCTTGCTTCAGTCCACCTGATTTTCTCMAAGTTTAATGATGTCTCGGGGTTTATACTACATTCCATCATGACTGCAACTAGACCTTTTAGTTTAATACCAATTTTGATAAGTAGCAAAAAATAGCCGATATTCTCCTTGAAACACAGAGAATTATTTCTGGACTTTCCCATTTTTTCACACTTCGAGGCACAAATCACGTCTACAGAGTTGTTCTCATGATTTCCACCAAATTTCAACGTCTGCTAATTACCACCTCAGGACAGAGTTTAATTCTCAATATCTTCCAAAAGAAATTTCAGTCAGATTTCTTTAGGTTTCATATAACAGCAGGACAATCTGCGTGAGTAAACAGACGCCTTGGAGATTCCTATTTGTGCATGGAATTATTCTCAATAAACTACTCCTGAATAAGCTCCCTTTGCAGGCACTCTTATTTTCGGCTTATTACTACTTTTATTCTGTGAAGAAGAATTCCTGTGAATTCAGGAAAGCTTGACCATTTTACTGTAAAATTAGAAATAAAKTGAAGTGTGTGTCTTTAAGTGTATGTAACGATTTAATGTTTCACTCCTCACTCAGGCAATACACTATGGTTCCTGAATGTGAAAGGCTGAGCTAGATTTTTAATTTACTAGTTTAACTTGGAAGTTGCTTTTCAACATGAAGTGTGGAAGTGTTTCCATATGTAACTCACCAGCTTTTAGGTATCAATGGAAAATTTTTCACTAACTTACATGAAAAAATCCAGAAAGAAGCAAATAAAATATTAGTATTATAATAAAGGATTTATTTCTCTAATTCATTTCAATAGTAGTTGTACAACAGTGTGTCATATAAGATTGTTGAAGTTAATTCCTGAAGCAAAAGTAAATAAACTAAAGCCAACRCAAACAAATAACTTTAGTGTATTTTACTAAAGAAGTGGTTATGCAGAACCTCTTTTTCTTTCTTTTTTTTTTAATACAATCTGCTCTCCATTAAACCATAAACTCTTTTTTTCTTGAGTTTTAAAATTAGTGTTATTAAAAACTTGTTTTGAGAATATGATTTAGGTCTCTATCCTGATTAGGTCCCAATCCAGAAATGGGATTTATGCATTTAAATGTTAGAGTTTGTTTGAGTTATGGTAAGAAATGATGTTTTCCTGAGTTGAGCTTTCTCATATGGTCAAATTATTTTCACAAATGGCCTGCTAATGTACATGTGATTTAACACGTTCTTCTGACTAAAGGTTGCACACTTAGGCTCTTACGTAGCAAAAACAGCTTCCAATTTTTGAATCAACTACTTGAGAAGGAACTTGGGAAACACCAGGAAACTCTGGAAGTTTTCCTTTTGAGATGATCTGTTTCCTCCTCTCACCCCCGTCTACTTCTAAATCTACTTTAGACTTTCTGAAGTAACACAGACGGGTTGTTACAGAAAATATTTCAGAAACCAACAAGTCAAGCTTGAAATAGCTTATTGAGAGTTTACAACGTGAGCAAGTTACTTACAAGTGGCTAAATAGAAATGTCCTGTAATAACTAATTCTCTTAAATTGTTTTTGATGCACTGTGTGTGGTTGAAGGGTTGAACTTGAACTATTTTCTGAYAAGCAAATAAAGTGACTAAAATTTAGAGTAAGTAAAACAAAATTGCTGTCTGTTTGAGCCAAGACAGGTGCAAATGTTTAAATATTTAGGTTGCTTTAATTTTAGGCTTTTTAACTTGAGGTGCATGTTGAGAGTCTTGTTTTCAGAAAGTTGTGGGTRTCCATGCTTTGAAAATTATAAACTTTCAAAATTAGTTTGCCAAAAATTGCATACAAGCCCGGCATGACCATGCTATTGAGAATGTTGTCATTAGTATGCTGAAGTGTATGAAGTTTTGACAAAGAATGTGTTTCAGACCAACCAACACATCACCTGTGTTTACAAGGCACCTTATGCTTTGTATTGCCGAGCTTAAAGTAGGCTCTTTTTTAGGTTGAGATCGCTGGTGGCTGGCAGGGAGCAACTGGCATTGTTGAAACTTCCCAGCTTCCCTTGTATTCTCACAGTTGGAGTGGCTTCGCAGTCACACCAGTAACTGGTACACCAAAACCCGGTTATTTCTTCCCCTCTCCTCTCCTGAGGTTCTTTGGTGACCCAAGAAATTTATTTCTGAATCCATTCTCTGCCCCTGTCCTCCCCTTTGAAAAAGTTTTGTCTCCTATTGACAACCACCRTTGATATCTACTTTAGGCTCCCTGTTCCTACAGACCAAAATATGCTGGGCTGTTACTGAAAGAAGTGATCTTGTCCTGGCCCTATCTATTAGTTCCTATTATTTTCCTTAAGTTGACTGTARTACCCATGCAGCCATCCAGTGAACCCAGACCACAGAACTGATACAGCTGAAAACTCACTCAACAAAAAAATCAGCTGATCCGTTTTCTGTCTGATTTGAACAATAATTTTGTAATATTAACCAATATGTATAAATGGTACAGAGGCAGATTCCATAGCTCATCAGAAACGGATAAAAAATGGATTTTTTATAGTAAAAATAGGATCTATTTTTCTCRCATTACAACAGGAATTAAAGGTACCAAGGGAATCCAAACACTAATTTCCTTTCTAGTTTGCAGTGAGCTAATGCTTTGATGTTACAGTTATTTGGCTAATAGGGGAATTTAGCCATTTGGCTATTAGGGCCAATAAGAATAAATAAGAAACTTAAAATTTATCTTGTTTTTACGTTATTTTACACTCACATGAATGATACATACATGGATCTTTTCATTGCTAGTATTTGTATTATAGCTAATAGAGCTATTGCTATATACACTATTGAAGAGATGTGGAAGATAACATTTCAGTGTCTCAGTCGAAAAGTGCATAGATATTTTTTTATGACTGACTGRTGCTAGTAAAATAGAGATGAAAAAATACGTATATGCAATTTCTCTTTTATGTGCRGCTCTTCCTTAATTTCTTCTATCTGTTTCTCTGTTTACTATTTGTGTAACCTACACTTCTTAACTTCACAAGGGGTTTGTACCTTTACCTTTTCATATAAGTACAGTCATTTAAATAAAAATAGAAACATTCAAAGTATAAACTTGTAAACAAAACAATATCACCATTTTCAACCAATTCTGTGAAAGTCAAGTACTTGCTTGAACTTTTATATTGAATATGTGCTATCTTGAAATGCTATCATATCTATTATCATATTTCACTATGATAATAGATGTCTTTTAAATAGAAATGCTAGGGTCCTGAACTTTCATGTGTAAGAATACATTTCAATGGAAGTCCAGCTTACAGTTGCTTTTCAGTAGGATACTTATCATAGTTTATAATGGAGCAACAAATTCTCTATTCCCATCACTAGCAAATTTGCCAAAACACAGGTTCATCTAACRATCTGCAAAGAAGTGAAAACATCAACTTGAAATGAAATGTCTTGGTTTTCTATTACTTTTATTTTTATGATAGTATTTAAAACACTTGATTTCAGGTGTCAGTTTCTCTCAGTAAAGTAGCTCATTACCTCTTTTATCTAACCTRAGTTTAGCATCTATAGATTTGTTGCCAAATAAGTATTGTTGTAATATTTTTTTAGAGAGACAGTAATAGAAAAATGCTGCCTGCTACGAAGATATCATATTAGTTGATAAGGCATTATCTATGATAGTCTTTCTTAATATAAAAGGTTAAAACATTGACTGATAAGTTGTTAAACAATTCAAGCATTGTCCTCTTTGGAGTATTTTTAGTCCATTACATTTCATGCGTAGTTAATTAATCCCATTCAGCCTATATTAAAATGTCAGTTTTACACTGAATTCTGAGGTCAAGATTATGTGTGACCTTCTTGGAAAACAACAATGGAAGTGATTCAGGATAAACAAGTGTGGAAAATGCTGTTCAGTGGATTTTCAGTACTCTGTATTTTCAATAGATTTTATGACTTTATGAATGTATAGTSCTGTCCATTTAAAAGAAATTTTATWAAGTCTGCGAGACCCCAAATTTGATGTGGTATTCCTGGCATTACATTGTTTGACGATTCCTTGAAATTTCTSATAATTTTTTCAAAGGATTGAGTCTGGAAGTGTTTTTTGGAAAGTGTGAAAAGTTCCTCACACATTGTCATTCTGTTTGGATGTGAATCACTAGCCATGCCAAGCTATTCTTTTCCCACTTGGAAGCTGAAYACAGAATGTGTAAGACATAAAAATGATACGTGTGTTTTGGTGAGTGCCTTCTCCTGTATCGGAAAAAGAGGGTATTAAAGTTTGCTATCAAATATGTTGTGTTGTAGAAGAAAAATTAATCTCCTAGAATATTTTAAAACTAGGCTACAGCAAGTGATGTGGTGTGCAGGGGAGGGGAGGAGATCATGGGGTAAGAAACTAAAACCAAGAGCCATTAATCATGCACTGGACTTCAGAGAAATTTTTTTGCAAGTAAAGCTAGCTCTACAGTAAACCAGCTGTAGAAACGAGTTTAAGGTCYGTGAAGACCGAGATGTACAAATCTGCCTCTGTCCCAGAGGGTCAAAGGGCACTTCTCCTGCAGGCAGAGCTGCAGACGGTCCCATAAATGCAGGACTGTTGCCATGACACAGCAGGATGGCAAATGAGTGAAACTTTCTTCAAGCCTACACAAGGGAGCAGGGAAGAAAAGCTTGAAGTGGATAAGTGTTCCCTCTGAAAGCAGATGCATCTCAGACACTTGTTCACAGTAATTTTTCAAAGCAGTATCTCAGATTGTCTTATCTGGACCGCTAAATGATGTGACTTGAAGAATATAACAAATTGGACTGGGATTCTGCTATTGGCCTATGGAGACAGGCACAGAAGTTTGGTTACATGAATCCAATTTTATTTTCAAGAACAGAGAACAAATTAGTTGCCAATAGGACTAGCAGATAGATATTTGATAATATTTAGACTTATGATTTTTGCATTGAATTTTAATTAATAATTGTACTAAACCACATCCCAGTGGTCCTATCTAAACGAGTAGTGATACTCTCTGTAGGCAATGATTGAAATGTACCCGGTTTTCTTTACGTTTTAAGCAGAATGTAATAAGCACTTGTTTCATATTATCATTTTTAGTGGTGATAATAGATTGTAGAGTTGATTCTCAAATTTCTTGAGTGATCACTTAGGAACTCATAAATTAAATGTTATAACAAATGTAGATATATAGACTCTCTTCCCCCCACTCAGTACCAGACATATTTTAKATTAGATTGAGAAAAACTAAAAATAGTTAGGCAACAGATAAACTAGCTATGCTTACAGCGGGAACCATCAATAGCGAAGGTGTGTGTGTGAACCAACACATGAAACATATTAGGGAAGAATGGCTTATGGATAGTCATATCAGTCTTGCCTAAAGTTATATAGAGATAGATTAAATAACCCATTAGAGGGCCAAGCCTTCCAAATATGTCTAATGAACATGTTTTAGCAGGTTGTCAGTTGATTGATATTTCATTCGAATGAAACAGTTGCACGTGGAGCAAAGATCAGCCAATGTTTGAGCTAAATGCTCTTTCTGCTACTGGCASATCCGAATGAGTCCATTCTCCAGGAAAACCACACAGTGAAGACTTGGCTGCCCAGCATGCTGCACCATTGCATTCCTGTGTCACCCACATCTTGGTGTTCTCCCTATCAAGAGTACGCACTCAATTTGCCAACGAATGATATGGGAAGTGAAAAGGATATTCCTCTTCTTTGAGTTTCAAAATAGCCTTTTGTTGTGGGCTCAAGCTTATTAAGAACCTTGTTATTTAAGAACCTAGGTATGGTCCTAATGGATGAGACCAAAGGCCCCACTAGCCCAGTATGCTGTCTTCAAGTATGACCAGGAACTCGCCCCTAAGAAAACAAAGAAGAAGCAGGGAGAGTAAAAAGTTACCCTTCTCCCTGTACTGCTTCTGGCATCAGCAATTTATGGCTCGCTGCCTGAGCCAGAGTTTGTGTCTGGGTAATAAGGTTTGCTGTTACTAATAGAGCTATTTTCTGAAATTTGCCCTTTTTGTTCCATTTCTATTTGGGCCTCCCCCAAAACATTCATGGTAATGACTTCCACAATCCTGTTGAACCATTGCTTGACAATTTCACTGGCTGCTCCTTGATCCTGTCATGTGTGTAACACTGAATAATTGTCGCTGCTCTGCTTTCTCGTTTCTTTATATGCACCTATCATATCCCCCTCATAATCTTTCTTTCCAGGTAAGGAAGCCCATGGTTTTCTAGTCTCTGTTTTTAGCTTTTATACACAAACAATTTCCATTACCCATTCTCATCCTTATCTTGCCACTCAGTTCCTTTTCTARTTATCCTACATTCTTTTGACATTATTTGGAGTTACATATCAATTTATTAAAGATCTTGTGACAGGATCACAAGATCTCCTGTTTAAATACTGTCTCAAAATATGCAGAGTCTATTTCCTTCAGCACCTTTAATTCCTGTATTTTTACTTAAGAAACGAAAAGCCAGGTAGTTTATTATGCTCCCACTGCAACATTCAATGATGTTCCTTTCCTTGTATGTTGAAAGGGTAGCTTTCTGTGTGATCTACAGTCAGGGTAGGAAGGAAAGTTTTAGTTGTGAGTGTACGCCCCTGTGTCATGTTCCCATAAATTCAAAAATTCTCTCATGAAAAAAATATACTGCCTATTACCATCATTATTTATGCTTTGTAGCAGGTGTAATTCAAATCAGATTTCTGTGAATGAAGTGGAGAGGTGTCAGGTGGATTCAGCAAGATGGGAATATGCTGCTTTGTTTTGAACCATGTATGATACAAACCTCCTCCCCCCCAAATATATTGATGTGAGAAGATTCAGAGAGTAACACATGATCTTGGAGTGAACAGGGTTTTAAGGTTAGCATAAGAATAGTATATCTTTGTGGAAGACTGCTTTATATTTGAATTTTATTTTGTAAATGTTTCTTTTAACTTGAAACAAAAGGTCTCGGAAGATGAGAGCCCTTCTAAACTCTGTGACTTTCAAAGGGTAGCTGGATAACAAGGATGTGTGTTCTCAGTATTGAGCAGCGCTTCATTTGCCGTGTTGTGGCCTAAATTTCACAGTAGCACTTTTTGATTTCTAACATCTCTGGTTTTCTGATATAGAGGTTCTGTCTAATTTCTGCTAGGTCACCTGAAGCAAGTAGTGAAACACTAGTTTCTCACTTCACAGTAGAGAGAAAACAATCCTAACAATCCCACTTTTGGAAGACAGAATGTACTGGATCAAAAATCTTTAAAATTGCAATCTGCTAAATTCTTTGAATCTAAAGAAATAAAACACACACAGCTTTGTTTCTTAGCTTACAATAAAACAGTGTTTAGAACTGAAAGGCTGGAATAAACATGACAAATGTATTAGATGAAAGAGGAGTATTTTCAGACAAATCAGCTTACTTTCACTTCACGAATTACCAAACAGTAATTCCTTCTGTGTTTTAACAGGTTTTCCTTGTGCAACAGTTCTCAAGTACCAAATCTGTTTTAAACTGCTATCCCTGAATGCAAGCAAATGGGAAAACCTGAGTCAAGAAGAAAGCTCAACAAAAAGAGGAAATGGCTTTTGATGCATTTACTGGCAGTTCAGCGTATGTCCTAGTGGGAAAGCAGAAAACATAAACAGATATTTTACTTGGTCTGAGCATGTTTGGGAATACAATGTAGGCATTTATTGGTAACCAAAACACAGTATAGTGGAATGTAATATTTTAGTTGTGTTTTTGAAAGTCTAACTTCTCTTAACCACCTGGTTGTCATGTATATATTTCTAAAATAGTAATAACCAGGAATAGGACGTAACTGCAGTTTTGCAAGTCCTTCAGTGTTAAGATTTAATTCCCATGTCACCTGATGATCTCTATTAATTGAAAATGTTACTGCATTGGAGTTATCCGCCTGTTGAGATTAGTTAAAGCTGAAGCCTGTGGCCTCTCGTTGTAGCAGGGCTAATGATGCTGGACTTTTTTTTGGGGGGTGGGGGGGACGTTTATTCTGGTTTTGGTGGAAATTCTCATCTTTCTTACCAATCTTTTCGAATAAATGCACCTTGAGATTATAGGGGCTTTTTTCCCTTTCCTTTTGTCTTTTTAAAGAAGCTGGGGCATGTGGCTCTTTGTCCTGCTTAACACTTGTGTTTGAGAGCCAAATAGACTAGGTCAGGAGGGGATGAGTGCAGAGGACTACTGAAGGTTTGAAGAACTGAAAGTTTGCTCAAAATGTAATAACTTTGGGTGGTCTTCTCTGGATGACACATGGGAATAAGCATTTGAAATGTGACTCATTTTCAAATCAATAAAAGGGGAAAGAAGGTGGCTCCACTTTATAAGCATTCTCAAGTTTTTCATTTTCAAAAGCAGCAGACAAGATTTTAATTTGCTGCAGATTCCTCTTCATAAGAGCACCAGTCCAACACAGAGTGTTCTGAGCTAAGGTTAAGCAGCTTGAAATAGTTAATTTTACAAAACAGTGCAGTAATAATACTACTCCCTATCCTTTTCCAGGTTCTTCTTCCTTCTCTTTCATYTACTGAATAATGAATGAGGGCTCTCAGAGATTTCCACGTATACGGAACAGAGTATTTTCTATCAATTTATATACATTCCTTTTTGTATTTTGAGAGATGAGTCTTTACTTTTTTAACTGCATTTTAGGTGCAAGAAAATCAAATGTAAAATTTATCTAAGCTATTTTATTTTATTGTTAGTTTTACTTAGAATATGAAAAATATCTGGTAATGAGGTTATATAATGCAGAAAGTCAGTTTCCAGTGAACTATGTAGATAACACTGCCGAACAGAATATATTGCAAATAGAGTATCTCCCCTGCAGGATAGTGTCATTGCCAAGAGGTGCTGCTTTTTCCTTGTGGAGAAAACTAGTGCTTTGAAAAATAGTACTTGGTTTCAAAAAAATGTGRAGGAGGAATTTCATGCTGTGGATAAATAAGTGAGTTTTGACTGAATTTCCCTTTGAAATGGTTAGGAAGGAAAGCRGTGGCAGTATTGAGGGCAGTAACTTCTGCCACGAAGGCCCTTCTGGCAAATTGTCCAAGCTTCGGTCTCTAGAGGAAATAGCTGGTACTCTGGGGCTGATGGCCAGCTCAACCACCATAGAAGAACAGGAAAAGTTCAGCGGCTCAGAATAAGATTCATGACATCCAGCCACTTGGAATGAAGATATGACTGAGCAAGGCAGGCGTAAACTTGTATCCTGTGGCCCTGTTGGGTCTAACTCTGATGTACAAGAATACATTTCTTTTCAGCTAGAATCATCTTTTACAATCAAATGCTAAAAGATAAGTTTTCAGAGGGATAGACAGCCTACTCATTTTTCTATTGAAAGAGAAAAAAATTATACCCGCTTTTTATATGATAGATTATTGATTAAAACATTCATGAAGTAGGAGGCCTGGTTTTGGTTCCTTTATCAGACAGAAAAGGTTGAAAACCAGAACTTCCACCTACTGGGAGAGCACACTAAAAAAAAATAATTAATAAATACTTAAAATCAATCATGAGAAAACAGAATAGTGAGGAGTTGGGAGGGAAGTGTTTTTTTCTTTTTGAAAATGTTCAAAACCTGTTTATGGGGAGGGTGAACTATTTAAAGGCTTTGCACACAAGTGATACACGTATTTTTTAGTCAAATGGGCAGTAAAGCTAGCTCAGAAACATTCAGAAGTGAATCATTATACTAGAAATTKCACGAATGCTGAAGCATGTCAGGTCACTCAGAGAGCACTAATCAGGGCTGTGAGCATATTACAAAACAGTAGGAGTGAAATTAGATTACATTCAGTTCATAGTGGTCATACCAAAAGCAACACTTGACACTTTCTGCAATTACTCATTTGTGTCACTTCTTACAAATGTTTGTGATTTGATATAATATAATATATATTTGTGGGTACAGTAAGGATTTTCCCAGAGGAGACCTTTCTTAATGTTATTGCAATAGTTTCCTAGGGTAAGTGTGCCTTGAATACACAACTTTAAATTCGATGCAACAGTGTTGTTGGAAGCTGTTTTCCAACAGACCATTCTGGATTGACTCTCCCTTCCAGCTGGTAATCATATGGTACAGGTCGTGTCATGTCGTGCCCTCCCTCCCCCATTCTTTCTTCGTTTTATTGCAAATAAGATTGCACATTCTTACAATAGTTATAGAGTTGCTATTTTCTTGGCTTCCTCTGCCAGCATTCTTTGTTGTTTAGCCTTACCCTATCCCCATATCCAGCTCAAATAAAGAAGAGACATTTGCCTGAACTGCAGGAGTAAATGATGACCTGCTGGAGGCAGAAAAAAGTGAGTGAATGTGTGCATGACAGATCAGAGATAGTCTATGCACAAATATGTCCTCTTGAATTGTTGATTGGGACATTTACTGTGCTTAATCCTTAAAAATGATTTTGCTTTGCTCATCATTAGGTGTAGAAAGTCATGGTGGGGAGCAGTAGCTAGGAGTCAGTGAACAAAGAAAATTCAGGAGTTAAAATTCAGAACATCAAGRAAAGGCTCAAAGGACAAGAGTTTTCCAGAACTGCCTTTTCCAAATGTGTGTGCAGTGGTGTCTCTTGAGGCTTTATCTTCCARGAGAGCAGGGCAAGGTCCAGCCAGGTACATGCAATTGGCTGAAGTCAGAAAATTCATGTATTTGTCAGATGTGATCTCCCACTCAAGARCTTCTACAGTAGGGAAAAAACACCTCCTGCTGCTAAGTCCTTCTCCACCTCAGCCTTACTACATCCTGTTGGTGAGGGGAAGGAGAGGTGGAGTTAAGAATGCTCTTTAGATGCTCTTTCCAAATCCCTAATAAAAMTTTGGCCTCTTCTGCYGTAACCTATTCCATCATCTACTACYCCAGTARATCACTAMAAATTTTCATCCTGTAGTGAGGGTATGGACCCATCCTTCCAACATTAGGATCTGCAGCTACCCAGCTTTTCTCCTATCTAGCTGAACTGGATGACTTGCTGGTGGGGCCACTAGCGTTGCTCAGCTTCATTTACCCCATTGTTGATTCACAGCTGGAGTGAAGACACCAATGTTTCTGAAGGCTGATATCAAGACACAACAGAAGAATGCATAATTTTGTAACAGTTCCTGTTCCGTGCAGATAAAAGGTAAAGGCCATGTTGTCATTGGCAATTCAGCCTTGGTCCTCTAAGGAGAAAGAGAAACCTGAAGTCTCCAAGGTGCCTGCCCTTCAGTATTCTGCTCCTCTCCCAYGAAGGATGCCAGTAATGACTACATAACATTAGAAATTCCCTAGTAGGTCAGGCCATCCGGCCTAGCATTGCATCTCCTGAGAAAGACAAGGCAAGAGATAATTTCGACAGCACATGAGTATCTTGGCCACTTTCTGTGGTCCTCTGCTTTTGTGCTGCCCCACCATTCAGAACTGCTGAATTAAAAATGTTAGAAAAGTACATCCTGCCTTTTTAGTAATGTTTCTTTTTTTAAGTATCTTTTRTATCTGTTTATGAGCCAGTTCTCTATTTTATGTAATCTGGTTTTGAACCTGCTGATACTTTGGACCTCCACAGCCTCATGTAGCATTAAGTTTCAGGAATTCACCTTCCTCTTGTAATGGAGATTTTTAAAATTTCTTTTAAAGTGATCTTCTACTTGTTTTTATGGTTGGCCCCCGGTTTTAGCATTGCAGGAATTCAGACAGTTGAACTCTGTATTCTTTATTATGAGTTGGGAGTTCTGTAAGCCTTCTTTGGGCTAAATCAAATACGTGGCACATAAGACAGGACACATACATATCCTGCCCCAGCCAAATATTAACAAATTTTGAAGCCTGTCTGTTACAAGTCCTTCCATGTATGTCCTAACTAATTTATTATGGAACTATATGCCTGGATCTGAAAAGCCTGATAGGTAAAATGGGAAAGAATCTCAAAATTCAYGGAAAAATAAGTTTTACCACTGCATGTTTGTAGTGCATTGTACAGTTCATAAGGTGAATATGCTCCAAGTTGATGATATATTCATTTTTAGCATTAAATTAAATTTGGATATTTGCATCTCTGAGCATTAGTTCTTATAACTTGTGCTGTTGATTACAGAAAATTTCCTTGKTACTAGAATTTGGATATAAGATGTTCTTAAATCTGCTGTACATGCATGCAGCAATTTATACATTCAYAATAACATACCAGCAGATTGCTTACTTTCATCACCATCCTGTATTAATATAACACTATCAGTCACGTAACACTTTTTTGGAGTCTTTATTTCATGCCACGTCCATTTTCTGCTTGGCATAAGTTTGTAATTTAGCATCTGTCATAATTAGCAGTCCTAAATCCTTTAGGGAAGCAAAAAAGGCAAAAATCAATCTGTATATCCATGCAACTAGGCCAAGAAAGGAAAAGCATTCCTTTTTTTTTTTTTTTGGAAAAAAAAATTCCAACATATTGCATTTGAGATACGTGACTGTGAAATTAAGACTGCCTCATACACCATATGCRCAAAAGAGGGAGTTAGGATGGTGTGATGAACTTAACTCTAATGTTTCCTGAGTTTTTTGTGTTAAATTCTCTAGTAGGATTATATGTCTGCAAAAGGGGGAATGGAGTAAGAGCCTGAACAAAGAGACAGAACTCCACCTTCAAAGTTCTGCTGCAATYTGGAAATTTGAAGACTGAGTATACAAATCAAAATTAATTTCCAAAGATCGAGGCCATGGACTGCTCCTTCAGTTAAGACTATTTTGATACTAGATTATTAATTTCAAACATCTGCTGTTTAAGTCAAAATAGGCCAGAGATTTAAGTTCATTGGTAGTGCAGAAAATGTTGAATTGAGTTTTTTTGAACTTAATCTGTCTRGAATCTAATTGTGATTTCAGCCAGCTCTCAACTGTAGCACTTTGATGTTAAATTAATATCTGGTACAGTTAAGTCAGATATCAATTTATGAATGTAGTCAGCATGCCAGCTGTATGAAAGAGGAACCTATGTCCAGAGAGAAAAGTGATTGTTTTATTTCTTTTCCTGCTATATCTGTTTAAATTTTAAGGATTTTTTTTTTGAAAAGGACAAATTGAGTTTTCCTTTTCATTTTAAGCTGATTCAAATAGGCATCTAAGCTTTTACCAAMTTGCACACTAAGCTGATGCACTTGAAAAATAGGTAACGCTGGATTTGAGCTTGCAAATAACAACTTAAGTGGTTTTATTTTTACTTCTGCATTTTAAATGTGTTCAATATTTTTTTAATTTCATTTAATTCACTTTTCTTAAGACAATGCACTATGCAATGCAAAGTTTCCTAATTGTGATCATGATTTGAAGTTTAAACTAATTTTTAATACCAATGCCTTCAGTTTTGAACTCTGTATTTTCCTTGCATTTATGACACACAAAATGCTGATTAATACAACTGGTTTTAGGGAGAGATGTTGGGAATAATTAAAACCCTCTTTTTCTTCAGCTTGCTTRGGTTTTTTACTTTACCTGTATCTTTTGTCGAGCTCCTGGACGAGCATTAGCAACGCGTCATCTTCAGTTTGGCTGTGGTACGCTATGGCTTTCTGCCTCGCAGAAGTATCAGGTCTCACAAAACGAAAGTGTGTCTTTGTACATACTGGTTAAAAAATACTCTGATTTCATTTTTACTTTCACCAAAATGAAAGGTCTTTGTGGCCAGTTGTATGCAARTGACAGCTCTGTCATTAAAATGGAATAACCCTGGAGAGGTAGCAAAGGGGAAGGTGTTTGAAAACTGAAACTTTATGGTCAAAAACTAGTTAGGAACACTCTGTCTTGGGATTCTTCATGCTACATACGGAGATACAAATTTCTATCTTTAGAAATGAAGTTGTCTGGTTTTGTCATCAAAGGTGACTGTTTTTATTAYAGCTTTCATGCTACAGTATAGTTTTTATTCCAAGCACGATTACATGGCACTAGTGAATGGTGAGCTTACTTTTCATACCCATACTTCTTTATTTAATTAGAAAAATGGTAACAYTTCCTGGGTAGTGAATGTTTTATTTAAGTATGGAATGCAGAAATATATTCCCACAGTTGCAGTTGTTTTACAATAGCACACTTGGCTTCTTCAAAAAAAACTGAATGACTTTCATAAATTTTTAATTCTAAAAGGTTTTGACTGCTGAAAATGGGCAAAGGAATGCAGAGCACTTACACTATGTCTGTGTGTGACTACTCAAACATTTGTCATTCTTCTTAAAAGGTCTTGTTTTAATTGAGAATACTTTAGAGAAGGCTTCCAGCAGATATGTATATATTCATTTGTGTGACCATATATATGAAGAGAGAGTGACCTCTTTAAAATCCTAGTGTTAGCAGTGGAATAATAAATTACCTATTTATTTTACCTCCTGAAAAATAAATACATCTTTTTTTTTACGTATGCCCTAGGTCTCTGCTGAGTAAAAGCAGTGTGATGTGAATCCCATCCAATTTTCTACCAACAGTTATGTACTCTTTTGTTACATTTCCATCAGGTCTGAAATAAGCCTACCAGGTCTTTACATCGGTTCTTTGAAATGCAGGCCACTTCGATTTAATGTTGTGTATGATATCAGGAGTTTAATTGAGGCAGCGCAGTTAGAAATGTGTGTCAGTGAAAACAAAACCATTGTTCATCACCATCAGTGCTAATTAGTTTTAGAGGTGGAAAAAAATATCATTCAAAGCTGAACTACAATTTTTCAAAAGCAACAGTGGACAARTAGCAATAAGCATCCAGCAAAATGAGTTAGGRCTTTGTCAAAATGGCACTTCTCCCRGTGGCCARTGCAAACGTGCAAAGAAGAGCAATGGTGCATGGCTTTTACATCAGTGGGGGCAAATAGCCGTCTGAGATTCAAACTATTTCAAAGCCATCAAGGGAAGAGCACACCTCTTCAGAAAAAGACCTAGTAGTTTCCTTTCGACAGAAGGAACGATGCAACCTTCTCCTGATCTTAGCCACACTTTCACGTGGCATCACCTCTTGTGACATAGGTAAGCTCAGGAAATGTGATCCACGGGAGGATACTGTTGTCTAGATCTGCAAAACTGCTTGGGCAATCATACTCTGAGAGTAGGTTGCTGTGGGTGAGTTAAGATCTAATTATCTTGTAAAATGGGGAAAATTATTGAGAAAAAAAAAACAAGGTGAAAATTATTAGGGACAAGTTCGCAGCAGTACACTTAGGCTCAAATGCAAGAATGATAAAGTGCACAAGTAAAGGATGGGGAACAGGAGCAGCTTTATAGAAAAGGGTACAGRTGTTATTTCAGCACACAACCAGAGCATTAGTCAGCAATGTCACGCTATTGCAAGACAGCAAATACCATCTTGGGAGGTATAAACAGGAATGTAACTTTCAAGACTCATGAAGTAATCGCATAAAGCCTCAGTGGGAGTACTGGGTCCAGTTTTGGGTAACATGTTTCAAGAGAAAAATGAACAGACTGAGAAAGACTCTAATGGAGAGCAATGAAAATGATCAGCAAATTAGACAACATGACCTGTGAGAAACCCATTCTTCTACCTAGAGAAGGGAAGCTTGACRATGATTATGAGGTTTTTAGAATATACACAAAATTTGTGTAAGGAGAGAGGAACTGATATGCACTCCATTTCCTTGACAGACAGGATTTAAAATATGGCATATACTGTAGCAAGATGGATTTAGTAGAAATCTCATGAGAAACTTTCTGATTGTAGGAGATACTCTAAAACAGACTGTAGGAAGGTCTTTGAGAGGAGACTGAGAGAGGCTATATATCAGAAATGCCATTTGTATAAAGCCTTCTGCCTTAGGAAAAGGGACTGATTAGAGATGTTTCTGAAGCCCTAACCAGGTCCAGGGTAGGATGACACTAGTGCAAAAAATATTGGCTGGCTTTTGTATAGATTTTTGAAATGTAAAGGGTTTTTTTTCTCTGCTCTTTCTCAGATACCTTATGTTCTGTTCAGAAATTATCAATCATCTAACCGTGAATGTTTTGAAATTTAATTCAATGCATTTATGCTATGCATATTATGCAATTTTATCAAAAAATGAAGTCTGTTAAACATGGCATTTGAACTGCCCTTGCCATTGTGTTTAAGGCCTCCTTATTTTTACTGCTCTGAGCACAAAAAGAGTAAAGGGGAACTTTAGGATTTGAGGGAGTTCATTTTCCTCCTATGATTACTAGATCTTATTCTTTCCTGGGAGAACAGAGCCAAAGATACCTGTAGATGCTCACAGCTTTATTTAAGACATAGTTGTTACATTTAGTGAGGAAGTAGTTAAGGAATGCTTTATGTCCAGCGCTAGACTAGACTGGGTTTTATTCCAGCAACTGGGAGCCCTGTGGTGAGACACCCACCCGCTCACAGGAGCATATCAGTGTGACCCCAACACAACAGAGGCAGACACAGACCACCCAGCGATATCTGGGTTTCAGGGTCGGGCYGCTGTTAGGCTGAACCTTTCTCTTCAGTGCTCATTTTTAAAATGCTACCAAATARCGTGTTGGAGGAATGTCCTCATGATGACCCAGGAAAAGGTAAATGGTCCAGTTCTGAAGCCACATGGGAGTTTGTCTAGTAGAAATGGTTGAAATAAATCAGTCTGTACTGGGGGGTTTTGCCTGTTATAAAGGAAAAAAATTAGCTGTGTATTTTCTCCACTCTCCCATTGTGGACTCTAATCCATTTCTGAACAGCTCCTCCTTATAATGTTTAGCTGTCACCTAACTTTTTACTCCTGAGTTTTTTGATTTCATTTTGACACTTTATCACTGCATCCTAGGACACCTGGTAAATTCTTGACTGGTGCTCTCTGTCAAAGACTTAGGAAGTGCTAGTATCAGCTTCCCAGAAACCTGCAGCATTACACTCCAGGGAGTTGTCCAAAAAGGAAAAAAGGTGTCTAATGGAGGAATACAAATAGAATACCTACGGTATATGGTATACTTTCAGGACTGCCTTTTATTCTGTTTTATTGTGTGTGCTGCATTCTCTGCAATAGCAGCGGTGGCTATATTGGTTTCAGACCATTGTAATGGAAACGCCTAAACATTTGCCACTTGCCATTTTTTTTACCACATTTTTCTGTTGTGAAGTGCTGCTTTTTTAGAAGCAATCCCGTTGCTACCTGTTGTCTCCTGTGTGACATACTACTTTATCCCAATGGTAGCCAATCTTCATGGGACTACAAGCGCATATTCTTTATATAGCTGAGAACCATGAGATGCAGTCCACGTACCTTGGAAGTGCTGAAGAGCATTTCGTGGATGAGAAATGACATTTGCCMCCCCAGGATTTCGCTGCTCCACTGTAGGCCTGGGCTTGGCTGGGTGTGCTCCCAGGAGGTCAGTCTTAGCTTGCAGTGGTGGCTCGCCTCTGAACACACACGGGTTGTGGGTTACCCAGGAGCCAGCACAGCTCCRGCACGGCGTTCAACTGCTCAACACCCTGCGTGGCTCAAGGCTCAGAGGCTGGCTGCCACTGCGGTGCATCAAGTTGCTGTGCCGTGAGTTTAGACAAGGACTTAACAGGCTAAATCGAAGGAAAGCATAGCCATTCCGTCCTGAGGAGGGGTCTACTGCCTGTTTGGACAATGGGTAATTAGGGAGAGATATCTGGTATGTTTGATATTTGTATAGACAATATAGTTGAGATTTTGGAGGTTTCATAGCAATTAAAACCRCGCAAAAGGAAAACATTTGTAAGTAACACTGAAGCAAGCTCACACTGCAGCTGAAAAAACTTTGGTAGAAGCCAACAGCAGCTTGGTTTTTCACCAATAGGTGTGTACAGATTTAAATCTCTAGCTAAACTGCTAGTCTTTTAGGTTTGTTGTGTCGTCAGGCTTCSTTACAGCACTCGATGTAATACATACTGCGTGCCAAATTGTTGGCTATCTGCAGAATAGCTGAAAAACTTTCAACCAGTTTTCTACCATGATGAATCTGTTTGTACAGTATTGTTTCTTCCTGAAATGTGCACAAAAATATCCACAAAGAAAATATTAATGCCAGAAGATTTCCTGCCTCTTGTAGCTACGCAAGGGTAAACTAGAACAGTTCAAGGTCAGACAAATAGATATCCTGGAGTACGTGCGAATACACATTTCATTACCTACACGGTTTCCATACCTTATATATATATATGTATTATTTTTCCTTTGTTTTAGGAAGTCATTTTTTCTTCCTCTCTTGGAGGCCAAAACATGTAGTCTATCCGGTCTCATTTTCTTGTGGGTGAGAATGTTGTTGTCAGATCTTTTAACCTTCCTTTTTCCCACTTGCTTCAGTAGATAGGTGTCAGATGTTTTTTCACTGGTGCCCACCCTCCCCATTGTGCTGTAAGTTAAGAACATGTGTCCTGGTAGAGAAATCATTAGATTCACTAGTTTTTAATGTAGAAGTCCGTTTATATAGTACGATGATTTCCATGCCATATGTTAATAATAAGTTTTGAGTTTTAAAAAAAAAGGGGGGGGGGAAACAGGATTAAAAGAAAAGCTAAGACTTTTTTAAAAGAAACTGATGGTTTTAGTTGACCAATATTCTTTATGTTATTGATGCTCTGTGGGTCGTTTTTGGTTCATTTCAGCTTAGAAGATGGAATTAGCCTAGTCAGCTTCATATTTCCTCATTGTCTTTTGCTTGCTGAAAATCGTGACTTAGCAAGGAAGTATTGTTTCAGCTGTCAGGACATGAAATAGACTTTAGAAATAAAATCTCTCAATTTACAATTTTGGGGGCTTTTTTGGATTTCCTGTTAGAACACTTCTGTGTCTGTATTTCAGATTATGATCCTCTTCTGTTTTTCAGAACTAGATATAGTTTCTTTTGAATGCTTTATATGTAATAGCTTACTTCACTTAATTGGTAACCAGCATAGTCTTCTGTGTGTTTCGTAACAATTAAGTCAATTTTTATGTCACTGCGATTATTTGACTTTCTGTGCAAACTCAATAACTTTAGTTTGGCCTCCGTTGGGGAGACAGATGATAAATCTCTTTTATCTTCCGAACAYACGGTTAACTTGCTTCAAATCTCCCTTTCTGACAATCAGTCAGTCATTCTCCAGAGCTTCAGATAATGAGTTACTCCAAATAACAGTATCCRATCACAGTTGTCTAGGATGAAAGGCAAACTATTTTTTCTCACGTAAGAAAAAACAGAGTAAGCAGTCATCTCATACCTTTACACAAAAGGACCACATCCTCTCCCCTGCTCTGTGTCGCTGCATACCCGTATGTAGGTGACTGGTGAATCCTTTCATCAGCCATCAACTACGATGCCACGTGTAGTCATGGAGAAGAGGAGGGATGACGAGCTGGGACTGCAGTGGGTGCTGTTACTGAGTCATCGGCTCAGAGAAGTTGCAGCTTTCTGCAACCCAGTGCCATGCACTGGGTTTAAAGCTGAAGCAAGCTGACTTGCATGTAGCTTGCAATATGAAGAAGATGTCTTTGACACCTTGGAATCTGTCCTCTAATTCTTAGGGTTGCCAGCACAGAGTATGACCACATGGCTGGCCAGGTCTGCATATTTGAATATAATGTTTCATGGCATGTCTCTTATTCTCCTGATTTTCTGCTTGTTTCTGTTCATGTGTGGCATTACCTGAAGCTTGCTTGTTTRGAAAAAACACCCAACTCTAGTAATCTGCTTACTGAGTTCTAAGATGAAAGATTTTAGTGGTGTATTTAAACCCGTGTTACTCCTTTTATATATAATGGCTATTTGTAAGTCATACACTATTCTGGGCAAGCAGTTGAATATATTACTATCTGTTTCCTGTCTAGTTTCRTAACCTCTAATAAATAGGGGAACGATACATTTCGCATTTGTCTGAATTATGTTCTGAATCTCAATATGAGATAGCAATCACAAATGAAATACTTTTTATTTTAAACTGTACCTAAAGATACGGTACATAGTTAAGAGTGTCTGTGGCCATTGTGAAGTATCATCATGTGTTGTGGACAGTGGTGTTACAAAACCTCCACTGAGATTTCAATGTGTGAAAAGATTATTATTATGTATTGTTGATTTATAAAACGSAACCTTGGTTCCTAAAGGAAAGCCTCATTCTTTTTCATCCAATTAAATCATATTCCACAACAAAAAGGTGTTGAACTTGTATGTTATCAAGCAAAGGACTTAGCTGTTTATAAAATTCTGGCCCCAAACCCAACATTAGTAAGTACGCCAACCTCTAATCAAACTGTTAATATTAAAAATTTGCAGAAGTAAAGAATAGGTGTTTAAACCTCCAAAAGCAAGGGAATAGAAAGTTAAGTTCGAAACCTTACCTTCAGTCCATTGCAAGGTGCTTTAGACTGTAACACACACATAGTCATATGTTGTACTGGGAGAGGTATTCTTCTCTTTATACATATATACATGACTGTACTATTGTACATGCCCTTTACTGACAGAAAAAAAACGTTTAAAAATATTACATTTTCTCCATCAGAATCTGAACCCAAATTCTTAAGATTGAAAAAAAGAACAATGACTCTCCCCGAAACCCACCTTCCTTTCATTTATTATCACTTTTTGCCATCTCCCATCTCATCCCTCCCCGAGGTGTTTCTGCTGTGACATTTAGCAAGTGTAGTCCAGCATTTCATAAGAGAATCTTTTATTGAGACATCTTTAAACTCTGAATGTGTGGACAGATCAAGAAAGCTCATAGCTTAATATGTTTTTTTTGAACCAGCCTCCAGAGTTCCTACTGCCACAGAGTCTATGTGTTGATACCTCGTCTTTGGAGTTAAAGTTCCAAGGTAAATCCATGAAGGGCCGCAAATTTGTGATACGTAGTTACTGAATCAAACTAAATAAATTTTTATTCAGTGTAATGAAAGCTTACTCAAGCTTAGTTAATACATTTGTTAATATTGCTACATTAATTTCCTGWCATTGATATAAAATGAATAAGTTACTTGGCATAATGAATAAGTTACTTATGCCAAGAACTAACTACCAATCTTGTAGCAAATGATCTTATCATCCAGCCRTGGGTAATTTTTCACTTGCTGCTTACTGATTTACATTACAGTGTGGTGATTTTTCTCTCTAAAGCGTTTTATTGAGGTTGTTCCTTAAGCCTCATCTCTCTTTCTAGACTTTTTGTATGTTGGGATTAGTTCTTCTCAAYCCTGAGTTGCTTCCAGCACCCTGGTCTGACATCCAAGACTTTAAAGTTATCACTGAAGCCAAGTTTRTCTTAGCATGACTAGGTCCTTCTGCTTTCTAGGCAACATCCTTCCACTCCAGACAGCAACACCCTAGATTTATCTATGCATTTGGGGTATTTTCTTAGTTTTCTTCAATACCTCCACAACTCAGCTGATACCTCCAGTGATATCTAACTGGGTATTGATTTCTTGCTTCTTCCACCTCCTAAGGCCACCAAATGCTATACTAAGATGTTTTGGGAAAAGCAGGTTACTATTCTTCTTTTTCAGCTGCAGATTTTTTTCCCCATACACTTGATTAAAGAGTAAATATTTTTAAGCATCAATTTAATGGTGAACAATGTGCGATATAATTCTAAACTACAACTCACCATGAAATGACCTGAATTCCATTTGCTCAGTCAAAAAGGCCTCAGCTTCACTGTAAATGCTGGATGCAGATACATTGTGAAGATCTACCTTTGACCTCAACCTTCAGAAGTGTAGACACCTTATTTAATGATCTATTTTTGGTTTCTTGCTAGAGAACAGCAAGGCATATTTGGCACRTTGAATGTGTATGTCTCATTCACACAGAGCAGCAGAAACTTGTTTTGTTTTAAAGCCCATTAAGATAATACCATAGAGAAATGTCAAGCTGACAAAATGGAGCTGTTTAGTAGAAGGTAGCTGGAAGTCTTGGGCCTCTTGGGATAAAAGTATATTGTTGGGAACATAATCAGCAATTTGTATTTTTCCCCATATCCTAGCTTTCAAGGTGGAATGTCAGTCTTGATGACAATATGTTTAATCTGATGGCCCTGGTGTACCAACTTGTGCAGACTTACGAACATCTCGGTTTAGACTTTCATACAGCCAACTGATGCCTTTGGTCAAGGTTATCTTTGACTTGAAACTTTTGCTCTGTCTAGAAGAGAGATGAATAAACAGCGAGGAAGGGAAGAAGGAAAACATTTTCAGTCTCTGGATTATAAACTGTAAAAAAAAGAAAAAAAAGCAAAGCTTCCCATTCTTCAGTTCTTAGAAGTTTTTTTAGACTGCACTGGCCAAATTGATCTGTTGGCAGAAAAAGGCAGGAAAAATAATCATCTGCCACTTTTGATTTTGGAATAAATCCTACGTATCAGAGGTTTGAGGAATAGCTGTCCCTGAAGTCACTTTTACTTTAAAACATAGTCTCATCAAGCTTCAGAAATCTTCATAGTTAGAAATAATGGAGCCAAGATAACTTTTGGAAAAATCGTACTTGTTAAAAATGAGGCAGGTTATGTATTTTGTGATGAGTCTGCAACATCAAGCAGTCTGTATTCCTGTGCCTTCAAAGTACACTGRATGATTGTAGTAGAAACAGGGTCCTGCCAAGCAGCTTGTAAAGAAATCCCTGCTTAACTTTCCAAAAAGTGTAATGTAGGTCTCTTGATTTGCATGTGCTGCACTATACATTAGAGAGGCACCTGTAGCTTGAAATTCAGTACCACCCTCATGGAGTAGCTTAGAGCTAATCAGAGGGTGGTAAAAACAGCACTTTGTAAAACTTAACTGGACATGCCGAGAAGTTGATTTAGTGCACACTGTTACGTGTCAGTCCATCTAGAGGGAAGAGGAGTTGCGCAGGGGTGGTTTGGTTTGGGGTTGTTTTTTCTGTAAAGAAGAAAAAGAGGATGGCAAAGCCCGCAGCAAATCACAGTAATTTTCCTTCCATGAGTGCAACAACTCCTTTCCCCAGAGCTCTGCTTTTAACTAGCCACTAGAGTTTGCTGTAGCAGTGGCACAAACCTCACAAATCTGTTATGAATAGAGAGTGCTGTGTACCATCACTGCCTTTGAATGRGAAACAGAGTTTAGGGTAAAATGTGGATCCGTCAAATGGCATCACTTCATGCCAGGTTTCAGTCCAGTGTGAATGTTTATGGCCTCTGAAAATTCTGTTGTAACATAAAGGCTGCCAGATTCTTAAGTTCAGCGGTGTTATTGGGCTCCTAGTATAATACAAATGTTTTCTTTCTTCATATGATTTATGGGCCTGTCTCTGTATCTTTTATTTTTCTGGGATCTTGGGTAGTGAAGCAGAGTCTTAAGCATGCCAAACCTCTAACTGACAGCTATCTCACTGGTACTAGAAGAAGGGAGATTTGTTGGTCGGAGTACCCAGCTGACCAAAGAAAATAGCTTACAGTTGGCATTGACAAAGAAAAGCGCAGTAAAAATATYACGAGTCCAAATATGCGAACCACAGACAGTTGAAGCCAAACCTGGGACACGTAAATGGTGCAACAGTTTGGACCAGCACTTTTTCCAAGCAGATAAAAGAATTTATACAAGGTAGAATTGTTAATTTAATTTTCATGCTCTGTAAAACTAAGCAGATCTTGGAAAGCTAAGATTTATTTTTTTATTTTTTTTTAAAGTGGAGTCATTGACAAAATGAAGTGCTTATTACTAAAGAAATGTGTGCCAGGATTCCTTAAACAGTGCCATTAGTAAGGCAGGGATGATTACCCTGCTGATACAACCAAGATATAAATATATTGAAGACATTAGGTAAGTTAGGAATTTGTAATACTATAACTTAATGTGTGTGCCAGGATACTGGAAGCAGTCTGCTGTTTGTGTTCTTAACTTATAAACTGTGAAATGCAATTTTGCTTTAACACTTGCAGTTCTGAGGAAGAACTATTTTTTTTTTAAACACATGCTATGTATCCAAGATACTTTTCATTGCTTGTTAATACAGAGTAATTTCACACTGTGGTCAATGGATATATTAGTTTTTTGTCCAACTGGTCATTTTCAGCTTTTATTCTTGAAGAAAGCACTTTTAGACATTGTACAACTTCTCCCTCATATTTTCATGCCAGCTTAAACCTAGCTTGACCTGGCATCATTTCAGGACACACATTTTTATTCTCTGAGGTCTCGCTGCTGGAGCTGTTCAAGTCTGAGGTTGCCAATTTAGTGTCTGTTCACTAATCACTTCGAGCCAAGTCTGACCCAGATGGTAGTTTTCTTTCCCCTCAGAAATAAAACCAAATTTGTTGAGGAATAAGAGCTGTGTCATGTTTGTAATGATGTATGATGGTGTCATCAGGGTCTTTGGAAGCTTGTAAAAAGGTATCCAYCATCCATAGATCTTCTGAACACAGAGCAGTTTGCAAAACCACGTGCCATGCTTTTACGTGTCACAATACAAAAAGTATGAAACCACTGTGCTTTGAGTATCAGGTGTGAGCAGAGTGGAATATAGTTGGCACTTTAAATAAAACAAGGCAGAAATGCAGCTTCCATTCTTCACRAGGCGTGTAACAGAACAGAAAGTATCTACTTTCGTGATAAATACTGTAATATTTGGATAGAAGGAATCATTTTGGAAAGTTATTTTACATTTAAAATTCTAATTTAAGGGAAATGCAATGTTACCATCAAAAATTACGGGTTTGTTCTGAGTCTAATTATGTGCCTCTTTTAGCTTATGATATATTTAAGTCACATCATAACAGCATCTTTAATTTGATTTCAGTCCTGGAATGTTATTTAGAAAGAAGTTGATTGTAACATGCTACTGACAAAAAAAGCTTAGTTTCAGGCATTTAGTTGTGAATTTTTCACAGATGTTCTTGGTTACCTACTTAGGTGAGTGGAAGGCAGCAATTTGTAGCGTGCCTGAGTGGAATGGAGAAATATGACTGTGTAACATGATCCACTGTCCCTGACCAGCCTGAGAGTCCTTTTCTGTTGTTCTGCGAGGACTGCTCCCGTGAAGAATGAGTGCTTTCTGGTGTTTCTCAAGCTTCTGCTTCCCCTGCMTCTTGTCCATGCTTCCACTGTTTGTGTAGAGGCTGGTGTGGGAAAGCACAGAGCAACTTCAAGTCCCAAATTTTGGGAGAGAATAAGGAGTGCAAGCCAAACGGACTGCAGGTGCGTGGGTCTAGTCTTCAAAAGATCAACCCTGAGATCAGTAAGCAAAAGTCTTGTCCCTCTAAACCATCGATTCTTGAATCAAGCTCTTAGAGCTTTCTCTTAGTGATGGCCTTCTACAACCTAAGTCAGTGGCTGGTGGTGGACTTTTCTGATGCCTTCTGAGAAACTTCTTTTCAAAGTGTTGTTGCCACAGTCATTGAGAAAACCCAAGTCCCCTCTCGGTGCTGAACCTGACACCAGTGCCAGTAGCTTTCTCAACTTGCCAGGTCCTGACTACTACTGAGACTTCAGATTGATCTTTTGGCTGGTTTGCTATACTTCACTGGCTTTAAATGTTGTTTTTCTGAGGTTTGTTTACTCGTCATTACCTGTGTTTTTGCCCAATATGCTGATACAGCATCAAGAGGTATTCCCTTTGTATGGACACATAAATAGGGAACGCTGCTTTTTTTCTTGACTCAACTCCTTCCCCTGACTGAAAAGAGCAGTCAACAAATCAGGATGCTAATATTTCTCTACAGAGAAAAATATTAATTAAACAACAGATGGTTTTAAATAAAGCTAATTTAAAACATAAGGAAATAATACAGCATCCTGCATACCACTAGCGATTACTGTACATCTAAATCGCTCCTGCTTATTTACATCATATCTGTGCTTTCTGTCAAATATTTTACTTATATAGCGTAAATAAAGTTTAAATATATTTTTACGTGTGTGTGTATTTTTAATTTAAATATGTATTGGTATGTAAATACTTAATATACATTATAGGCTAAATCTCCGTTTGTTTTGAAACTTTGTACTGTGGTTTACTATCATGCTTACCAGGCTGTTTTGCTTTTAAAGTAGAGTAGATCACTACAACGTTAATCTGCATTTTAAATATTGTAGTTTTATGAAATACTGTAGCTAAGGAGTAGCGTAAACAGATGGTTGGAATTTAGTAAATGTGGGAGTAAAACTGAACCTCTACTCCTTCCCGTCCCTCTATCTTTAACCATGAAATCCATACTCTCCCCAAAATGGAAGAATAGTGAGAGGCTGAAAACTAGGATGTACTGATGGATTTCCTGTGACTTTGGTTGGAAGTTGGGTGTTTATTTTTGTAAATTCCATTTAAGCAATAATTACAAAGATAAAACAATTGAGTAGATCTGTTTTATAGAACTTTCAAAAGAGCCTGTGAATTGCAAACGCTGCTTCCTACTTCTTCTTTCACGAAATCAAATTGCTACTTTTGAGCCTGGAAACTTTGGCTGTGTTTTACTTGTATTGCCAACAGGTTTTGCAAAAATTGGTTTGCATTCCTCTTTGTTCAGTATTTCCTAGGAATGTGGAGGAGTAGGCCTGCAGCAGAAGTACTGTGGAAGAAAACTAGTTGCGGAAGTTTTGGATATTTGGGAGAGGGATTTGGGCTGGGAAAATGTGGGAGATACCAGCCTGGGTAGCACTCATTCAGTGTGGTGTGTGAAAAGGAAGAAGAAAAGAAAAATCAAAAATACATATTCTGCAATGCACTTAGTGGAAATTTTCAAAATAAAGCCAAGCTTTTCCACTCTGAACCTCATAAGAGGGATATGGACAACTAATAGACTAGTAGTCACTTACCAATGAGTGCTGGTAATAATCCATTTGTTCCTACAATAGCTGCTGTGTTTTGATATTGAGTAGCTCTTCTGGGGTTCTTCAATCTATTTCAAGACAATCTACCATGACTTTTTTAGGGTTTAATATTTACTTTTTTAATTGTTATATTTTATTTATACTGAATTTTCTCAGATTTTGATTTCCGTTTTTGAATTTGTTTAGTTTTCAAAAAATACTTTTGAAAAATGCTTTTGAGGTTTCTGCATAATGAGAACCATTCATATGTTATACTCCCATCAGAGTCAGAAATTACTGAAACACACAGTAAAAGAAAAATCTACCCCAAATGGCTTACAGTTGAAGAAGAAAAGGAAAGCACATAACAATGTGATCAGAGGAAGAATTGGCAAAATTCTTTTATAACAGGTGTTTCTTTCCTATTTGATTTCTTCCTTTGTAATGGGGTCTGCTGTGCAAACTACATCACAGATTATTTTTATTTATTTATTTCTCTTTTAAATCCATTATTTAAATAACTCTCTTTTCACCAAGCTTTCTCCTCTCTATTTAAAACAACTGATGGTTGTTTTTAATCTCATGTCTAGCTGTACTATTGTATTTATGTCAATGGAAAGGCTTTAAAAAACTGTTGTGGTTTAAGCCGGCAGGCAGCCAAACACCACACAGCACTCGCTCAATCCCCCCCTGTCCACAGTGGGATGGGGGGGAGAATCGGGTAAAAAAAAAAAGTAAAATTCATGGATTGAGATAAAGACAGTTTAATAGAACAGAAAAGGAAGGGAAAATAATAGTAATAATAATGGTAGAATATACAAAATGAGTGATGCACAATGCAATTGCTCACCACCTGCCGACCCAAGCAGCAATCACTACTTCCTGGGCCATGCCGCCTATTTATGTACTGAGCATGATGTCATATGGTATGGAATACCCCATTGGCCAGTTGGGTTATCTGTCCTGGCTCTGCTCCCTCCCAGCTTCTTGTGCACCTGGCAGAGCATGGGAGGCTGAAAAGTCCTTGACTAGTGTAAGCACTACTTAGCAACAACTAAAAACCTTGGTGTGTTATCAACATTATTCTCATACTAAATCCAAAACACAGCACTGGGAAGAAATTTAACTCTTTCCCAGCCAAACCCAGGACAAAACCATGCTGATAGTGCAAATCCAAAGTGACTGACATGAAACTAATATCATGTGGTTGCTATAAGGACCAGACTTATCTTATCCCCTTTTGACTTTGCATCCTTTCTCGTTCCTCAGACTTATACTAACACTGATATTGTGAGTTGAATCTGTGCTGTAATCCAGTTGAAAATTACTTGCATTTTTTTTTCCCTTTTCTTTTGTACAGCTAGTTTTCTTATTGAGCCAAAAATGCTGTCATGCATGCTCTTTAGCTGACTGCATGTCATCAAGCTCCATTTTAAAAACAGCAGGTAGGAATCAGTAACAGGCATCAAGCTAAGGGCGATATTACCCAAATCCAGTCCAAATTAGTCTTTTTCTCTCCTTCTAGTTTATAGCCATCTAGAAAGGAGGGAATATTGGGCAGGAAATAGAAGTAGGAGACATACATTAAAGTTATTTTTTCTTTCAGGTGCTTCAAAATGCTGAAAAGTTTGTGCTGGACATCTTTATATACCTTTGGATTCTTGTAGTCCCGTTTAGGCCTTGATTGGCTTTGGATGGTTCTTTCATTATCTTTAGTTAGGTGCTGGCTTGGTTGCCTAAAATCCTTGGATACTCTACTCCTTCCAAACTATTACATTTCTGTGAAGTACACAAATGAAAAAGATGCAAGTCAAGTCAGGCAGCAACAAATTGTATCGTGTGCAGCAAACACAGTGGGCTGCAATAAAACAGTAAGTGTACTGAACGGGAGAGACAAAGTGTAATACTTCTTTCAGGGGGAGACAGAATTCCACAGACATGGATTTTACGGATTCATTGATCTTAAATAAATGTTCTTGATTGCTGGCCCCAGGAATTATTGTGAATATGCTTTTGATATTGGCCATTCTGCTGTGTTAGATCTGAATAACAGTATGGTATTCAACTTGCAGCTTATTCAAATTCTCCTGTCTTATGCTAGGACTCTGGTATCGAGCTGCATGGGCCAGCTTCTCTTTGAGCATGGCCAGCTTTCACCCCTCACAAAATCAAAGGAAGATCTCTCTTAGAGCTCAAACTCTCAAAGACCTCTGTAACCTRGTGTGCAAGTCTCAAAGGCCAAGTGTAGCCAGCGACACATGGCAGGTGATGGACAGGACTTTCCTTGCCTACCTTCCTGGTACCTATTTGAGTATCTCAGGATCATATTTTCTATCCACAGTGCAGTTACACAGCTTCTCTCCCTTTTTGTAATCCCCTGGGGCAGAGTTGGCTGGTTGGTAGACCACAGCAGAGTTTGCAACATGATTTCACAGAAAAGACCGGTGAAAAGTAACTGGGAGACTGAGCAAATCTCACAGTTGGGGCTCAAGACTTTCCAGACCTGGTGTCTTGGCTAGTAAAAAATAGTTATGCCTTCTTGTCCATTCTAACGTACCTTCTTTGGGGAGAGCAGAAGTCTGGGRCCAAATAGTAGTGCAGCTGCACTGCTGGAGTGAGAAATGTCTGAGTCTTTGTCACTGTATTGCAACTTTGGTTAAGCTTCCTAAGCCTGGCAAAGRGGACACTAGGGATGTCCTCAAAGTCTGTCTGAGAGAATTGGTTGATCCATTTTAATTGTAATGACAAATTTCTAAGGTGCAGTGTGCCAGGGAGTAATCTTTTTGTTTCATCTTTATGACTCAATTTTGCCTCATTTATAGAAGTGGAACAAAAGAGACTGGAAAACATTGTTCATTTTCAGATTAGGCAGGATAGAAGAGAAGGAAGGAGGTGCTAAACTATGTGGAATTCCTCTTTTGCTAAAAATGCCTAGAGAATGGGAAAATTAGCTCATGCTGTGCACTGCATCAAACCAGTATTGAGTGATTTTGATGCATTACTGGCTTTCCTCTCTAATAYGATACATCAGCAACATGCACATGAATGCTGCAAACAGCTCCACTATTATTGTGCGTGTGTATCAATCCATACTTGTGCTTTYTAGTGAAATCTTTAAGGCAGTGCCCATTTTCTCTTGTGTTTTCTTTTATCCATAACATCTACATTAAAGCTGGACAAAATGAAAACTAAAATTCTTGGTCAAAGCAAGATAGAAAGTCCCCTTTGAGTTTAGTCATGCAACAAGCCTGCTGCATTAAGAAATGTGGAGGAGATTCTCTGAACATACCACTGTAGCATGGAAAAAGGCCACAATAAATGCAATAACCTGTTCATTAGTTTCTACTGTGCCTGAAACTCTCTTTCTTGCCAATTCTTTTTCCACTGTCTAATTTATATTAACAAAGCATAGAATGTTGAAGGGACCAGAGCCTGGATCCATGTCCTGGACGCAATTCGCAGCATCCCTAACAGTTTTCATCATCGTTTTATTCCGTATATGAGCCCTGCCATAAAGTGCAGCACCTCTGGCATAAGCTGAGCAGTCACATTGTGTGCTGCCAGCAGAGGATGGGGAAGGCAATTAATATCTGTGAACACTCATATAGCACTTCTCTCATTGCCCCTTTTACTCATGTGAAAAGGGGAATCAGTGCAGTGTCTGTAGTGCATCGTTCATCCTACATGGATCATGTAGCTATTACCCTGAATATACAATATCCTCAGTTCCTGTTTGCTCGGAATAAAGATAGCAAAAACAGCAGCCAAACTTCCCAGGGACAATTYTGCTGTCAGTGCTCCAGCTAAAACAGCAGTGGCTCAGCCCTTTTTTCCCCTCATCRGCGGCCTCTCTGTTTCCCATGCATGCCCTCTCTTCATTTCTAGTGTGAGACTTCGTCTGCATCCACATGGCAGAATTTAAGTGGCAAAAATTCCCACTGTTGCTTCTGCTGGTTCAGCAAAAGGGATCCTTTGTCAGGTAGTTTCCAGCATTTCTGCTGCTTTTTGTTGTATAACTTTTCCCACAACGAATGTAAACACTTCAAAGTCCTTTTATACTGGGAAAGACACTTAGAGATCACAGCTTTAAGTCAGCTTCACTGTCGTCTTCTGTATGCTATGTATTTTGTTCTCTCATCTATGTACCTGCATGGCTATGTTGCACAGACAGTAGGAATCATTTCACAGTTTTTGCCTCCTGATTGTGTCTTTTCTTGTTCTTTTCCTTTTAAGATACAAATCAATAGTCAAACACGCTGCATTACTTCTGCTAACTTCTTTATGTGATATCTTGCCCTATGGCATTCAGTGGCAATCAAGTTATTGGATTCAGCAGGCAGCCTTTCTATGGGATCTGATAACTTCTTGTAACGTTTATATATTCCAGCAAGAAGTTTTCCTCTAAAAATATTRTATCTGTAAGAAAAAAGGTCTTATTACTATTCTTTGTTTTTAATGCACTGTAAAAATAYGGAAGTCTGCATACTAGGCAAGAGTTGTATTAAACCTGCACAGATATGAAACATTGTCTTTTGCTCTGAACSTAAACCCCACAAGAATGGTGATACATCAGTGACACATATATCAAGTAGTCATTGAATTGTTCACAAGAAGGTTGTATGTACAGAATAACCTTCCACTAATACATACTAATTGTTTTTGCTAGTTATGTTTAATGACTGATATTGCATATTGCACAAATAAGTTAGACTATCTCAGCCCAGAAATGATTAGCCATGCAAACACGGCAGAGACCAGAGAAAGRATTTTGACATACAAGCAATGTGACTGGTGTGACGGTTCTAAAAGCCTTATATTTATGCTTTGGTTAACTAAGATTTCCTGGAGATCCAGACAGTGGTTCCCAGTATCTTTTAATATATATTCAGATTAACATCTTGCAGTGCCCARAAGTATGCTAGTGGCTGAGCAGTCCAAATAAATAGCACAAAGTTGCTGCCATAAAATGCTTATTATCTAAGCCCCTGATCTTGCAGGCACCCAGCCACATACATAGATTTGCTCCTGTGAATGGCTTCACTGATTTCATTGGAACCTCTCGGCTAGATATAATTATACGCTACTTAAATGTTTAAAAGTTCAGGACCTAAGACTGAACATGRTATGACTTAGTGGGTAGACGGAAAAAAAAATACTGGGAACAGCAATGATACAGCTGTTATATATCACCTTGTTAATTTTATTATTAATAAGATATGGAATTCAGATACCTGGATACCTGAACATTTTTATCTCTTTATGGTTTAAGGTTTTTCTCATAGGTTAGAAAAGGCTTTAGTCTGATAGATTTTCTTTTGTCTTCTAAAAGTTTTTTGATAAAACTATTAATAAACCTACTTTTATTTTATTTGTGTATATATTAATATTAAATATTTTCTGTAACTTTCTTTGTGAAAGCTAGCAGAAGAAATTCGGGAGGAAAGAATACACACACCGGGGTAATATATCCTGGGCCACTATTAATATAATTATCTTTTAGCCTGCCTTCCTAGGGCAGTAAGTCTTCGGTGAGATCATTGTCTTTTGTCTCTTAGTATTTTCTCCTCAAAACTTTGAACCCATGGTAAAGTCTCTTGGCTGACGGAAAGCCCCTCAAGGTAAGAATTTGTTACAATGGAAGGAGAATGTGGGGGACAGAAGTCAGGAATTGAGCCTTTATTAGACACTGTCCACGAAACAGGTGATTTTCACGTAGTTGTATGTAAGCTCCAGTTTAAGGGGAGTAGGTTGCCTGCTTTACAAATAGATCATATACGGAGAGGTCATTTGTTTGTTCCTCTGTTCACTTTCAATGATCTCAGGCCAGATGCAGCACCTCATTGTGCTTCTTCMGTGAAATCCGACGCTCTACACACACAAAAGGAAATGGAGAAATGCAGTGGTGATTGAATTCTAATMATTTTCTCTGACCCAGCAATCTTTAGTCAAGTAAAAGTTTTGTAGTCTCCTTATAGTAGTGGCAGCTGAGAGAAGGGCATAGGATTCAGTCCTTTAGTTTGAGCCTTTAAACACTAACCCACGTATTTTGTTCTTTTCCCTGCTCACAATCTGCAAACCAAATGCAAGTAGAATAATGTAACAGAGTCTATTAAATTCTGGTGATACAAGCAGCTGGAGAACATGGTAGCTGCAGTGCGAGATAGACAGGTGAATCAACTTTACTCCTAGTGCAAGTGAATRGGGGAAGGGGAAGGAAAGTAATTTAATACTACAGCAGCAGAGTAAGTCATTCAGGTTCAACAGATTACTTTTATCAGGGCCACATTCATAGGGATACCATATGGTGAGTTGCTGTAAAGAATGACTCCACCCAGCTCTGCGTATGGTRCCCACCATTTATAATAGATGTTGCTAAATGTTTATTAAGCGTTATTAAAAAAGCTAAYGTTACAGCATCCCTTCAGAGACACCAAAAGCCAGGGTAAGGTTACAGAGATGGCAATATCCAGCTTTCAGCTGCTTTTATCATAAGGATTTATATAGTGTTATTTCTATAATAATGTAAAAAGATTGAACATGGGTCAGTATACRTAAACGAAGATTTTTGTGCCAGCTTAGGAATTCTGGCAGTAGTACAGACATTAAAAGGTGACATTTGTCATTTTGAATGCCTTTATCAGAAAAATACTTTTCTTTCTTTCTTTGTTCTTTTCTTTGTGAATGAAGATTGTTTGATTTCAGCACATGCTGGCTGAGATAATAACTAGCTTACAGTGATAAGAGGGGGCGTGTGAATGATAGTCTTTGTTACTTTAAAAAAAAAAAGCAGAGCTCACTGAAACTTTTGGGCCAGTTTTTTGTTTGTTTTTTTTTTTTTTTTTAATGTTCAAATGTGCAATAGTACTCAGCCTTGAAAAAAAATGAGAACTGGCTGTGTTGATTAAAAATGCTGAGTGACACAAAGTGGTCATGGTCAGTCTGGTGTCCTGATATCAGGTTGCAGTGTTTTCATTGTGGTGTTGTCTTGAGTAGATAGAATGTGCTGACATTGCCATTTAAAACACATCAYGATGAGTCCAAAGGACTGGCTCTCCCAGAGAAGGGGAATCAGCCTGAGCTCTGAGCTACATATGAATTTTGGTCTCTGGACTTTGACTCAGCTTCATCCTGCTTTCTCATTTTCTCACCCTTTCTTCATTTCTGATTTCTAAGACCAAGAGGAGGAACTCTGTGCTTGCAAGGAGGAAGCAAGTTTTTTTATCTCTTCTCCTGCCTTGTTCCTTATGCTTCTCCCATGCCTTTCCAGGAAAACAAATGCCCTTCTGAAACAGTGTTCTCACTTTCCAAGAGCTGGTTACCACCAGATTTCCAGAAAATGATGACCTGAGTAGTRGTTTTTCAACATCTTTTAGTTTACAGATCCTAAACATTTTCCAGTGGGTGTGCAAACCTCTTTAGAAAGTTCACAAATATGCACAGCCTAGATTAATTTGCTTTCCTTTATGACATTTCCTAGCCTCTTAATTCTGGCTATATTTAAGCAATTTCAGRTCTTCCTTGATATCTGAAAGCGCATTTTTGTCATTCTGTTGAGGATAGAGACTGAAATCAGCTGGTGCTAGGGCAGAACAGTGGAAGTAACAATCTAGCAAGGGAGGCATCTTAAGAAAATCAGGATACTGCTTAATGACTACAATATCACCATTTGTGTATCTTGAAATGTGAAAAAAGACCAGGTTTATAACTTGGTAGAGAAGAGCACTTGTGTTCTCARAGGACACAGTTGATGCTGGGATGAACATTTTTGAATGAGGTGTAGTTTTGAAAGGTAAGGTATAAGCTAAAATGAGTAATCTCTTAGACTTTTAATTAAGATAAAAATCCAAATAGCTCACTCATTGCCTACCCTTTGAAGTGCTTTTTAATGTTAACTGTATTTTTGTGATCTTTTTGGCATACATGAAATAGTGTTTATATAAACGTTTAAACAAACGATCTTTTGTTATTTTTTACTAATTAACGCAGATGGTTTGTTTTACCTAAATGAGCATGGTTTGTTATTTTAGGGACAGTACTATATTTCTTGTGTATGGGAAAGGCTGGCTTTTCTAATTTGATGAGCAAGCCCAGGTCCATGAATTTTCAACAGCAGAAAAGAGGAAAAATCGAGTACCCAGAAGTCTTCTCTGTTATGTGTTCCTACAGGGTATGGGTACCTGTATTACCCAGCTGTGATTCAAGGTCCTGGTTAAAAGTGTCGGTTTGAAGAGGTGGCCCTTAGTAGTYCCAGTTCATTTTCACCTTGAGCCTTATACGTCGTACAACTGCTGCCCTTTTTTTTTCCAGTTACTTGTCCCACAGCTTGCCAGAAGTCTGCTCCCACTGAAGTTTTCCATTCAGTCTCCCACATCAGCTGCAGCTGCTAAGTACTTCTGCATCTTCCTGGTCAGTACCTGCTCCTGACATTTCCCCAACACCACGCGTCTGCCAGCTACTGATACTCGCACCTTCCCTTTGGTCACTACAGTCAGCCTCCCCCACACCTTTTGGYCAGCTTTTTCTTGAAGAAACTAGGTTCTAAGCATTCACTTCTGGTAACGACTTAAGGACTTTGGGCAGGAGGCCTATTCCCTCAGATTCTTCTCAAATGACACCTTCTCTCCACCCCCCCATCTAAGTAACCCTCTGCTGAGCTCAGTCAAGTTTATCAAAGTTTTCCTTCGGGGGGCCGAAAAAATGGTTACAGTACACATTCATACCTTTGGCTTCAAATCCTTATCTAGCATCACCCCCTTCCATGAGTCTCCTGATGCAGTTTCCCCCTTACATCTTCACAGGTCACTTTCAGAGGGATTCAAAGTGAATTGAAGCCAAAGCAGTTCTTGCCATTAAGTTTAGCAGACTTCGTACCTTGCTTTCAGTGAAGACTGTTCAGCTGGGGAACACTGGTGATGCATCACACCAGCCTTCTTCACAGTATTACTTCATTTAGCACATGGCTTAACAAAGATTCTTGATTCTTGCAAGACTTGAGGAAAGCCTGAAATGCCCTCTGAAAAAGATTCRTTAATGCTCTTGCAAACTGTTAGCAATTTTGACTTACCCCTGTGTGAAACCTGTGAGACTTAGTAAACCTTCAAGGCTCTGAATCCAGCAAATATTAGACCCCACTTCTAGTCTCATCTGCCTAGTCGGAATGTTGTTGTTACATAAAGATTTCCTTCAAATCTGTGAAAGTTCCGACTACAACACATCTGCTGACATAGGTCTTCTTGACATGGTCTTAACTTACTATTTTATTAAATGTTCTGTTTTTCTTTGGTGTGGGACTTTGAAGGACTAGAGATGAGAGGCATTTCTGGGAATTTATTTTTGTTTTATATTATCAACTAAAGTAAAAGTCAATAGMAGCTTTCAAATTTTGCTTCCCAAAGGTATGTTTGGAAACCAAGCTTTACCAATTTTCCATGGCTACAGCTAAAGAATTCCTTATCAGTTCTACTTCTGGGCTGTCATTTTGTAGCACCAACCTAGGAAGCAGGTTTTGACACTTCTTACATTTTAACCAGTGTTTTCACTTGTTCAGTTTACAGAACAAATGCTTCTTGTAATACATGCAGAAATAAAAACGCACGCTATCATTATTCACTTTACTTATGACATCCTGAGATAGATAAGTTCTAAACYGTTCTAAAGGAGTTGTGCTGTATTTAAATAGGAAATAACTGTTAAAGACTTGCTCTGCTCTATTTTTCCAGAGTTTCTGTTGTGAAAGAGACAGAAATACTTGATGGTCTGACTTGGGATTTGAATATTTTAGCCCATGACATTAGAAGCAAAGGTGAAGGTATTAGTGAACAGAGCTAGTGTTTTAGGGCAAAGGGCAACATATCAAGACATTACCTAACAAATAAAAATGGACTCTTTCACCTTATTTGTAAAAGAAAATGGTGAAGATTTACTTTTTAGAATGATTGTAACACACATGTAGTGCTGTTTTATGTCTCCAGCAAAGTATAACAGATGGACTGTGGGTTTATTGGGAAAAAAAATGTGCTGAAAGATTTTTATTATGTGAGAAAGAGAGAACAAAACCCAAGGAAACATCTGGACAATTAATCTCTCAAATCTTTGTATATAACATGAAGAAAATTACTCAAATATTTCAGAAGTCTTGCTCGRAAACAAATTAACTATTGTTAGCAAAGCACAATAATTTACCATCCTACATGTAAAAAGATCTTYGTAATTAATAATTAATTGATGCCACTTTGTTCTTCACCCATGGAAAAATAAAGAACAGGGAGAGCRGCGTGTTCCTCATGAGGTTTCTACTTTGTCATTATAAAGTGATGAATCACTTTCACCAAAGCTGAACTGATCTGTTGTCTTTCAAGGAAGCATATGTCATTATGGGGAAAATGGTTCTTTACCTATTATTCAAGACTGCGTGGTGTCTGATTACTAAGATGGACCTAAACATCTGGTAATCATGCCACCTCTTCCTGACATGTGTACGCAATATGCAATTCTGCTTTGTGGGGTTTTGTGTGTGAAGGGTTTTGTTTTTTTATTTTAAAGCTACACAATGACAGGTGAGCAAAGAAACAGGTACTTTTTGTCTGGGCTGGGGAAACATTATCTTTTTTGGGAGAGTAGATTACTGTTTAAACTYGTGTTTCTCAAAGTTGTGCCATTAAGCTGTTCTAAATGAAGAAGTTGCGGCCTACCATCAACACCTGCTGGCTGTTTCTCCACGTCTTCTTCTTAGGTGGTGCCTTTTCTACGACAGCTGCAGAGAACAGTCATAGATTAAACAATTCATATGCTCAGTTTTGTACTCTTAGTTGTGCTCTTAGTATGCTGGTTTCCTCTCCCTCAGCTTTACATATTTTAGGAAATGGGAAAGAGTTCCTTTCATTGGTTTACCCGCCTATACCCTTTGAATTCTAGTTTTGGCTCCCCCTCCTAGCAACCCCACTGTGGCTTTTCTAGTAGATATCCATTCAAACACTATTAAAAATGTATACGTTGGCCTTTCTCCTCTTCTCCCAGCCAAATAAGAATACAGATATTTTGCCACACAAGTTCAAAACAGTGGTATCTCTGGGCTAGTGTCCCATTTCTGTCAGTAACTGTGTGACTTCCAAAGCAGAAACACTGAGGAAGGCAGTTTGAGCGACAATCAAATCCCAAGAACAAATCATTCYTAGTGTACAGTCTGACTCATGACTGAAGCTGGAAAATGAATGTCCTTCCTGAAACTCAGGCTCATTATTTGTGTCTAACCCATGCTACTGTATGTCTGGATGTTTAGTTGTATATATTATTTGTCTTTAAATCTCCTTTGAAACTCATTAAACTCCTGAATTTGCTTTTATCATTTTTTAAGTGATGAATGAAGAAAACTGTCTAGTTATGGATTGAAGGAGGAATGTAGGATTTTTTTTTTTTCAGTCACTCTAACAGATAGGAAAACCTCTAAATACACAGGCTTTTAAAATAGTATGGTTCAATGCAGGCTCTTAAAAAATGTAAGTATTTCTGATATCCAGTGTTTAATAAGTGCCCAATATTTATATGGATCTTCCTCATCCAGTATCTTGGTTGCCAAATACTGTCAAAAGATATTGAAAATTGAGTGCCTTGGTGGCAAAGTATCTTTAGTCAGACAATTTAAAGTCTAGTTTTGGTATAATCTATTTCATGTCAACTCCAATACTACTAGACATGGCATTGCTGATTGGAGCTTCTTGAAATAAAATGATGACAGTTGTATATTAGCATAACAGCCAGGGTATGGTGTTGTGCCACAAGTCTTGGGGCTTTTTTTTTTTTTTTTTATTTGGTTGGAAACATAAATGCTGAGGTATTAACAGGCTGATTCCTGTTCTTACCTCTGCTGTCAGAGTGGTTCCAAAGAATGTTTACCAATATGGTGATAGGCGCTTTATATATATAAATATAAATATATATATAAAAAACGTGAAGGTTGAAACTTAATTAAAGGGTGACAGTTCTAAAATGTCTTGGGAAAAGTTCCATCGTCACATTTAGCAATATATTTTACTTTGGTTTTGTCTTATATGAAGACACACAAAAAAATTGCAAAATTCCTGTAGAAATATGTGCAGGGGAGCTTCCCTCTGGGCATTATTTGTTACTTTGTAAGTACTGCTGTGAATGATGGTCTCAAAAGAGTCAAAGAGGGTTTCTGATGTTCTCACCAGTGATTTAGAAAAAAAMCAAGAAAACGCCTTAACTACTTTTATTGATTCATTGTGTGTGTTTGTTTATTTCTTTCATGACTCATATTTGAAATGGCATTAGTAAATATATTTAAACAGRCAGTGTCTTTTGACTGTTTTCTGTATCTTGGTATTTAATTTTTCAGTGTGTACTTACCAGATATATCTGACAAATTAATTAATATCAACCACTGAAGAATAAAGATTTCRGGCTCTAGATATTTGTACTGACATCACCTTCTGTGCCTAACAGATCTGCAAATTAACTGAGATTAGCATAAGATTTTTAATTTGAGATAAATTTGTTCAATAGCATTGTACCGTACTGAATGTTATCCTCTGCAATGAACTCTTTTATATTTACTTCAGTCGCTGTTCACTGAAATATTCTGAACTTCACCAGGAGTATATCTATCATCAGTGTTTCACCAATTCATGCCTCCCCGGAAATAATACTATAAATTAATTTTTTAATATCAATATTATGACTTAATGATGTAGCAAGAAGATAACTACTTTCCCTTATAGATCTTGATTTAAGGAGTGTCAGACCTCAGAGACAGAAGATTTTTTTTTTTTTTTTTTTTTTTTCTTCCCTTGAATGATACTTGAGTTGCTAGCTGAACCATGTTGGTGCTTGTGGTATTTTACCAAGGAACTGTGGCAAAAAGAATTTTGATGTCCTGGAAGCACCAAAACAAAAGACCTTGTTTTGGAAGAAGAAAAGTAATTATGTTCTTCTGGGTTTTCAGTGTATGTTTGTTTTTTAATTATTTAGGGAGTGGTAATGATGTCATTAATTAGAAGAAGCAACAGGAAAATTGCGGRCAGCTTTTTTAAAAAATAACTCATTCAGAGAATAACCAACCTTCTCTCAAAATGTAATAAGAAATGTAATAGAACTTAAGTCCAACCTTCCCATTTTCTAAAGGATCAGTTCAATCCAGTTATTATATGTGAACCTAGTATGTTTGCATGCCATAGCCATGGCCAACCATAATCAGCTTGGAAAACTACAGAACCAAATTGCTTCACTTAGATCATTCTTAATCCAAATAAAATTACATGTATTTGAATGCAAAATAGATTCCACAAATTAAGAGATAACACTTTTTCTGCTTATATTTACCTAATCCACATATGCTCTCATTGATGGTCGATTCAGTGAAAACCAAGAAGGGTAAGAATATAAGCAAAACCAAAATGACATGGCAAGTTGAAGGTCTCCAGGAATTGGGCATGGCAATTGCTTTCATCAGTACTGTCTCAAAACCCATTTTCTCCTTTAAAGTGTAAGGGTGKTGGAGTCTCATTTGCAGCACCAGTATTACACTTCGAAAACAGATGTTCCTCCTGTTGCAATAAAAAGGAAATTTCATCACTTATACTATAAACAAATTCCAACTGGTAACTTCCAGCCTGCAGGTTCACTGCGTCTGACCTAACAGTAATGAGACTAATACTTTCTGCTTACCTCAGTCAAGACAACATAGCTCAGCAGGAGGTGCTACTATCTCAGAAGGAATGGGCGGTGGTGGTAACTCAACAGTGTAGTTACTGCAAAGTGATGTTCATGGCAGCTCCAGCAGCTAAAACCCCTTCTGGCCAGAGCCTTTCAAACAATGTTTCTTGGGCAGCTACTGCTCACAGTGCTGGGACACTTGAGGGTGGTCAGACATCAAGAAGCTATCATTGCCTCCAGTTTGTCCTGCTGCAGTCGCCTTGATCTCTCTCCCAGGCAAGTCCAGCAGCGAAGACTTGCAGAACCTCACACACCTCCCCATGTTGGTCAGCCATATTGCAAAGGAGTTTGGACAATTCATGCTCCTGCCCCCAAAGTGCATCACCCTGGCCCAAGTAGGTGCCCTCAAATGTGGTCTTTCCAAAGGCATTGAAAAGGTTGAATTGTCGTGGGAGTTTTTCTTTCACTTTAATGTTGTTTGGTTTTGGCTAAATATGAGAATAAAAGAAAATGGTGGGTCTTTTTTGAAGCTTCATGTCTGTATTTTGTTAGTAACTTGGGCTTTCACCTTTGAGTAAATGATGTACATGTCCCTCTTGTATGACTGTCTGTTCCTTTTCAAGGTGAAGCTGATAGAGAGAGGCAAAGGCCTTGGAAAGGTCACATGTTAAGTCACTAACAGAGCCTGTTGTCACTGAGGAACATGGCTTTTTTTTTTCCCTAGCAATTTAGATGATGTCTTCTTTCTCAATTGAATTCCCCTTTATGTAATATATTGTATTCTTGACTTGTTAGGGACATACATGAAACCTGGTGACACATTTTCAGTACCATGAGCGCTGAATCAGGTACTTTATTATTCGCTGGTAGTAAACTCAGTCTCTTAGCCTGACAGTACTTCTAAGTCAAAACTGCTTATTTCACTGCCACATGCTTTAGTCTTCAAATTCATGTTGTATGGTCTAGGTTACAGGCACCTAGATGTAACATTATCTAACATGTCAGTATAGTTCTTTCGGAAACACGATAGACTCTTTGTTGTCACACACATTTTGGACAATAAGGAGAGGATGTGCAGTTTCCCTATATTAAGTAATGGCAGGGCTAAAGCTGCTATCACTGAATGGAAGTTTCTTTTGATGCTCAGTGAAACAATGCAGTCCTGTCACAAGGAGCAGACATCTGCAGCCTGTGTCACGCCTTTTGTCCAAGTCCTTGAGAATTGTGCTTGCAGACTGGGAGCAAAAACAAATGAAGAATTCCAAAGGAATGTCTATAAATTCCACTTTAGTACTTCTAAGTCAGTCTTCCAGTATGCCGCCTACTAATTTTCTCAGTTTCACCAAGTATTTTTGATGATGTCCTTGTTATAATTTCTTTCTCATACAGATTACTTGTATGAGAAGCATTTCCTGAACCCATTTTTGGTTCTGTTTTCAGATAAGCTTTCGCATCGTAGAAGCTCTGCAGAGACTCAAATGAGAGAAATCAATTGTCTGTACTTGATTCTTTTTTGTAGTGGCAGAGTGTGTCCTCCAGGATTCTCAGCTTGTTTTCACAATTGCCATGGGATCTGATAGCAATTTTTTTAATGTAGTTATGTGCTTCTAAATGCTGTGCATTTCTTTTCAGCATATCGCCCACAAATGTTATATTTGAAGTGAAAACATTATATCTCTTGAGTACCTTGTGTAATACAAAACATATTCGTCAGATATGATTTATTGTTTCTGTTATGTTCTGTTGTTTCTGTAATTCCTATTTGCTCTAACATTGGTGCACTGTATTCCAGTATCCACTGTAGTCAGCACTGTACAAATATGCTACCTTTCTTAAAGAGCCTTTTTCCATACACCTCATTTTGCAGAAACCCATTCTCTTGCACGAAGTGAACAAATTCTTTTCGTTTGAAATTCTTCCAGCTCTCTCTTTACTGTATGAACTTCAACTTTTTATTGGTGCAGTAAATCTGGGCAGCTGCATCGAACTAATGTTATTGGTGTGTTTTGCAAATGTTTTCATACACAGGTAGATAGAAAATGCATAATTATTACATATCAAAACTGGCAATAAAAGGACTTCAGTGGTTCAAATATAATAATTCAGAAGTTGGAGTTTCACATTATGTCCAACCTCGTGTGTAACCCAGTCTTTAATTGCAGAGTCACTTAATATTTTTCAGTAGGATGTTTGCCTCAGGTTGTATTACAATGCATATTCTTAACGGGTGTTTACTCATTTCTGAAAGGATTGGTTTTGACACCACAGTATTACTTTGACAGAGGTGCTTTTATACGTGTGTGTGTTTTAAAATGTAATTCCCAGTAACTATGATGTACCCATCGATCTTCTTTGAAGCTCATGAACAAATTTCCATTTATTTCAATGCTGCAGTTTCAGGTTCCTGCCAAGTGTTGGTAACTGGACAGTTTAAAAAAAAAAAAAAAAAAAAAACAACACAAACAACACCCCCCCCCCAAAAAAAACAAAACAAACAAACAAACAAACAAAACAAAACAAAACCAACGAGCAGAGAAGTTGTCTACTCATTGTCTACTCATAACACAGTCAACCTGAATGCCTTGGGGTACTGAGTGTAACCTGCCTGTCTGCCTGTCGGTGTTGCCCAGGTGGCACACAGGGAGGTCCCCAATCTCCCAAAGCAGGTGCATGTGTGGAAGCACACTTGAAGGAGGGGTATATTCATAACTCCAGMCAATGCAGTCCTGGCACCTTTGCATTCAACTTGGCCTCAAAAACTGATTTATTTGCATGACACAGAAATATAATGTTTCAACTCTTGTTGAAGCTCTTCTTCCATTAAATGAAAAGAAGAAGGATAAGAGAAACAGAATAGGTGGTAAAGAGCTTTCCTCCCCATTGTAAGGCACTGTGGCTGAATAGGAACATGTGGTTTGAATTGCCAGGGGGGAGTTTTCTTCCTGTTTCACACAGCTGAAGTCCAGAGTCATTTGAATCCTCTCTTGTGTTCCAGAAAGATAAAGACTGACTGGTAGGTGCAAACTGTAGTTTGCTTCTCTAGTGGGAAACAGGGACTGTTTGGTTTGTGTTGTGTTTCTTCAAGCTAATGAGTATGTTGAAGTCTGAGAGCTCATGGGATATGACAGGGGGGGAGTTGTAGCAAGAGAGACTGGGCTTTGCTTGGAGACAGGTTGTGATGAGGAGCAAGGAGCAGACACTCACTGTTGTCACCAATCTCCCTAGTAATCAGAGGGGACTGGGTAGAGTTTGCTGCCACTCAAAGTCACCAATTTCATTAAACCCGGGAATGGAGCAAGAATACAGTACATGGGGGAGAATCTTTTTTGCTTCTCTTTTTCTGGCTTAGCTGTTTTGTGTTTCTATTTCACAAATATCCAGTTTTTGTTCCAATGGATGTTAGTAGGCTTTTTTTTTTTTTTTTTAAAGCCTGTCAGACATTTGGTGCTTTTTTTTTTTTTTTTAAAGCCTGTCAGACATTTGGTGCGGAAGTCACTGTGAGGGGAAGGTGTTGGCAGAACCATCTCAACACTCTGCTGTCTACCCTTTGTGTGTGTGTTTTTTAGCATAGCCACCCTGTAACCAAAAAAGATACAGACTACAAAGAACTTTTTCTTTCTGCCACATTACAGAGTATTAATTGCTAGGCAGGGCTGTGCTTTAAGGCAAGTTACTTCAGAAGCTTACATCTGTGTCGCAATGTGCCCTTGTTGTGAAGCTTCACAGCCTTTAGGAATATGCAGATTTCAGATGCCATGCCATGTTTTGGGAGTATCCAGATGGGCACTCAGTAACCAAAATACCTCAAATCAGTGACATTTTTAGAACCCTTGGGCATCGTTTTCTCCTTTTCTCTGCCCATGGGCACCAACATGCGGTAACTACTTCTTTCTATGTGTACAGCATCAGTGGGACAATGCCAGGTGTGCTCCACTCAGAGGCRTATCTGAAAGCCTTTGAAATAACCGAAGCTGTTTGCTTGGTGCTGTAGTGTCTTGAGACAGAAGATAATCTTCCATTCTCCCTTTTTAATGTGAAACATTTCACTCATACAGAAATTATCTTGTAAATGGCTTGTTTGCAAGCTCTACTGGTATAATGTGCTGTTTCCACTTACATGACCAGCGCTTCCTCAGACAACTAAATCCGTTTTATAATTCCAGGCATAAGTTTTTTTTGGCACAATAAAACTTAATTTTTTATGAAAATTTCCAAAAATCACAACTGCTACTGCCAATTTATATCACTGGGAAACTGGGCTACTCAACCATAATATTTTCATATAAATGCATTGGCTTAGGACATTTCTCCCTTGGGTTAGGCAAGCTGGATATTAAGTCTAGTAAGGGTATTGAAGAAAAAGAAAGTTTAAAAGGATGCTTAAAGTTAACTTAACTTTAGAGGAGGTAAAAAATTACTTAAAGGATTTTATGTTTTACTTCTGCCTGGAAGTTTGGCATAATAACTAAATCTTAGGTGTTTGTTGTTATGCTCKGCCACCAAGCTGAAACTTTTGCTTCCAGCCTCTTCGTATATTAATGAGCTGGACTCAGTTTAGTTATCACTTTATCAGCTGGTCAAGGCCAGATCCTCTCAACTCCTGTCAAGCAAAGGTTAATAGTAAACTGACACTGATTAGCTCATCGGTCATGTTTCTTCATGGCCAACAGTATTTCCAGTTTTCAGGCTAACCTGTGACATAGGGCTGTCCCTTGCGAGATGTCCAGAAAAAGCAGAACATTTCCAGGAGAAGAATAGATTCTGTATGGGTGTCTGGCGAATTTCCTTGGAGCCATCACAGCCTGATGTGATGAATGATTGTTTAAGACCAGTCATTGTCCGTGTCTGCTAGGTAAGTGAAGGAAGAAATTATGGGGGACCTTGAAAATAGAACTGAGAAATTCAAGGGAGCCATGTGATACCTGGTGTAATTTACATGACTCTTACCCTGACCATTTGTCAATATTGCTTTTTTGCCTTTTTTTTTTTTGGGGGGGGGGGGGGAGGGCAAAGTATATCGTGTACACTGAAATACTGAATAAATTTTAGTTACTGACAGGACCTGTTGGAGAATCATTGTCTGGTGGAAAATCCAATGTCTACAAAGTCTACTTTTTCCATGCAAAAGTCTGAAATATTGCCAAAACACAGCAGGAAACCCAAATTGCAGTATATTGTTTCAGGTCAGTTTGGTGCACATCAGAATCTAGTTGAATGGATTGCAAACATTTAATTTTAAAACAACTTACTATACCTGCATTTTCCAACCAGCACATTTCCCTCTGAGGCCTGAAATTCAAGCTCTCTATGTCTCCTGAAGTCTGAGCTGACCAGGGGACTATTTCTGCCATAAAATAACAGTTTCGCCTTTAACCAGTCTTCTTTGTAGTGCATCATGGGGTTACACAACTGGAATTTATTATGAGAGATGTAGAAAGCCTAACATAAATAGGATCTGAACTGGACCTCCTCTATGGCAATGGGAGATGCATCTTTAATGTTGAGATTAATTCATCTGAAGTGTTTTGTGTCAGCTCAATAAATTGAAATGAGATGCTTTTGTTTAAAAATTATTGAAATATATGAATATCGATAGTGATAGAAATGCAAGTAAAGCTGCCTCTGGCCGCCAGAAACTCTCCATGCAAAATTTTAACTCTTTCTGGTTTTCTTGGTATCCAAGATCACTTTAAAAGTGTGAGGTAAAAGAAACAGATGAGCTTTGCCTGACGTAAGCAGCAGTCTCCTTAAGGTATATTGATGTAGATTTGAAGTATCAGAACTTCTCAATGCAGAAAGGAAGTTTGAATAATGACAATGGATGTTAAAATTTTGGTACAGCGTGGTTAGCATAGCTGTGATGTAGGGAGTCAGCTGAGGTTTTTCCTTCAGCCAATGATCCACCACTTACCATGTAGGATACTATGGCACTCCTCCAATGCCATTCCTATTCCTGTATTGTACACGTGCTTAGTAGTTAWGGTGCTGCCACAAAAACTGCAGTGTTCAGATGATGACGCCTGGGAGAACACATGTGGTGAATACAGATGAGGAAGTAACGTGAATTAGCTCATCAAGTCATATCAGATAAAAATTAATTACATGTCAAGCAGCAAAGCGGCAACTTTTGTGAAGAAAAACATAGCTGGATAAGATGCAGATGAGATGTTAGCTTGTAAGCATTTCTGCACTATGTTCATTTCCACACAGATGGTCTCGTACTGATACAGAAATCTGGAGACTTTCCTGAAAAAAAGGGCAAAACAGTATATCTCTCTAATCATGTTGTGGAAATTTAACACCATCTTGTTCCTCTCATCTTTCATCTTTTAGCATGATTCCCTCAGTTCACTCATTTTGTTTTAAAGTTCAATTGCTTTAGTAACATAATATTGGTGTCCGACTGCCAAAGCAAATGTAGGCTACAGATTTTCATTAGCTACAGCTCTGGAACCTTTTATTTGATTAATTATTCTAAGGCAACAGAAGATCTGTGTGAAAAAAACTTTCCATGCTCTTTTTACCGCCTGTGCTTACCAGAGGAAACTTGGGGGGGTTATTTATATATTATGGTAATAAATTACATTAGCACTTGCTGCCCCAGCAGACTTCTTGGGTTTTGCTAAAATTCTCCTCTGATTATCTGTTGGCCCTGTGCAGTAAAATATAATGAAAGGCTTTGGGAACGTTTCAACACATCAATTATCAGTTTTATACAAAGAGCTATCAGTGGGCAGGGTGCTTACCCATTACATTGGAAAGACTGTGGCTTTTGTTCACACGGTAATGATAGGCAATTCACGAATAGCCAACAATACAAAATCATAACATTAGCCTGGAGTTGGGCAGATATATTACCACTGCCAGAAAGAATAATTTTGATGAACTGTTAAAGTCATTATTCAGTTCCATTACTCTGTCATAACATCCATTCAGCCTGTGTCTAGGTTATGTTTGGTTTGTTGTTGTAACTTCTGTAGTGGAAGTCAGCTGCAGTGTAACCTTTGTCAATAAAAGACCAACACAAACAGTTGGGTTTTGTATGTTATTAGCCGTGTTGTCATGGACTTTTTGTTTTCCTCTCTGGTGGCTGCTGAGGTCAGACGTCAGTCTCGGGGCAAACAGAAAAGTGCTATGATGGTGTAGAGATTACCTCATTAAATGACTATGCGCTATGTTAATAGTGGCTTTGCTAATGTTACTTTAGGTAAACCCTTGCTTTTTCTGTCATAGTCATAACACTGAAACACTTCCTGTTAATTATGAGCTTCCATCGACGGTGCCTGTGGAACAGGCAGACAAAGTGGACATGTCACTAAGCCTATTTCCTGGCTTCTTGTTTGGTACAGGCTATAAATTGGTGTTACGATGATAGTGGAATGGTACAGAACTGTGCAAGAGGGGTGGGGTTTGAAAGGACAGAGGAAGGGAAATAGGAGCGAGTAGGCTGTTTTTCTCTTCCTGCCTCTTCCCACTTTTTGAAACGGTTGTGCTGAGCAGCAGTGARCTAATTTAAGAAACATGGTGTTATCCTTGACCACACCCTTCCCACGGAAAAACGTGTGTCAGTGCTGCAGAAATCCCTCTTTCAGCTGTGTAGCTTGCACAGACTTCACCCGTGTGTATCCTGGGATGACCTCTCGAAGGCAGTACATATGCCCTGGTGACCACAAGACTCCCTTATTGTAATTCTTTCTTAGTTGGGCTTGCAGCTTGGCTCCACCACTGCGCTGGAGAGCGCTGAGAATGCACGCCCACCTCACTGGGTTGAGTAGCTGTGATCAAATTACCCCTCTGCCTTCTTTATGTTGGCTCCCTGAAAAAAAGCTAGTGGTTTGATTTTAAAATTGGCCTTTAAGAAAAGAGTCTTTAGCACAAAGAGATGTTTTAACATATCCAAGACCTGCTTTTTTAGCGTTTTGAGATGGCATTCATTTTAAAAGGGTTTGAGTCTTGCAGCTTTGATTGGCAGGGTAAAACCTTTGCTTTAGTGAGTCTTGAGATGTAGGATTTATTCCTCTTGGACAGCTGCCTCGGCAGATCCTTTAAGAAAAACAATTCTGAAAATACTTTTTTTTTTTTTTAACAGAGTTATTTTCGTCTGGCTCTTGTATAATTTTCTGCCCTTATAGTAAAAGTTGTCTATGCGGCTTTTAATATGTTGTTACACTTTTATAGTCTGTTAAACTGCATTGCATTTTAATTAGGTAGGTCTCCTCACTGGGATTGGAAAGACTGGTAGAGAAAGGCATTCCAGACGTAAAATGATTTAGCTTTGTAAAACTCCTGTTGTCACATTATGACTTTTGAAAGGATCACTTGCCAAAAACTTAAATATACCCCCTGCTGTAATTCCCTTGCCTTACCTGGAGATACTCCAGAGAAGAATTTTGACTACAGCTTTAAAAAAAGAACAAGAAAAGAATGAAGTTGCAAAAGCAAAGGTTTGTCTTGTAACTTATCCTTTTGCCAGCCTGTTTAAAAATAATACTGTCGTAATATTATTAGTTTAATGGTTCTTTATAAGTACCCTTTGGTAGTTTGAGAACAATATTTATTGAACTCTGTTTTCCTTCTATTCTTTGACCTGGATTATTTGTTCTTATGCTGGTCATACAAGTTGCAAGATGCAGGCATTTKAAAATAATTTCCTTCTTTAATAATAAGAGTCTTCATTACGTAAAAATTGTGAAGCATTACATTTGTTAGGAAGTGCAACAAAAGACACAATTTTAAATGTTCATCTTGCAAGTACCTCACCTCAGAAAAAAACCCTAAATTGAATATTTCTACTATCAAGTATTATCTTAACATTAAAATTCAGTATGTTCTCAGCATGAACATAGAATCATTCCTTTCACTCCGAAGTCCRTCGTTATTTGATTTTTATGAAGAAGTCGTCTTGTCATTTGAAGCAATGTGAGCCATGCTGTCTTAAGGCATGAGCCGGTGAAGTGCAGTCCCTCGTTTGAAACAGGGGTATTGGTAACACAGTGGACAGACATTGGATGCGATGGATCTACTGTGTTGTGCATTGCGCAGCTAAATCCCACACGGAGTGAGTCCACATTCACGGCACATTAATGTCTCTGAGTTTGTGCACATACTCTGGTTGTGCCTGCATTCGCCCCAAGCTTTTCGGGATAGTGCTTTGTGAGAAGAGGAAAAGGAGAATTAATTTTGTCACTAATTAAGAAATGAATGTGACCCCCTTATTTCTGTTTTTAGCCATCTGTATAGTGGTGCCAAAGCCCAATAACTGAAATCAAGTCCATATGGCATTTCAAACTCTAAAGACTTTCTTCCTCACAGTGACCTCTTCCCAATAATTGACTGTGATGAAAGAAGGATGAAAAAAGGACATTTTGATAAATTGCCCTCACCAAGGAGAGTCTAAAAGTTCTTTTTGCCAGTTGCGTTGACTTTAATTTTTGAACTAAACTTTGCTTGCATTTCACTTACTCATTTGATCGTTAAACTCCCAACTAAGGTAGGCCTTGGAAGACTTGAATTATAGCAATAYTGTTAAGAATCCAGAGATAATATCTTTTTTAGAAAATCTATAAACCTTTGGCAAAGGAGTTAAGCTTTTGTTTTAGATCCAGGACACTTCTTGTTAGGAAGTTATGAACTCCACATGACAGATTCAATTTGAAAATAAAATTATCTACTTGCCTTTCCAACTTTCTTATTTTCCTTTAATCTTCTAGTTTACTGCACCAACATTTGCATCYTTTCTTTTGTTTGTAGGGATTTTTCATAATGTATATGTGACTCAGATGGAACTAAGGAAGGGCTTGAAACAACATCCCATCCCATAATATTCTCTGTTTCCAAGTTAAACTCCACTATTTTATTATAAATACACAGTGGCACCAAGTGTGATTCAGTTTAGCTGCTGTAGTTKGGAGGGTGTTGTTGAAGAACAGTTGATGGTGTAAGTCAAAAACCTGAAAACACTATTTGCTTTCTTTTGCAACCTGACTCCTGTGTCATTTAAAACATGACTTGACTGACTAGGTAATGTAGGGGTCGCATGGTGTATCCTTCAAATAATAATACTCTTCTGGTGCATCCACCGTGAGCTTTGCCTATTAGCATAGATAATAAATTTGCTTCCGATAACCTTTCTAGCTGGGCTGTATGTCAAATAAAATGAGTCCTTTCTCAGTCTGGAAACCGAGATGAGAAGCCCCATAGTTTGGKAGATCAATTCTTTCATATACCTAGAGGGGGGAAAAAAGGACCAGGAGCTTCTGACACATGCATCTGCAGCCTGTAGATTTTTCTGCATTCTAGGGATGTGTGACAAGTAATTTAATGTGCATCCTTCTTTACTTTCATATAGGAGAGAGTTACAGGATGGGGAGAGTTGGCACCTTCCATTTATTTCAGCTATTGCTGGAAAGAAGTGTGCCCRAAGTACAAGTTTGAGGCTTAGTGTGGCTTTGGGTCCACTAGACATCTCTTAAAATTTCTAACCAGTGCTTTTGGCCATGGCAGCAAAGGCAGCAGTCCTAGTTAAACAAGATGCTGGTATCTAAACTAATTTAAACTGCTGTTTTGTCAGAATATGCCAATTCAAAAGCTACCTTTTCATCTAGGAGGGGGGCCTCTGCCTGCCAACCAGTCCATATGTACTAATCCTCAGCTTCCATTATCTGCCAGTGTACAAGGCAGGACCAACTGCCCTGGTGACTGTCAGGAACTAAATGCCTCCCCAGATGCAGAAAGGATGCCAGTGGCCACTGTSAGGCTGCTGCACACCCCCATAGAGATGTTGGGGCTGTTGAGGATGGAAATGATGCCCAGAAGGAGCTGCATCCTATCCCTATCTAGTAACGGTGGCTCTTTTGGTGTGCTGGACTGGCTTCTGAAATAGCAGGGACAGCTGAGATAGGAGGAGGAGAAGGAGGAAGAAGRRGGAGGAAAGGAACTGGGTGGGAATGAGGGAAATACAAGGGACTCCCAGGCTGGGAGAGGTCAAACAGGGAGTCAAGAAGTGCATGGTTTGGGGAGACCAGGGCCTTGAGGCACTGAGAAGGGCTGTGGGACAGAGGGAGTCTGGGCTTGGAAGATGTGAACTAGTGTAGGTTAGTACACCTGCAGTTGGTGGACATAAAGCAGTGGTGGACAACGCTGGGTAGGAAGGATCTTGGGATTCAAATATTCTGGCAAAGAGGTCAACCAAGGAGGAAACCYGAGAGAAGGAGACGAGTGGGAAAAAGTTTTGTTGTTGTTGTTGTTTTAGGTTTTATTTGTTTGTTATTGTTTTGTTTTGTATTTGAGAGGGGCCTTCTATAGCTGAAGAAGTTAAGTTACTGTAGAAATAACAACGAATGTTGTCGTACGGACATCTGAGAGTCAGGTGTGTTTGGTAGGAAAATGAGCAACGTCATATCAGCAGCATTCCCAAACTTCCTCTCTTTCATAGAGCACCTTTTAGCTGGGAATCAGAAAGTACTGTATAAACATATATGGATAAAGGAAGCCTGACCCATGGGAATGTTTGATTTTTTCTTGAGATCACACATTGAAGCCTGGTGAAAGAATCGGGAAGAGTGCCAAATTTTCCTAATTTGTAGTGCTTTGTTCTTGCAAACAGACAGTATCTCCTGCAGGCTGTGTGCGTGCTGATTGTATTTATTGACATTTGCATGTACACATGACTGGGGATAAAATAGAATTGAATCTCTATTTATTAACATATTGTCTGTGAGTTGTGAAACTAATGAAGCCTGGTTTCCTATGGATTTGAGTTTCATGGTTGGACTCTCTGATGTCCAGTAAAATCTAAGTTCCAATTGAAGSTTTTCCCACAGCTGGGATATTTACAGAGCCTCTTGTGTGCCTGGATTCTCTAGTGTCTAATAAAAAGGGAGCTTATATTGCAGTCTTTCCTGTTCATGGGGCACCACTAATGGGGGCTCTTTTTTTATCTTTTTTGCCTCTTACTTTCATTAAGTTTATTAGAACAAAACATAACTGTGATCATTACTCCTCTGTCAAATTGGTTTTAAAAGTCCATCTCAGACATACGAAGGTGGAAAGCCAACAAAGATGTAAAATYATGCAGAGTGTATGATGACTTTAATTTCCTTAGGATACAGGGCTAAAAATCGGGTTAGCCTTTCAAGCATCATGTTGTTATCTTTCTAAGTAAAATGTGAATAAGTACTGGTATTTACATGATGACGTAAAAAATGGAGATAATACTTTAATATGATAATATAGGTTGCTATCAAAGCCATAAAAAATGATTAGGCTAACTGATGATAATGGATACAAGTGCCTGAGGACTTTGATGGAGAAGAACAAATCCAGTACCAGCAGGGTCTGCGAAGACAGGCAGAAATAATGGAAATGAGAGAGTTGATATTATCCAGAAGTAAAAGCAATTGAACAGTCAATTACTTTTAGAAGTTGTTTGTTTAAACATTTAACCACTGCTAGCATTTAGAGTAAGTGCTCTAGCTATCCATCTGTGAACAAATAACAATGCTGCTGTATGTCCCTCAGCCATTAACTACAAACCCTTAGGACCAATTCCATTTTTACTCTCTTGAATCCACATATTTTTCACAAAATAGCAGTAATAATGTGGGTTGTAAATTGCACTTGGTTTAAAAAAAAATTAAACTGCAATTTAGCACAGCCAATGAAAACATTTGTTTCACAAGTTTAAACTTTCCCATGGGAATGCTGGAGCAGCCCTTCTGATCTCTGTGTGTGTGTATTCAAAGGAAACATCTTTACAATACAGATGCTTGGGAAAACATACTGGAACATAGAGGTTGCTTCTCAGGATAATCACAGAAACACAACAAACTTGCTGGTGTTTGTTTGTAGTTAAAAGTTTAAAAAAATATAACAGCAGTGGGGTTTTTTTTTTTTTGTCTGTGGTTTTCATGCTAAGGGTCTCATTTTTTTCTAAACATGAGTAGGCATAAAAAAATCTTTGTACACCAGAAGTACAATAAAGCGTTGAGTTTGATGTCTGCAATGGCAGTGGATGTGGCTGCTGCTAAGTCACTGCTGGATCTGGGCCAGTTAGATCAATGTCACCTCCCACAGGTCTCATTTATATGAGTAGCTCCAAAGAGACAATGAATGAAACTTCTGTCCACTTGGTGCTTAGGTGATATGTCAGTACTTAAGACACGACAAATCCATAAGAATTCTACTCCTACATCTGTGCTGGACATGATTTTGTGTCTTTCCATTGTAAAACCTTCCCTTCTAAGATGGATGGATAATACTTGACAAAAACCAGGTGTCTTTCCCTTCAGGGCTTGGTCGCTGCTGGATCGTATCTCTGCAATGAATGAGCTACAGCGGCTCTGTTGAGTAGGTTGTGGTGCACTTCGCATACATCTRAGCACCAATCTGTCCTGCATATTGAGGGAACTGGCAGGGGGACAAAGCTTTCATGTGGTATTCCTACCCAGAACTGGTAGAACTAGCTGGCAGAAGTACCAATAATGATCATCTTCAGAACTTGCAGAAACTCTGGCATTGGCTCTTTTACCAGAATCAAATGGCTTTATGTCATTTTAAGAACTGTGAGAATCAGCAGGTGTTTGAAGTAGGTGTTTGTCATACAGGAAAGCATAGTAATCAGTTCAAGAATATCCCGTTCAGTATCGAGTGAGCTGCTAGACTCAGCCCCTGTGGCAAATGACTGGATACTATCTGTCAAAGGTGATGAAATGTCTCCAGACTGTTTTGAGCATTTACTTGAAGTATCTTGCTGGGGCTGAGTGCCTAAAGCTTGGTTGCTGTGATACCTTAATTAATCACCTACACAAGGTGATATGAATGTAGTCTAAAGTTTATTTTTTGTGATCCAGTCTTGAATTATGGTTGCCATATCATGGTATTTTGGCTGGTCTTCTAACTTCTTATGGTGCTGAGATTTGCAAAGGCCCAATAGTTCAGAGCTGTCTTTTATAAGGCCTCTCAGGATTGTCCTGCTATAATTCCTACCACTTCCAGTAAACTACAATTTGCATTGCTGAATAAAGCAAGTGGACTTTTGATACTGTTTTCCTTCTGCTGTGACCTCACTGTGGATTGTCAGAGAGTTCAGTGTCATGACTTCCTTTGGAAAAGGTCATGTTGAAATCATATCACACATCCATCCTAATGGCAGTCTCAGAACATAACCTAATTAAACTGCTAGCCTTCTTCCTACATATTGTGTATGTGGTTTTGATATTTGATCTGTGACTATGATAGGACAAAAATTTTAGACCATCTTAAGCCCTTAAGTGGATCATAAAGTGGTTTTCTACATGACAGTGTGATCTTTCTCTCTCAAAATGTCAAAGCAAATTTCATCTGTGGCACAAAGCAGTAATTTAGGATAGTACCTTAACCACAGTTAAATACTGTGGTCTTGATGTATGAGTAGACCTTCATGCTGACTTCAGAAAGATGTTCAGTCATGACTAGAGTAATGAAGTTGAATACACTGATTTCTACTGCCAAGTTCATTCCAGAGGGAGAGTCACATAATCACATATTTGAAGAAAAATACAGTTGCAGTAGTGGATTGCTCTTTGAGATGATGTAATCAAAATGAATCTCAACATGGCTTTTGGTAGGCTTTAGGAACAGAGACTTAGACTTATAACTCTGAGAGTTATGATGGAAATGTGCAAAACAACTTTTGGACCTTTATACAGGAACGAGTAGGTATATGCATGATCCCTGTTAGCACTGTAGATCAGGAGACTACAGTCTTGCCTGCTTTGTGTGCTCTTACGGTAAGATAAGCTGTGGCTACAGTGTTTCAGAGATGACAATTACTATATGTAAATGATGTCTTTATTTTTGTTACTGCTGATTGGGTGCCTGCTTTATATTTCTCTGGAAAATATCTGGTGTTCAAAACTAAGTATAAATCTAAATTCCTAAGAAAATTGCATCTGCTGTAGGAGACAGCAAGATAGCTTGATTCCCCAGAAAACTTATTTGGATAGAATCAGAAAGAATACAATGCTCTCTTCTTTTTTGCATCTAGGGTAACTAAGCATTCCTGAAGATAAACTGTGCTTTAACCATTCATCATAGYCAGTTCTTGTTTAATCAAATTACCTATCAGATTTTATTATAATTTTGATTTTTTTAACATTGACAGAAACTGTTGTTTRTTTAAAAAAAAAAAATGAAGCAAATCTGGCATAGACTAGCTAAAGAGACTCAAATGTCTGATTCAAACAGCTGTCCACAGGCATGTGTCTTCCAAATACCAGCTGCTTCCACTAATCCTCTTGCCAGCACACCTACACTGCAACAGCCTAATCATGGCTTGTAAGAGTAGCTATCCATGTAAATTGATAAAAACATTACTATACCACTCTCTTCCAGTAATAGTTCAGTTGAAAAGTTCCAGCTGTTGGAGGCAAAAATATTCTGATTAGGACAATGTGGTGTTTTTCTAGTTCCCCTCACTTAGCAGTTAAGGGTATGTTGCCTTTAGCAATATTTGCCTTTGTTCAAGGCCTCCTGACCTGAGGGTTCTGTTTTATAGTGCACTCACGACCTCTCATTACTACGTATACAAAACAAGACATGGATGGAATGATAGAAATACATCTGTTATTGAAAAAGCTAAAGGACATCTTACTGAAGACTTATATCTCCTAAAACTAAGCAAACATTAATGGMAGGGACTGAAGATCAGCTAAAGTGAAGCTGCCAGTGGGTCTGGCATCCCTTACTCTGAATGAAGTTTTAGTTTTATATTCAGGCTGGCACACTGGCAGTTCCTTTTCTGAGGCATGCAAAAGCCACGTTGCTATATCTGTCTACACAGTTGATGTTCATGATAAATAGTTATGTCAGTCTTCAATTACTGTGGAAACTCCTGTATCTWACTGTTCACACCCCTTGAGCACACACGTGTTCAAAAAGAGAGATGTACATATGACCTCCGCATACTCCTGTGTCAAAGGAAGTTATATTTAAGCAGAGTTACTTTTTTTACTGAGCTAATTTCACAGAATTGTTTTATTAAAAAATAGCCTTTTGAGAAACTTGATTTAAAGGGAATGAGCTTTCAGTCCAAGTAATGTCTGTATCCAGTGATATCATCAGAGTAACCTTAYGGGTTGCAGCGTCTGGGTTCATGACTATAGTGCAGATATCACTGAATATCACATTTTATAGCATACATGTGTGTTGACTGTYTTGGTAGTAACTTAAACAGCATTAGATATGAAATGGCTGTTTTTACTGCTGACCAGCAGTTCTTCAGGACACTAAGAGAAATCAGTGTGTGTGTAGAGCCAAACACTTCTTGGAGGTGCACAACAAAAAAACAAGATGCAGCAGACACAACTTGCAGCCAAGGGGATTTCCAAATATGCAGAAGAAAAAAGCTCTTCACATTGAGGGTGATTAAGCACTGGGAAGATGTGTAATTTCCATCCCTAGAGATATTCATATCTCAAGTGAGCAAGGCCCCGAGCAACTTGATGTAATTTGAACGAGAGGTTGGACTAGTTTCCTATCACACTTCTAGGGGCAAGAAACCCCTAAATACTTCATATTCCATTCCCTAGGAAATCTGCCGTCTAGATGCATTAGGAGTTGTATGGCTGGACTATCTTTGATAAAGAGAAAAAAAATACAAGAAGGGTACTGAATTGTGACCCCCATCAGGAAAAATTGAATTTGCAGCTCAACAGGCTTAAATGATTTTTCATTAAGAGCATGGTATCACTAAACRCATTAAAACTGCATGCAGTAATTGACAAAATACTGAATTGTGAAAGACTGAGCTATTAAGCATTTAAGCTTCTTAAATGCATGACATTTCTCTACTCTGTAGCTCAGAAATTAGCAGTAATACGAGCTAGCTCCTAATGACCTAGGTAAAGTCGTTGAAATGTATGGCCAAAACTATTTGTATAAAGGTAGCTGTTGGAAGTGTTTTGTGTCCATGTCATGTGTAGCTAGAGAAAAAAAAAATTCTGTTTGAATTTCTATAGGAAGCAATGCACAGTCTTTTGACCTCAACATTTTAAAGCTGTAATTCTGAATCATTGGTAATGAATAAATAAATRGCTCTGATATTTTCATTAAAATATGTATTTAGAGGAGAATTTTAAAATCAAATATTGATACCATTGAGTCTGTCTTATAATGCTGACCTGATTGTGATGTTTGTCATGCTGTATCTGACAAATTACACCAGGTTGGAGGAGATCGTAAAAGGTTGTACTGGTTTTGGCGGGGATAGAGTTAATTTTTTTCATGGTAGCTAGTGTGGGGCTGTGTTTTGGATTTGTGCTGTAAACAGTGATGATAACACAGGGATGTTTTCGTTATTGCTGAGCAGTGCTTACACAGAGCCAAGGCCTTCTCTGCTCCTCACCCCACCCCACCGGCGAGYAGGCTGGGGGTGCACAAGAAGTTGGGAGGGGACACAGCCGGGACAGCTGACCCCAATGACCAAAGGGATATCCCACACCATATGACGTCATGCTCAGCATATAAAGCTGAGGGAGGAAAAAGGAAAGGGGGGGCGTTTGGAGTGATGCCGTTTGTCTTCCCAAGTAACCGTTACGTGTGATGGAGCCCTGCTTTCCTGGGGATGGCTGAACACCTGCCTGCCCATGGGAAGYAGTGAATTATTTTGCTTTGCTTGCGTGTGCAGCTTTTGCTTTACCTATTAAACTGTCTTTGTCTCAACCCATGAGTTTTCTCACTTTTACCCTTCCGCTTCTCTCCCCCCTCCCATTGCGGGGGGAGCGAGTGAGCGGSTGTGTGGGGCTTCGTGCTGGCTGGGGWTAAACCACRGCAAAGGTTCAGCATACTATTAAAATGCATAAATACTGATCAAGCTCTTTGTCTAAAATCTGAGACTAATTAAGCGACTGTGATCATTTTGTTAGAATCTTAAGATCAATTACCTAGGAGGAAGAGAGGAATATAATAATGATGATTTTAGATATCTAAAAGGCTCCAGGCTTTATCGAAGTATAGAAACACTTGGAAATAATCCAAGTCTCTCTGAGTGTCCCACTGTTAATTATTCATGTCCTGGGGAGATGCTGGTAACATCAAAACAAGTGACCAAACTGCTAATAAGCACCATTTTGTCTCCATTCCACATAAACTAAAATCTGGTTTAAATCAGAGCTGCATTCATATTTTAGAATAAAACAGGGATGGTTTCTCCAGTAGGGTGGTGGTGGTGGTGGTTGTTGTTTTTTTAAATGGAGAGCTCAATGTGTGGAACTTCTAAGATCTTCAGCAACATAGCTGCTAAATATGAATAATTTAAGGGAAGTTTGCTTGTTTATGAGATTTTATAGGAAGGTTAAAATATGAATTTCTATCTACAAAACAAATTAGATAATTATTAACAGTAATGTAATAGAGATGTTGTATTGTTGTGACTGAGTGTACTACCTGGGCCATTAGTAGGTAGCTCACGTTACTGTTAATTTCTGAGATATGGTGCAGGGAATGGTTGCGTATTTAGGAAGCTTTGATGTGATTGAGCTGTGTGATTGCGTGTGGTTGGGCTGCATTAGTGAAGGTTAGGTTTGTGAGAGAAAAAGTACAAGTAATAGCAAATAATTGGGCTTTTATAAACTCACTGCATGTTTCTAAAATGATCCTTGTATACCTGTATATCTATTGCTGTATCTATATACATATCTATTCTGTATTTGAGAAATCCAAACCAGCAGAGTGTATCATAAAAGGTAAGTTTCTGCTGGGTTAGGATGTTCCCCTTAAGTTATTTATGAATTCTCCATTTGCAGCTAATGCTGTTTTTCTGATCTCATGCTGGATGAAGATTCACCTGCATGATCTGTGTGCCTCAGTTGCCTGCTCAAATGTAGGAAGTGTCTGTTGTTTGTGAGTTCGTTGTTCTAAGAATTACAGCTTGTAATTTCTACTGTATAACACTGAATAATGATGTCTTTTGAAATGTGTTTCTAAGATCTAGGCATGCCACTGAGACAYGCCACAGAAACACTTGTGATACGCAAGTCATTTTGTAAGATGTGAGAGCACTGAGGTATGATGGGCCCTYTTCCTCTGAGAAATAACTTCTCTGTTCTTACTACTTTGAAACTTTTACTTATTTTATACTTAACCAGATTCCAACACATCTTTTCACTTGGCATTTTAATCTGCAACTATTGCCTCTGACTTCAGTTGTTGAACTGGCAGAGTACCACCCAGGTGTTCAGGGGACTGGAGTACATGACGTATAAGAAGACACTGGGGGAACTGGGTTTGTTCAGCCTTAAGAAGAGAAGGCTCAGGGGAAACCTTATTGMTGTCTGCAACCACCTGATGGGAGGGTGTGGAGAAGACTTCATCTCAGAGGCATAGAGTGACAGAACAGGAAGCAACAGATCCAAGATGGACGGTGGGAAATGCTGGGTAGATATAGAGAAATGTTTTTTCATCATGAGGGTGATCAGACACTGGGACCACTAATCATAGAGAGYGTGGAACCTCCATCCTYGGAGATACGCGAAACTTGGTCGGACAAAGCCCTGAGCTATCAGGTCTGYGCTGGYCCTGCTTTGAACAGGAGGCTGGATTAGATGACCTCTGTGCATCCCTTCTGTGATTCACTGGAGGATTTCTGAAGCAGTGATCTTTTATGAAACAAAGAAAATCAGCAGTTAGCTTAATATGAGCCAGTCAGGCTTACTGAGGTGCTGTGGAGTACGTTGTGCATATTTTGGAAAGTGATTGTGTAGCCACTGTGAATTGGTACCATGTTTGACCAGGAGAAGTTCTTGCAACAAAACTCATGGATGGCTCTCCTGTAGCCATCATAAGAGCCCTGTCGTTTCCTTAATGTTCCAATACCTAGAACGTTATCTAGAAGCCAATGAATGTATTTTTAATCATAAAAAATATCCAGTAGGATATTCTACTGATTTATCTTTATTTTGGGGGCAACATGGAGATATTTAGCATATAAAATTGCCACCTTAATGTAAAAGCATTTGGCTGTGGAATATCGATTAACTCATATTTCTGTCTCATGCTGCAACGTGTTCAAGTCATTATAACAGTGTTACTGTACCCATGTTCCTCCGTGTTATTTGTTGTACGATTTGCCATCAGTAAAGGCTGGATCTTCTAACAGCACCTGCAGATCATTCTGTGCTCTTATTGCCGATKCCCAGCATTGCAGCCCTTGCAATTAACTGTAAGGAGCAATTGCAAAGAAACTCCCGTTTCCACTTGCAGTCCTCAGCCTGAGCGTGTCCTGTGTCTGTATAGAYGTCACGTAAAGGCTCTGTAGAAATACTGTCTGCTTGGTAAAAATGGAATCGTTAGGTCATTGAGCTGTCGAGCTGTAAGAAATCTCTGCTGAGCAACTGTAAACTCAGGCCTTTCAGAGACTTATAGTTGGGTCAGATTTGGGTGATTTCTTGGGAAGAGCAAAAAGCACGTTGCTAACAGAAGTGTGAAGCTTCTGTCAAGCATTACCTTTTTGCTTTAAAGCAGAGTACTATTAGATCTTTTGACTGACACTGACTGGACAGGTGGAACTTTTTTTTAAGTACTTTTGTTTGTTACATGGACATAAATGCTTGTTTTCTCCTGAAATTCTCAGAAGCTATGGTATAATTTTTGCAAAGTTGCAAGGAAATAAAATTAGGATATTGTAATGGTAAATACCAGGCAATCATAAATTTTCTATCTGTATGCCAATTTTTATGCCAATCRTTTTGTGCTCTTTCTCATGATGAGCTGGATTATAGATAATTTTCTTTTTAATTAAAATATATTTCTGCAAGAAATAATCTGCTTGGTTATAATWGCAAAGACATTTCCTAAATTTGAACAAGTGTTTATATATTAYAGTTAATCCAAATACATGTTTTGAAGGGACAGCTTAAAATAGCAAAATAATAATATCATAACTCACAAATTAGAACAGTCATAAGGAAATACCATAATCACAAGATTAGCTTGAAGATTTAAGTGAGGTCAGAGACTTCACTCACCAGCTGTACTCTGACTTTTTTCTGAATTAAATGAGAGAACTGTGTACGGTAGCACAGAGGCAAATAGGCTCTGTAAATTCATCTGTAACTTTTATTCCATTCTCATCTTTTGTGTGTGCTCCTTTTTAGCATTTCTGGTTTACAATAACAGTAGTCACTATCTCTTACTATTACTCCTATTGTGCATTTATTACAAAGCTGGTTGTTGTTGGTATATAACCTTTCCAGAACAGTGTGCTAGAGGTTGAGATTTTCCATTCTCACGCAGCTGTAAAACACTTTATGTTGCTTTTCTTTGCTCTTTTCTTATGTAGCCATTGATAAATTAAGGGAAAGGAAATCATTGCAGCAAAAAWCGTGAAAAGAGGAAGAGAGTTTCCTTATCTAACACCACTACTGTGCCGTTGGCTGTGGCTTATCAGGTATCATAAGCTACGTAAGGCTAAGCTTGATCATCACCTGGCTGAGGAATCATGACGGAAATACTAACTGTTTCAGGAAGTAGTGCAGATTTTTTGGTTGAAACATCCTTCTTTTGAGTTGCACTTGTTCCATTACTGTGGTTGAGCGTTAGAAGTGCATACTGGCACTGGAAGTATTCAGATGAGTTTTGAAATGCAGATCCAGTAAAAAGATCAGAAGCAACATTTTCGCTTGTGTTAAGCATGGTAAAAATCTGGTGTTGGTTCCTGGCACTAAGAAATCCAGACATCTTTGCAAATGTGTTAAGTGTCTTTGTAGTCCAGCTGGCATCTCTTTTGTCCAAAAAAGAAGTGTCACAGTCCAAAATGCAACAGAACACACCTGCAGTTTGGCATTGATTTTTCTAAATCAAAGGTTGAGGCAGATACTTGATTTCCGCTATTCATTCTTAACCATATCTTTCACAAGAAATGTAAAAGGTCTTAAATTGACTGTGTTTTAAATGCTATCAATCATGAGAATTACAAGGTTTATAAATAGAGTTGTACAAACCTTGGTATCATTTCTTAGTGACAGATTGAATCAACATTTAATATGAGTCTCAGATAAAGACTTTATGTAGGCCTAGATATTTTCTGAAGTGAAAAGTTGTTCTCCCTCATTATATAAACAGCTAGCCACAGAAAAATGAAAACTTAGGCTTATAGGTTACAAAAAATACTCTTTCATGTTAAGAATGGTGTCTTTAGTAAACATCCTCATTTAGCTTAATGACCTTAACATGAATGGTTGATTTCAAGTATCTGGCGGTACTGGAAACAAAAGTATTTTGCCTAATATTCAGCACACGTGTTTCTAATGGAAGCACAWATTCTTGCAGTCTCACTGCTCTGAAACTTTTGATCCATAAAACCAGGCTCTTCAATTATTTCTACTCACCTGCTTATTTAAAGATATATTTTATCCCACTCATAACTCAAATTGAAATCATGACCTTCRCTAAAAGGGAAAGAGAGGAGCACCACTTTTCCCTTTGGAAAGGAAAACCCTGAAGAGCAATTAGTAGAGATCTGCAAAGGAAAACTTTATACTCTGCTCCCCTGTGCTTTCTAACCAAACCAGTCCTTCCAGCTGGCAATAATTAAGGTCCTTGTGGACAGATGCAGGACAGACAACAAGGACTGAGTGAGTCACAGTCATCACACTTCTGTCTTCCCTGCAGTGGTGGACATGCAGGCAGAGTCCAGTTCCCCCTGGCAGGGCAGTACTTATCCTCAACAGACACAGCCCTAAGCTTAGCATGGCACCCAGCTCTGCCTCCTCGAGTTTCTCTTTATTTAGGCAAGTGTAAGAATTTGGTCCTAGTATTGCCTGAGTGTTCAGAAGTCACCTAAGCCTTGGCACTTCAGAATTTTGTATGATCATTACTCTACCAAAATCACAATGTGATCCGAGCACGCATCACTGTGAAGAGTGGTAGAAAGTAGGACAGTTTCTACATGCAATACACTGGATTGCAAGAGCAGTGCTGAGCCCATCCTGTGGGCCCTGCCGTGTTGCCAGGGTTGCACAGTCCTGTTCAGCATTATGTTGGTCAAAGACCTTTTGGATCAGAGCTGACTTGCACCCCAACAGCTGAGAGCCTGGGCAGAGTTAACTAGTATCCGTGGGCATCCCCTCTGTGTGGCACGCGCTTTGCTGGCACATTATTTGATCTTCAGCCTTTTTTAGTATTTCATGAAGGCGATTATATGGTCTCAAGAAGTGGAGTTTCAAGAAGAAACCAAACATGCAATGAAGTCGTGAGATCTGGAAACAGAAATAATACTGTACATCRAAAAAGAATTTAATACCATTTGTTTTGTTACATCTGTACTGTTGAAGGTATTCTCTGCTCTGTGCTGGGCAACCTTTTTAAAAACAGTTGTCCAAACCCACGAATAAGATATCAGGTCGAATAACCCAGAATTTTTGTTACTATTTTTGTTTAACTTCCTCCYTTGATAACTACCCATCACTTCTCTGTTCGAAGTTCACGGACAAAAATTTTCATCCATGCAKGGGCTCTATCAAGTGCAGCTCCTACGACAAGAAGCAACCGCGCAGTCGCGGGTGGCTCGCGCATCAGCACRTCTCAGAAAACCCCTTGGTGCCCTCGGGCGAGCCCCAGGCCCRCGGTTCAGTTCCTGCGGTGCGAGGGGTTGGGGTTTGTGTGCAGCAAGGGCCGTGTGGTTCCAGATCGGGATCTGTGTATTCTCAGCCCTTTGCGTGAAATCTGGGAGTGCTGCTTGGATTTAAAAACTCTCAGTGTGCAAGTGAATTATACTTCAGAATGCGCAGAGTATCAAACATTTGAAGCCAGGAAGATTGAATCTTTTTTTTCCCTTTTAGAATAGGCACTTAAATACATTTTTTTTCGGTAAGGTTTGGCAGGCACAATGTGTATAATGTAGGCCTCTGGTKAAATCAAAGTCAGCTGATCAAACTGCATCTTTGAAAATGCAGTAAAGTAACTTTTTGGAAAGGCAAGATTTTTAATTTGATTTAACATGCATATAGAAAATTAAGTTAGAAAGGCCCAGGGCAAATCATTTGTTCATTCGTAGATACTTCATGTTTATAACAACATARAAAACTGGCATTTAATCCTCCACCTACAGAGCTTTTCTAGCACTTTTCTGTCACAGCTGGAACTCTTTGAAACCGTAACCTCCAACCTCTGGCAGAGCAGCAGAAGCTCAGGCAGGTACCGTACTGGCTGCTTGCATGAGTGAGAAGAGTTGCTTTTGGCCTCCAAGCACCCTTTTTTTCTGTATATGAGGAAGACCATCTCCATCTTCAGAACAAGGTGATATCCTGAAAAATTCTTGTGTTCCAGAAACCAGATGCGTTTTCAGCTGACTACTTTATTTGTGACTTTGTGACAGCATGGTAACAGAGTGATTGTTAAAGCATTCTGCATGCAAAAGGTAAAGTAAATTTAACAGATACTATGAAAGGGGAAAGCCTTGATTTTTGCATGTCAGCTAGGAAGTGAGGATGATGAAGGCAGTGTTACTTCCATTTGAGAAGGAGGGGGGAGTGGGTTTGGGGATTGTTCCCCTCCCGTCCCCCCTTATTTTCCTGGATTCACTACAAGTTCTCTGTGGCAGACTAATAACTTCTCTGACCTCAGGTTGTCTCTCTCCAATTTAGGCTTATTACAGATAACTATCAAGCCTTTTCTCCACATATATAAATCCATAATTAACTCTGGTTGCAGCACAGACTGTTAAAGGMCTTCTGCCTTATAGGCCCATCAAAGAATTTGAAATCCCTCAGAAGACGTTGTCCATTTAGTCCTTAACTTCTTATCASTGGCATTTCCTGTTAGCCTAAATACATCCCCAATTAAATCACATGCCTCAGCCTTGAGCCTGGTTTACTTGGGTAGTTTGTTTCTACTGCTCAGTGAGCTTTCTTTCTCCCTCCTTTTTGTTCATTCTTTTAAAAGAAGGATTTTCATACCCGAGAAAGCTTTCAGACACGCCAGATGTAAATCCTGGCTGCTGTGGGGTGATGCAGATCTGAGTGATACTGCCTTGGTTCCACAGAGAAGGGGTTGGAGGGATCCGGAGGAGGGACTCTGCCTTTTCCGTCCTGTCTTTCGAGCCCGTTACAAAAAGCCTCGACCACCAAAAAGAATAGTGAGTAAAAGGGTGCCTCAGGTGCAAAAGGCAGTAGGTCTGTGAAGTGCATGTTCCTGTGGAAATAAACCTTAAAGAAAGCAGAAGGACGAGTGTAGTGATTACTTCCAGGYAGCCCCAGCAGTGGTGACTCCCCAGTTCTTGACTAGAAAGAAAATAATCTCTCCTCCCCCTTACACACGATTAGTTTCTTTAAGGTCGTTAACAAGGTGACAGCATCATTCTTTAAACAGAAATGGTTTTGTTTGTTTTTCAAGATTTAGCTTTCTGTTCACCTAATTATTGAAAACATTAGTGGAAACTTGGAGCTGTCTTGCTTTTTGTGCTTCTGCTTTCCCACTTGATCCAGTTGTGGCAATTCTGAATTGGATCAATATCATTAGTACAGTTATTTTATGGGTAACAGATTCCAGTGTCTCAAATCCAGGACTGTTACTCAATGGCAGGATCAGGCAGAAATAGGAGTTTATAAATTGTAGGACTCTGCTGTCAACTGAGACTTAATAAAAAAAKTAGGGGAAAGCCTGATTTCCCTGTTTTTATGTGCGTGTTGCTTTTTTTTTTTATTTTTTAATTTGCTCAGTGTCCAAAAGATTCAAAAGACACCTGGGAAATGTCTTGGCAGACCATGTATCTAGCTATATTTCCTATTTGCATATAGCATCACTTGGCATTCAAAATATTTTAGGTGAAATGTTATGCCTTCCTGCTTTCTTTAGACTGCTGGAATATACATCACTCAACTCTAATGGGTGATGATAATATTTCATTAAAAATGGCATAGTTTTGAAAGTATATGTCTCTTAGTATGAGAAAAAACCCCAGCACTCCAAAAAGGTATGTTTAAAAAGACACTGATAATTTTGTCCCAGAGGATGCTTGAGTTGTCTGTGGCAGTGGATAGACATCCCAACCRTAGACCCCTCTACATGTAGTATTCTTTCTGGGATGTCTGTCCTCTCTCCGCTATGAGTACAGGAAGAATACTTGTATTTACAAGAATCCTCTTGACTGCCTGTTCATGAGAGCAGMACACAGGCGTATGGATGACGTGATGTCTATTTTTCAGGTCTACAGTACCCGCTTTGACGTTGTCCTTTTAAATTTTTTTGAAATCTTAAACAGACAGAATTCAAATGAACCTTTTGTTAGGTTTTGTTAGGACAGGACTGTCCATCTGGCTCTTTCCATATGACCASTATTAAAACGCTGGGGTCAAGACACCCTGTTGTTCTTATCTTTCTTCTCCTGTGTTTGAGTGAATGATCTCTTTTATACCAGGATTGTTTGTGAAGGTCTATAATTCTCAGGAGCCTTTTTCTTTATCCTGCTTTTCCTGAATTAAGGACACTCCATATGTTTTATCATCAAGAATAGATGCCATTCACATAACCATATCCTTCCGTGGAACAAAAGGGACATTTCCAGCCATACAGAAGTTATTTACAACTTACTACTTATCTATTTGAAAATATTTTTTCTCATTCGGTGTTTTATTATGATTTTTATCATGGAACTGTAACGAATGAGAATTCCCCGACGCTGGCCCACACCGTTGGGAGTATGGCTGACCTATAATAGCTTGGTCTGTGATCTGTTGTTGTATGTATGTTTTTTTTCCCAATAGACTTGTCATACAGTGATAATAATGAGATTTATTACAATTAATGAAACATACCTCTGCCGTTTATATAATTGTAAAGGAATGGTTTTTAATGTCAGATACGCGTTTGGAATTTCCCTTACTGTTGTAATTTTCTTACTCATCCCTTATTCTTACTCTTGGAATTTGCTTATTATTGTAAACCTTTTAGGTTATAAATCTGAAACTAGCAGCTCTTTGCTTTTTTGATCCTAGAATATATTATCTGAGCTATTTAAAGTCTCCCATAGTMATTTATTTTCTTCAGTGCCTTTCTTTGCATCTTGTGCACAAATATGGCCCCTCATTTGGGCCTTGAAATATTAAATTATACATGGATAGGAGGAAGAAATGGGATTTTTTCCTGGATTTCAGTTTAAGACAGCTGGCAGGTTTGCCTCTTCTCCTCTTATAATATTTACTGTCCTAGCATTTCATCCTCAAGGGATGTTTTTATTTAGGCAAGAACACAATATTACCCTCAGTGAGGACATATAAAGCCCAGAGCAATTTATTATGCTAACTGTTTTTCTTACTGAATTTCAAATTGCAACATTGTTGGCGTTTTTCATTGGGGAGAGGGAATGCTAGAGATTTAGTTACAGGGTTTTGTTTGTTTTTTGCCCCTTAGGAAAATTCTGAGCTGAAACAGTCATTGCTTTCATATAGCAAGCCTAATAGGTGTTGCTTAAAAAAATCCTCTTATGTCAGTGTGTCTAAGATGAATTGGTAAATTTTCATAAGAACCTCCATTACCGCAATATGTTTCCTATTTGACTAGTGTAGTATGTGTAGATGGACAACTCAACACTTAAAGGAGGCAGACTCTTTAATGTTGAAAGCATTACCATTCACAGTTTGGAAAAAAACAGAGCAAGCCTAACTTTTTGCAAGCGTTGGCTTTCAAGAGCAAACATATACTCTTCATAAACACTCTATTTGCACCGCAGGGTGGCTGAGACAGCAATAGTCGCAGGGATCAGAGCCTCACGCAGCTTAGGCTAGTGGCATGCAATTTATGCAGTCTGCTCTGCTGGCTCACTTAGCTTTCTTTATCTCACATCTTTATTCTGCCTACAAAGATGTACAGTAGGTGGAATCTGTCGGGCATGAAGCCAGCAGGCGATGCGAAAGTGGAGACTGCTGGCGTCAGATTGATTAAGCCTGTGCACGTGTCTGTAGAAAGGAGACATCAGGTTTAATCACCCTGCCTGAATTTCTTTCTCTTCCTTTCTCTTGTAGGTAAATGTCTTGTGAAATGCCTTGTGCAGATCACAGTGGGAGCACTCCGCTAAAGCAGAAAAGTAATCAAGGATAAAAACTTATTATCTTACCCCTATTGTTTTGTTATCAACAGAGGTGTATGAAGCGTGTACATCTTAAAATAAGAATTTCTAACACATTTGCTGAACTTTTCCTTATACAGCATTCGTAGGGAATAATAAATGTTACRTATGTACTTAAGAGCTATTCAATAACAAGTTTTTGGAAACATCAGTCTCAGCATTTCTCAGTTTATGACTTTGATCTTTGTTTTGTTTACTGGACAGTATAAAGCGGGAAACTATTTTGGTTATAAGCTCTTCTGAGAGCAACTGGATCCTTTTTCAAATACATGTATATTTATTTTTATTGGTTTACAAATGCGGAGTGATTCCCAAGTCTGCAAAGCCTTGAGGTTGCAGTAGAGAACACAGTGTATATTCATTGTGCAAACTGACAAGGAACTGCCAGATACTGAATTTGCTACACATTTTATTGTTTAGAACATTTGGCCGTCTTGTTTGAATAGAAACGTGAGGGGGAAAGAAGATGAAGGAAAAAGCCTGAAAGAAGAAAATGAATGTAAATAAAAAAGTGAAGGAAAAATTCACAGTTGATCTGTGATTGAAATTATTACCTCTAATGTCTTTCAGAGTTGTCCTCAGTAGTTGGAGTGCGTATAAGATTTTTTTTGTAAGTGCTGGCCTATGCTACATAACATAAATTGTTTCCTTTCCATGCAGTAAAAAGAACACACAAACACAGCAGTTGTTCATTATTTCTAATCCCTCGGTTGAACAGGTATGAGAATCCCCCACTTTTGTTATTTGAAGTAAGGGAATGAAATATCTTAAACAAACAAAAAAAATTCTAAATTGGACCTTTCAGCCCTAGGCTTTCTCTAAGGTGCTTTTTACTGTATTCAGGCATACAGTATATAACGTCTTCCATGTATCTCCAAGGCTCTGTCTCTATGTCTGCTGAGCTTGTGCATTGTCTCTTTTTTGCTTCTAGGGTCCTGAACCAAAGTTCTTTGGAGACTTAAAAGAATACATAACTATTCACAAATAGTTACACTAGAGTRTGTTTGGGTCTTTGTTAAGTAGGGGTTGCCACAAGTTAAAGGAGACCAGAGACGAAATACAGGCTCTGGATACAGCAGTAATAATGGAGTGTTTTACCCAAAGAGGAAGTGTGGGATAAGAACTGAAACAGACAGGCATGCAGGATTTTAATTTTAACTTGCAGATCCTATTAAGTCACAACTATTTGGCTGAATGCCAAAGGTTGCAAATTAAAAGGATTGAACTGAACTGAAACTCCTTTGATAACATCTAGGATTAACTATTGCAACTCTTGGGTTTTGGTCTTCTAGAAGACAGTATAGGCAAACTTGATTTATTCAAAACTCTGCTGTTGACTCACAAAGTAGGATGTTTGCCCAGGAGATGAAAACAAAGCGCTGAGCACTTGTGGTTCTTAAAGTTCCCATGATGTATTTGCAGAAGCTGAAGGTGTTAATCCTGGTGGCCTGGCCAAACTGCTGCTTGAATGATTGCATTGTAGATTTTTCTTCACCTCTGGTGCAATTGCATCTGGCTCTGAAATTCATTTCTAGCCTTAATAATTGTGTAACGTTGCTGAGTTTTGTAAAATACTGCATTGCTTTGCTCATTGTTCTCCATGTATTCAAGGCTCGGATACTCCAGCTTGGACCTGTAGATGTGGCGTAGTAACTGTTCTTCAGACTTTCCTATACCAGCGGGGCTAAAGCGGGACTCTCTCACTGGGCTTGYCTTCCGTTCTTTGAGCTGATCTTCATGTGCTAAGTCTAAATCACTTATATATCCTAGCGCTGCAAATACCAGAAACTATTTCAGTTATGTGTAGATAGACCCTCCAGTCACAGAGAATCTCTCCTGTGCCCGGATAGTTCCTCACTGCGTGGGACTTGCTGCTGAAGAAGTATTTTCCTCTTTCGTAGGTTGGGAATTTACAGTCCCACTTAGCTAGGCAAATCAGTGTCCTTCGCTTAAAATACAGTCATTGAACTTGATTACATTTTTTCAACTCTGTTTCCAAGAATCTCTCATAGCAGTGAGTTACATCAGTACATAACTAGAATAGAGAACAAATAGTTTTGCCCATATGAAAGGAGTGATTTTACTGTGTTTTATTCATCAGAAGGAACATCTTCAGCAACTAGATGTGGTTCCTTGTTACTACAGGTACAAGGTCAGGTACTTTTATGAAATTATTTGTGAAAGTAACTTTTTCCCTCCTCTGCCTATCTCTGTGCCTAAAAAATGTACTTTCTTTGTGAAATGTGTTTCCATACATTAGCAAATACAATATTTTGGACAAACATAAAACTGTTGCTGCAATGATTGCTGCTCGTGGTAAAACGCTTCCTTTCCCTTTTTTTGAAAGTGCCCAAATCCACTTACATTTTATTTGATTGACTTTTTTGACCTGTACTGTCTACATTTGACATCTTACTGTGCTGGAATTTAAATAACCTGTGCTGTCCTATGAAATTAAATCAAGACTTGCATTGGCAGGCACTCTCATTGAAGTAAACCTTTTCCCTGATTGTCTTCCATTGCTCTGCTATGTGGCCTGGAAGACAGCCTGAAATAATGAGAGCTAATCATCAGTTGCAGGAGGAATCTGCCCAATTGTTTGTTCTCCCTTGGGCTAATTAAGCTCTGATTTTAAGGCAAGACATTATTCCAGTTCAGCTTGGCATTTATAAGCCTCCATTTATTTTGAGGTATGATGCAATAGAGGATGCTATAGGTTAAGCATGACTATTTTCATTAGGTAAAACAGTCTTTTTTTTTTTCCTTCTTTTTTTTTAGTGCTGACCTAGTGGAATGCATTTTTTGCATTTTTCTTTTATGTTTTTTTTACACTTTAATGTCTAAACTACAAAGTGTAAGACACCACACAGTTTTTATTAGGGAGTTCGGCTACTTTAGTTAATTAAGGTAGTTTACAGATATAACTGAAGGTTTTAGTAGCAGCAGCCAAATGACCATCCACCACAGTAATAATTTCAGGTTGGAATGATTAGTAAGAGGACTATATCATTGAAAGCAACTGGAAAGTGTTTACATTGCAATGTTGAGCACTTTGGGAATTAACACGTGTGTACAGTTACTTAGGGATATGGAGAGAGTAKTTTTTTCTTGGTGTCATTGTTAGAACCATTTGCTCTAGAACATAGAACTCTATGCCAGCTATTTTCAGTTTATCTGTTAGGCACCGTCCAAGGAGAGGAAGTTTTGATATGTCACCACTGCCTTCTTGCAGATAGTTTTTTGGGAAGCAAGGTTACTATTGATTGAAAGTGCATAATCAAAAATTAAATAAAGCATCATAATTCTGGTAAAGAAGCTTTTTGACAGCAGTGTATTCTAGTCATTTCTGCTATCTTCTTTTTTCCTTCAGAGCATATGAATTAAGGATTCAAGGTAAAGGTTCATTCAATGTAATAATTGTGCTTTCATAAAAATCAAGTGGAATCTTCGTTTCAAAGTTCATGACAAAGATGGTCCTGGTTCAGCTCGATTCAGGGAAGTGGTTAGAAGAGGATGGGTGAATGGCAATTCAGAAAGTCAGCACTGACTCAGTGACCTCAAAAAGTAAGCTTAAATTAGAAATGTGAAAATATTAGAAAATAATGTTTTTTATAAAGAAACTTAGTGAGATTTTTCATAACAATGTTCAGTTTTTAGAGCGGCAGGAARACCGAATTATTTACCTTATTATTGTGTTATTGTTTTCTATATTTATGCATGCTCCTTTATTGAAAATTTATTCTTTCTTTGCTTTGATTCAAATGGTTGGTAAATGTCAGGTGGCAATGGGCTCCACAGAGGCCATACAATAGAATCATAGAATCTCAGAATGGTTTGGTTTGGAAGGGACCTTAAAGATCATCTAGTTCCAACCCCCACTGCCATGGGCAGGGACACCTTCCGCTAGACCAGGTTGCTCAAAGCCCCATCCAACCTGGCCTTGAACACTTCTAGGGATGGGGCATCCACAACTTCTCTGGGCAACCTCTTCCTGTTCTCTTGCCACCCTCACAGTAAAGAATTTCTTCCTAATATCTAAGCTAAATCTACCCCCTTTCAGTTTAAAACCGTTACCCCTCGTCCTGTGACTACACTCCCTGATAAAARGTCCCTCCCCACCTTTCCTGKWGGCCCCCTTTAAGTACTGGAAGGCTGCTATAAGGTCTCCTCAGAGCCTTCTCCCGGCCAAACAACCCCAACTCTCTCAGCCTGTCCTCATAGGAGAGGTGCTCCAGCCTCTAGATACTCTAGATACTGCTGGATTAACTTCACCAATACTTCCAAAATGTCTGCTAGATGTGCATCTACCAGATACTGTACTGAAACTTGTCTGTTCTTGCTCGCCTTTGATAAATTATTTCTGGCCAACTGCCTCCCTTCCCCCAAACACACATTGCCATGTGCTCAACATGCTTCATCCTTTGGTTTATCTGTTCCTGCATAGACATCTACACTGAAGAATAATCTCTCTTTCTATCTCACATTTGTAACAATATTTCCTCCATCGCAAGTTACTTCAAGTGTTCATCACATTCTTATGAAACCGCATTTTTTTTTATAATTCTTCTAGCTTTCTGCATGTGCTTCATATGCAAGAGCTTATGTGTGACATGTGTCCTTCTATTCATATGTGTTCCTTAGACCTTCTGAGTACAACATGTTTAGTCCTTTGTGCTTGCTGGTTTTGGCTTTTACAATTAGCTCCAYCACTTTATTTAAAAAAAAATCAAATATTTAAAATTCATTGTTTCAGCAGCTTGTTTAACATGTGTTGTTTGAGGGAAAATTAAAATATTTCTCATTTGGATAGGTTCTCAGAAAATAGTTCCTGTAAAATATAATTGATTTTCAGTCTTTTAACCACTTTGTAATCTGACTTGTCACAGGGCAGACCTGTAAGTAGAGATACTAATGGCATCATCAGTCATCTTTGCCTGCATAGGCGTTCCTTGGTGGGAAAGTTTAAAAAGAAAATACATCTCATAGATCAGGGAGTCATGGCTCCTCCTGTGATGAGTTTTTTCAGAGACATCTGAATTTGCTGTTGTACTTAATATTGTTCTGAGTTTTATACATTCTTGACAGTATACATATTGCTGTATCTTTAGAAAATAGCATTACTGTGGTCAAGAGGTTATATCACATGTAGACAGCTTACTTCTACATTTGACCTTGTTCTAGCCCTGTTCTGGGAAAAGTTTTGTAAACTCTTTTTTCACCTAAAAAATTGCGATAATAGCACTTACCAATTTTGTAAAGTTCCTTAATGACTGCAGATAAATATGATTATTGTTAGCTAGAACTAGAACTGAAAGCTGTGTACTTTTTAAAGGAAACTGAACGATAGTGGTTTTATTTTGGCAAACTAGAATAGAACTGTAACTGAAAGGGTAAATAAAAAGAAAATTATCTTGAAAGATGTTGGCCACAATTTAGAGTAAAGAATCAGTATATTGAACCCCATATGAAGTGCAGTATCTTTATCTGCAATTTTTACATATTTGTGATCAGTGCTACATGTAAGCACCGTGAGTTGTATCACACAGTTAATGGGACTGACAGCACCCAGGCCAGACTGGGTCACRCCGATGGAAGGCTCTCTGCTCACCCCAGTCCACCCTGCAGGAACCCCAAACTTGTTTTCAGCCACACAAGCTCACCTCCTGCTCTCTGTCGCTGAGCTTTAATGAAGCTCTCACTGCAGTTAATACACGCATACGCACTCCCCTTTGGCCGTAGCCAGACCATAGGTAATATAAATCACTGAGAACACAAGAACTGGCTGAAATCCCACAACCTAAAGGGATGGAATGCAAATTACTTGTTTGCTTTGTTGCTTGTATTGCCGTAACACTCCAGCCTTATTCTGGCAACTCCTCTGTGCTGGCTGTCGCGTAGGGCAGCCAAGCTCCAGGTGTCASAGTCAGGTGGCCCCATCTGCCACCTTTGCAGGTGGAGTGCCTGTTGCATGGAGTATCTCCAAAAACAAACACAAGTTCTATGGAAGGTAAATAAACGGATTTTTCTGAAGGAGGGCGGTAGATACATTTGCATTACCATATTCCTTTATGTTTTTAACTCGCCCTTGGGTTGTTCTCCAGCACATAAACAGCTAAGAGAAAGAGAGAGAAACTCATCAGTTTAAAATGTAGCTATAAGTACTGGAGTGGTTCGTTAGATGGCCTGCTAGAAATCCAAATATGAAGAAACACAAAGGATGCAAAATAAGATCATAAAATCATGAGCAGCATTGAACGAGCCAGTATTTCTAGGACCTTTGTGTTACAGGCAAGTGAACTACACTTAATCACTGTATCACAAACCRAAACTGAGGAACGATATTCTGACATTGTAGTCTGGTAAGAGAGCATGCGCTGGCTAACAGGAACCCTGACTCAGAAATTTATGGGATTCCTAGGCCAGCCGAGTGCTCATTTTCTAGGAGAAGAGGAATTTTCATTTTGGGACCTGTATTGCTTCAGGTCCCAGCATGAGCAAGATGTGCTTTTTATTTGTCTCTCTTCTGAAAACTTTCCTTCCTCTGTCCATATTCAAAGGTAGAAGACTGCCACTGAAGGTATAATTCAGAGAGGCACAATTAGGATATAGCAGTGGCATTTCTGAGATTAAAACAAGAGAGAAAGGGATTGGCTGGCCAGTGCTAGTGGGTTATTATATTTTCTTTGGTAGAGTCCTGGTCTAAGTCCAGTCTCATGTTACCAATTTACAACACGCCTCCAATTTATTTGAACAGATTATTATGATTCCAGTCCCAGTCTTCACTTTTGGGTCTTATTCTCAGGGCCAGGCTACTGTGACAGTCGGCCTTGGGGACACTCTCAAGGGGAGATCAAGGACCAGTGTCAACCATGTGGAGACAAAATTACCCTATCACCACCTGCCTTAGGTGTGGTTCCTTCCAGTCTGAGCAGAGATTTTATGGGGAGAACGCCAGTCTCCAAAGTTATCAACACAGCACATTTAGCAACAGATTGAAATGCCCGCTCTTGCTGACACACTCGGTTTTATCCATGTCTCTGTCACCATTCGTTCCCGAATCTTCTGTGTGCCTTCCCTTAGGATCGTGCAGATTATGTAGTGATGGCATTTTCTAAGGCTTGTTTGAAGCTTGTTAAATCCATGCCCTTTAGTCAGGGATTTAGTTAGCTCAGAGGTTTGTGGGGTTTTTTTATAACTATGCCACATTCAACTTGAAACAATTGCTTTAAGTTTTTTCATGCTCATTAGGAGTCCTGTGTTTCAAAGATGTTATCAGGTTGCATGACATTTGTAATTACTCCATAATATCAGCCTCTGCAGACCTGCTGAAGAATTTTGATTTTTCTTTTTTTTTCTTTTTTTCCTCCCTCGCTCGGGCAGCTTCCTGGCCGTGCCACACTGTGCCACAAACAGCCTCTTATAAACTCTGCAGAAACAGCGCTGCACACAGACAGCCTACTGACAACTGAGAGGCGACCCAGAAGATAATTACTAACATCGCTTGGACAAAAAAAAAGCATAGCCAGACAAGGAAGGATATGTTTTTATGAAAGCAGACAGTCTTAATTCCAAAATTAATTGTGTCTCCAGCCACTGATAATTAAAGGGGGGAGGGAGGACTGAAGCAGTGCATTTCCCTTTGTTCTGTAATTTACCTTATCAGAAAAATGTGCTCACATGTAACAAGACAGGTTTGGAGGATGGATCATCTGGCTTTGTTTTGGAGATGTAAGCAAGAGTGAAGGAATGGTTTAGAACCAAGTGACTGCAAGGAGATTTGTATCCGCCAAGCTTTAAATGGCTTTGGGTGACAAAGAAGTATCTTCCTGCATTCATTCCGGGTAACGTTAAATGTGGTCGTATCTCCAGAGTAGCAGAGCTAAGTGCTCGAAACCAGCTCCCCGCTGCATCAGCAGGCAGGGCAAGCCGTAGCTTGTTCAGTCTGTCAGCGCCTAACCTCCAGACTGTGAAACAGATTACGGAGACAAAGAGACCGTGCTATTTAAAGTGCAAAGCAGACTGCCAAAAAGTTTCTGGTTTTGCTGAACCAAGTAAAAAGAAGGTGGTACTCAGGTGTAGAGCTGATAGCCTGAGGGTACATGGGTCTGAGTTTGCTCTTTGGCACATTGGGAGAATACATCCTTTAGGATAAGGAACAAAGCTGTAAAGATTCTGTAGTCAGTTTTGGAGAGCAGAATTACATACCCACTGTATCGCTTGCTTCGCTGTTGCCTCCGTCCTTGTCTTCACACCAAAAGGGGACTGGTAGATGCTGCTGTAGAACAACACTTAGTGCTACATGGGGAGTTTATATGACTCCTGCAAGTTTCTAAAGTAATACCCCCAAAGAGCTCTTGCTATTCCGCAGTTCAGAGGCACAGCATGAGTTCCAGCTGCGTTTTGAACCATGCACACACATAAAATAGAGCTGTCGGAAGATTCAATCTGCACATATATACTTGCTTTATTTAAAAACAGAAAATCATTACCAAAAAAAAAAAATCCCAAACTTTTTGCTACATTTAAAATAGTAGTTCATTGCTACTGTGTGTGGACAGCATTAAAAGAATGCAACATGCTAATTATCATTTCTGATAATCAGCTCTAAAAATTATTATTGGACAGTTTGCTCAGAAAAAGGGTCTAGAAGTGTTGGGAAAAAAAGAAGAAAAAAAAAAGCCTCTCATTCCACATCTTTCTGTTCCTGATAGCTGTTCCCTTAGCTGGACTTCCCTGTAGTTGCAAAATACAAAATTCAGTTTTCCATTCTGTACAGGTTCTCATATCACCTTCACTGCCAGGTCTGCACTATGCAATGTGACTAACTTGTGTCACGTGTTGTTTGTTAGCTTGGCACGTTAGCCCTGGCAATGTTCATGTCCATAGCTCTATAAATTGAATTTAGTACAATAACACTAGTGCTTAAAGTCTGAAACGAAAAGCAGCCCACTATCAGGAAGGTGTATTCAGTGCAGTACCACACATGTAAAAATAATCTGGAGAGGTGGAGGGGTAGTGCTCAGAACAGTCACTGAGAAGTTACATGTGAATTCATTCTCTCATTCTTATGACTATTTAGTTTGATATCATGAAATTGGAGGGAACAATGGTCCCAATTCACATGATCAAGTAGTTTAACTTGGCTGATATAGTAATTTAGTATAAACAATCCTCACGTAGATTTAGAGAGATGTGCACGTTCACAGACGTGTAAGGGAATTGCCACTTTAACAATACAAGGAACCTTTACAGCGGTACAATTATGCTTATGTGAAGGCTTATATGCATATAAGTATTTCAGTAAAAATATTAGATCTTTAGCCAGATTAGTTACATTGTGAAAAGTAGTAAGAATGAATTTCTGTTGGTATTCATCCCCAACAGAAATAAAGGCCAGAATTACACAAGAGTATTTTGCATTTTGGAAAAAAAGAATACAATCAGAGTTAGCAGTAAATCAGAAGCAATAAAAGGAAAGTGATATTTTATAACCATGACCTTTCTATTTCCTGTTTTTAATGCCTTTATTTTTGTATGAATTTCTTTATCGAATTATTTTAAACGGTAGCTTACATCTGCCGTAATGCAATAGTACAGTATTTTTCCTTGAAGTAGTACTTGAAATTGAACTGTCTTCTTTCCAAAAAAAAAACAACCATAAAGTTTCAATGATTTTAAACATGAAAAAGAGAAAGCAGTAACAGTGATTACAGCATTTGAATTGGGTATGTTGATTATTTCATTGTGGAAGGAGTGCAATCCTTATGATACATGAATGCTGTCCTTGGCGAAGCCAAAAAACTTTTCTCAGATCACAAAATTTGCTCTTCTGTTGTTGCAAGTAACGTTGTTATGCAATCCAGCTCACAGTATTACCTCTGTAAACTCTGTGAAGTAAGAACTGTATGTTTTTCAGCATGCATGGCATTCTCTCTTTTCTAGAGGCTGTAATATACAATCATATCAAAACTGCAATGGTTTTCTTCAAATCTGTTTCTTTAAATGCTAGATGACAGAAATGTCTCTTGGTCGACTAATAAGAAATTATGATTCCTGAGGGGAAAGAAGGTCAAAGCATTACATTTTACTAAATGGATAAGCATTTGTTACATTTAGGAAGGTCAATCAAGTATTCAATGTCATTACTGCAGCGACACAGTGTATTTAATTTAAACAGGGAATCAGATTTCTTCCTGGGTGGACTCATCTACATCCAGCATCACAGAGAAAAGGACTAACATTTTTAAAAAATTATTAATGATGTTAGTCTTAGTAATGCCGACATCTTAAAGAAACTTGATGTCTGGAAGCTGTGGGTCATCAGTCATTAGAAAAAATATCCTACTTCAGGTTTCCAAGGGACGGAAAGAAAAAACGTGTCACTGGGTTTTGGGAGAAGTGCTGTTTCATCTGTGCATAGGTACTCACATGTTCACTTCTAAACAAACTCTACTGTGTAACCAGTGAAAAAATTAATATAATAAATACATGCCCTTCAATAGGGATCATATTAGATCGTTTATCATTTGGGTTACTGGACACCAAAGTGTCATTGTGCTAGGCATAATGGAAAACCAAAGAGTGTAAATCTSATAAGTGACACAAGAGAGTAAATATTAACCCTGTTTCACAGCAAAGGAACTGACTCATGAGCACGTTATTGCAATCCCAGAGCTGCCCGCTCTTATGACGTTAATTGCCTATCAAATTTATGCCGACCCAGACCAGACTCCGATAGAATTAAGGTGTTTGGGGCATCACAGAACTGAGCCTTTTCCTACTGAGATTTTGTTGACATTGCAGTATTTGAACAAGATGAAATACCACCGCCTCTGTCGCAGAACTCTCAGCCCCGCTGTAGAGCATGCAGGGCAGGCGTTACCACGTTGTCACGGCAAATGGCACGCGTGTGATTGTGCTCTTTCACCATGGCTGTGTCATTATTTTCATTCCTTTTCCTCAGTAGTGGGATAGAGAATTTACAGGTCCTTTGGATCATCGTCAGGCTTTAAATTTCTTGTAACAGCAGTGGAAAGTTAATATTTTGCATCTTTTGAAAGAAGATAGCAGCTATTTAGTAACAATTCCTAATGTCCACGTTTACTCTGCTTTCGTTCTAAGCTGTGTTCAATGTTCTTTTCAAAAGCCTGTCCTGTTTTACTTCCTAAAACTAAAGACACTTTTCTGAATCAGCATTTTAATCTCACGTCGCCTTGCAGTAGATTTTAGTTTGTAATGAATTCGCTTTGACTCTATAGACAGGTGTTTTGAGTTTGCAGAACTGAAACACTAGGTTTTTTAGCAAATATTTTGAACAAGTASTGCAACTTGTATCTATCAGAACTAATCCTTGGGGACTGGTGGCTCAGAGGAGTGTAAATGCTACATTATCTAAGCAGAACTAATTGAAACATTTGCAGTCATTCTTCAGTTGTTTGCACCCTGTTTCATTATTGTTTTATCATTAAAAAAAGAAGTATTTGATACTGAGCTTCACTGAGCGCAACAATAGTTTACGGATTACTTACTCCAAGATATACTGAAAAATGTTACCACACGCTCCATAAGAATAGCAGAATCTTTTCTTATGGAGGACTGGCCAAATCCTGCAAACATTACTCACATACTGTGTGCCAGTAAAATAATGTAATCTCCTTCTGTGATTGAGGTTTGACTTAGGGCAACTGAAGATACTACTCTTCTAAGATAGGAAATCTACTTATAAGACCTCCAAATAATTTGTTTCARAGATATTTGTCTTAATGGATTAGATTTACAGTCTCCAGAGGAAGGTGAAGAGTGCAAAGCCATGCATTAGTTTTCATTTCAGATCCAAATCTAATCTGGCACAGTAGTTTTCATTCCCAATGGTTTTGCAGACACTAGAGAGCACAGGGGTTTGTTTGCTKGGTAGTTTGTTTTAGGAGAGAGGCAGAGCTTTGCATAGTGAATTCAAATTTACCGGTAATAGGCTTTTTTTCCTTCACAGATTCTTTAGAAGTAGTTCAGGGACAGTGAAGTATTTGCGTATCACAGGCTGAAAATTACTGATTTAAAAGGCTCCACAGGTTAGGCTGTGTTGCACTGTGGTGCGTGATTGTTTTGTAATTTTCCGTTATTATGACCTAGGCAATATTTGATATTCTACTAAGGGAATACATGGGTAGAAATTGGGAATACTGGGGATAAATAGGTTAGATTGTAGCTTCAGCTTTTGTTGACTTTTCAAATATATTTCAGGTAAAATGACTGTAGGGAAAAAAATCCTGAAAAATGTGACATCAACTCAACAAGCTTAAAAGTAGAAGGCACAAAAATGAGTTCTAAACTAGTTAATTTAAAAGCCTCTAACAGTGTATATCTTCAGATCCTGGGRAGGTTGGTTTGTAAGGCTTTGGATTGCTGATGGTGTGTGTATCAGTAGGAGGAACAAAGTTTCATGGGCTGGTATCCCAAACTATCTTTTAAATAAAATAGCTATCCAAAGTATCGTAATGCAATGCAAGTTAAAGAATCAGTGCATTAAAACATAGTTCCAGGTATAATAATATAAAAGACAATGAATGGAAATACCATGACTGAGTAGACTTCCAGTGCAGTTGCCTAGCATACATATATCAGCTCATTTCTGATGAAGTCCTCTATGTAAAATGACCTTACTCCTCCTCAAAGCACATTTCACAGCATTCTTACATGATTTGGTAGGTGATGGAACATGTCTCTGTCGTTGATAGTTGCTATTCCTAACAACTGGATTGAAATACATTTTAGATGTGACCTCTCAATCCGCTTTTGAGCACAAACCACTGACAGCACAAATGGGGCTAAAGTAAATAATTGTTTAGGGTTATTTTTAGAYGTAATTTTGATGGATTTGGTTGCCTGCTCATTAACCGTTTTTACTGACTGGTCAAAATAGGTCAATATAAAAGAGTATGACGTGRACGTTTCTCAGAACATCAAGCATASAGTAAKAATAGTTTTCTACGTGTTGCAATAGATTAAAAATCTAAAGTCTAAAAATCTAATCTCATAGTACAACTTCTAAATTGACATTTTAACTATATCCTTTAATGAAATATAACATGGTGGGGCTGTTTTTTGRTTTGGATTCTAATTATAATTTAAAGTTGATGCACAGAAACAGTAGATACGTAAAYAACTGCAGCTCTTCTGCCTCTCATAATTTACTTATAGACCTCTTATTGTATCTAATGAGCAGCACAGCCAAAAGTTCAGCCAACATCGCCATGCCAAGACATTCCAAAACTGCAAGCCAGAAACCTCAAAAATCACAAAAYGTTACATTATTATGATTAATTTTAAATTCTTCCACATTTCGTTCCAAGTTTTGAATCTCGGACATCGTGCTCGCAAGTTTTTCTAGATCCCTGGGAACTGGACGTTTCCCCTAATGAAAGCRCATGAATTCTTACATAAACCCTTGCTGCCAGTGGCATGGGGTTCTGAGAAGAAAGTCATGAAGTATCATGAGACTCTCCATGAAGTCACAAGAGTAAACGTTCATTAGTCACTTCAGAGGTCTAATCTCGCGCCTGTAAACAAGCATGTTCAGAGTGAGTGTCCAAATTTGCTTTTTATCTGCAATATTATATATACTTCTCTATGTCATGGGTAGCGTACAGACTACTTTCAAAGTTTGGCGCAGTCACCTCCCAGGAATTCTCTGAGGCATAATTCCTGTTTGAAAAAGGGTTTMACATCTCAGTAAAACATTTTCTGAGCAGAAAATACGATTCCGACCATCAACGCTGTGGTCCAAAATAATTTGTCCCATCTTTTGAAGTAGTGTTTGTTGCCAGATAGCATGAATATATTTTTATGACCTTATTTTTATTATGCGTTGCTGGGTAACCTATTGTTTTGGAGCCTAGCAAGAATCCAGTCAAATCCAAGTACTAAACTGCTGCTAATGACCATTTTGTTAGATTATTGACCCCCCTCTGTTTCGTCTCTGCCTGTACTAATGACCAATTTTCAAGAGATTGTTTTTTAATTAATTCTGCCACCTGATGATTAGCATTGTCAAATATTTAAGATCCGCTTTCCAATTGTGAGAATAACTGAACTTGCAGATTTTTGTTATTGCTGCCATAAGTCCAGTGAGTTCCTGACTTGATGGTAAGTTAGTTTTCTGTGGAGACCATGGGAATGTAATCACTTTCTGCAGGTGCCACTTAAAATAGGTACATGCATAAAATTTACTCTGTTCTTTGGAGGATTTTTTAATATGTTTTCCTGTTTCTTTAGGTAGAAAGGGAAATTAGGTAGGTATCCATTGCAGTTGGCACTCTGTTCTGTAAGCGGAATATGTATCAGTAGTTAAATGTTGAGAACACCTCAGTCCAGTAAGTGAGCTTTTGACAAAGATTTAAAAGATTGTTGTTATTTTTCATTAGCCTTTTTTTCCTGCTGTAAATAGACTTATGTTTCATCTACTAGGAAGAATAAAAAGCAGATTTTCATTTTCTGCATATTATATTTATAATTCAGTGTTCAATAGAAAGTCATCCCAATTTAGGCACCTAGTTTTCCAGTTTCTTCAGTAATAATGGGGTTGCCAGAAGGAAAATGGTCATTCTGTTGCTCACAGCAGAGCTCTAGGGCTTTGAGAGCAAAGTGATCATGCCATTGGGGCTTATTTTCTGGGTTAAAATTACCTAGAGCTATGCATTATGCAACTCCTGCAGATTTTCAGAGGAATTCTTTAAATTAATTGGTGGTATAGTTTGGCCATCTGAGTTTTTGAAGAGAAAGGATTTCATTTTTTAAACTGCCTTAGGTGTTTTAAATTCAGAAAGAAAATGGCCATGATTAATGACTTTGTTATGAAAAAAAATGTAATACTGGTTTAATTAAGCTGCATTTCAGGTTCCCAAGGAATAATCTGGCTTTCAGCTTCTCTTCCCTGACCTGAGCACTTTCCTGACACGAGCTGCTATTTCATGCATGTGCTTTAGAATGGACACTGCTGGGAAAAGTCCCACTTTCTCTGCACATGCCTTTTGCTCTGAAACCTTAGCTTGGATGTGCTGATAGTTTTGTTTCCACATTTGCCAACAGAAGTAAACAACTGCATGAAAACCATGGGATATTGAGAAAGTAAAAAGTAAGAAAGCTGTACAGCTTTTTTGGTTTGCCTTTTTTTTTTTTTTTTTTTTTTTTTTTAAAGAGAGGAGCAGGAAGGAACAACATAATAACATCTGTAACAGGAAATCCCACCCTAAATGTTAGTGAAAAACAACTCCTTCCTCCCCCCAACCACTTTGCAAGAGAGGTTTCGGTCCCTTGCCATGTCAGTGGCAGACATCGCTGGAGAAAGCACAGTCAGCACTTCAGCATAAAACCCCTGAAACAAACCATTAAGYCACGGAGCATGCTGTCCCAAAGACTTGGAGGGCTGAGGTCACCGAGGTCACGGTCCTAATAAGGGAGTGTTTTAATTGGTTTCTACTTTTTCTCCCCTGACATCCCTCCTTTCCCTCCCTCCTCCCCTCCACCAACCTTCACACCTTTGATCCCTCAACTGCTGTGATTCTGAAACTGTATGGAGAAAACTGCAATTATACAAATATCACCATTACCGTGACACATTACGGATAGGGGGAGCACAGGGCCTCCACCGCTCAGTAATCCTGTAAATTGCTTAAAATAACAACGAAGAGCACTATACACTTTTCTCATCCATTGTCAGACTGAAATAAATAGGTCTTTCTTTAACATGCCTAATCCTGCTAAACAGTACAAAATCCTATTACTCAATGAATTATAAATCCTGCTTCAGCACCTCATTTGTCCTGGAGTGTTTCATTGTGAAAACCAGAAATTCAATACCTTATTTTAGTCACACAATCCCTAGCACGACTGATTTTTCCCCCTCCCTTCCCCCATCCTCTCCTCCCATGTTGATTATGCTCAATAAGGTTTATGTTACGGCCACTACAAACCCTGGTGAGGAAAGTGAAGACAGCGTTAGCCTGTTTAAAAACCAGTCTGCACGTTTCTGTACCTGCACTCTCACTGTGCACTTTTGSAAGGTAATGCAAGACAGATTCAAGACCTTGTTAAGTTAATTAATTCGCATTTCTTCTTCAGGTGCACCTATAATAGCAGTATATCTTTATTGTTTTCCCCTTACTTGTGTTGTGAAACGTAAGTCTCAAGAGAAGCTCGCATTTTTCACCATTGAAGCCCTACATTCACCAAATTTCTGGGACCCCTGAAACRCATCAAATCTGCATAAAGCAGATTAAGTTACTTAGGGTCTTGTCTTTGGTAGCGCGGTAGCGCAGCCTGCAGAAAGCGCAGCTCCCAGTGGGCAATGCCTCTCTCCAGTCCCTGCTGCGATCTGTGGATTTGTCACTGTTCCTGCAGCAGAAATGAGGTAGAGCCGTTTCAGACGGCGTTGTGCAAACCAACAGTCTGTGTCAAGCTCATGAGACCACCATGAGAAGATCGCTATAGTGCTGAGGGAGAATTAGGGCACAGAGGAAGAGTYTTCTAGCAAATAAAACCCTCATGAAAACCATCTGAGTAAGAGCAGGGCTAAGTTTAATTTGTTTTCTTTGGTTTGCAAACTGTGGGTCAGGCAGTACCTGACGATACAGGAGGAAGGGAGGAGGGAACRTGAGAAACCATACTTCTTTGCCTCRCACTGCAAGGATTTGATACAACCCAGGGTCCAGCTCCCTGAAACTGTCTCAGAAAGCTGATTAAAAGTGCCCGGAGTTGCTGGGCRTGTTATGGTGAGGGACAGCATACAGGACAGCAGCAGCCGGGTCACTGGGTCTAGAAATCATTCATTCCTCCTGGAGGCATGTTAGCTGGCTTTGCTGGAGYTCCTTCTGGGCTCTCCTGCTGTAGCTGAGATCCTCGTTACCCTGTCCTGCTTGGGCCTCTGCTTGTAAAATGAAAGTCTAAACCTGGGAAGTTGATGGATTGTGTTTCAGAATATATGCCATAAATATCTCCTATCTAGTCTGAGATCTGTTTTGTTTTCTTGCCATCTCTCTTGCCATCTTGCCATCTTTAAATGCTATTTAAGATGTGGTAAGTATATTTGWTTTAACTAGGCCTTTTTAATTGAATTAATTTATAATGCATGACCACAATTGTGTCATGCCTGTCTCTGCATTTAATTTTTTTAGGGCTTTATGCAATAAAGAATTCAATTTCTTTTAGTGAGTGTATTTTTCCCTACCTACAATGCATTTAAAAAATAATCTTTCTGTGTCTGTTCTGTTTTCCTTATAAAACCCAATACAAGCTGCTCAGGGATATATTTTGCTCAAAAAAAATTAAACTCTSTCATATATGGCAGTTGAAAATGAAACTGGAGGTTAGAATTGATCAAGCTACAGTCAGAAAGTCTCAGAAATTTTGCATCTAGAAAATAGTCTTTTCCTATCATGTTGTATTTTTATGGTGTTGCCCTTCCCCACCRATGGCCAGGGTTCAAAACAGTTGCAGCACTGTGAAGTTATGAAGTTCCCTCTTCTGAATATGGCTGAGCTATATATCTTTATATAGCTGTCGGTCGAGATTGGCTCTCCTATGAACACCTCTCTTCTGATTCTTCCTTGGGACAGCCTGGAGGCTTCTCAGGTGCCACTGGATCATCATGGGCCTGACCACACTAGGAAAGACAACTTGAGGTGTGGAGCAGATGGGGAAAATGAACGCCTGCTTTCCCCAAGCAACCACTGCAGATTTGAGGGTGGAACAAATTAGTGTTCAGTAATGACTGGCAGAGGCCATTTTTTTCAGTGATGATTTATGTGGGACCCTGAGGTTTCAATGCGGATGACCTGTGAACTCAAAGTGAACCTAAGCCAAAGCTAGAATTACGCTCTAAGTACTGGGAAGATCACCTGTAGCTATGTCTGATTAAATATTTCAGATGACATGTCTTTTTTATTGGACTTAAATTGTTCCTGAAATCAGGTTAAATTTATTTCTTTTGGCCAAATTAAAACCAAATAAGGTTATTACTTCAAGATTTTTATTAATTAATTTTATCAGTACTAACACAAACATTTTGACTTAAATTTTGAACAGGTTCCTATTTAGAAATATATGTAGATTTTATTTTAAAAAGTAATTTCACAGAGACATGAAACATTTTTCTTTTTTTTGCTCAGCCCAGCAATATTCATACATCTAAAATGACTTTCCACYCAATGCATCATGTTGTAGACTCTAGACTTATCCTAAAAATCCTTGAAATTTCTGAATAAACATTTTTGTCTCTAATGATTTGTAGCCGTTATCTRAACTATGAGATGATGCTTCCAGCAAGTCATCAAATAGACCAGTCAGCAAATGTATCATAGTAATCTCAACCTACAGTCTTGACATAAATCTGGGAAGCACAAACATTTACTGAGTTCTGAAATAACTCAAAACAAGTTACAACTTTCATCCGTATTCCTAAATGTACACAGTTAAAGATTTACAAAAAAACCCAAACAGCAACTATCAGCAAACAAATTTTCCTGGTGATGTGAAGAAATCAAAAGCATTGAGCATGTTGGGGGTGGGAGTGTGTGAAGAGTGAGGGTGTGCAAAAATGCATTGTTTCAGAAACAAGAAAAGAGGATGCTACAGCTGTAAGGAGTGAACACAAAATAAGTATTCTACATGCTGATACTGATCAGAGGGGAAGAAAATCCAGATTGAAAAAGCTAAGATTTTAAGATTGTAGGGCAAGTATTTACAAAAGACTTAGGAAAAAAAAAATCTGCATCCTAAACTATGGAGTAACAAGGGTTATCTCATTACTAAAAGTAGATTTATGCATTTAAATTTTGACGTCTTGTACATTAATACAACTCAGTATTACTGTTGATGCGTCTTTTTGTATAAAGTTCTACAAGCAAAATTTACAAATCTCTATCTCAAACACTTCATGGTTTGAGTCCTCAAAATTTGCTGGTCCTTTCATTCRTGAGTAATGTTAGATATGTGAACCAATCCCCTCGAACTCAGTGAGACTCGGCACACATCAGCTTTTGCTGGGTTACGGCCCACGCGAGCAAGGATACAAAAAGATGGGGGAGAGAAAAAATGCTGAATATGGAAAATCGGTAGCAAATGCTACAAGGAAGCAGAGCTGAGCTGTGCAGGGCTGCACCTCCAATTRCACACAAAGAAATTTACGTTTTTCTTTTGTCTACCAGGATCTTTGATTGCTTCTGACTAATCCTTTTCTATGTGCTCTTTCCTTCTATTTCAGTCCAYGTTGTGTTCCCACAAGTAGAAAAGTGTCATTTCATGTGCTTTTGCTGCAGTGAACCAGAGCAAAGCCTTTGTTTTCATAACATGTTAAACTGTATTCTTTAAATTCTTCATTGATTCTATTAAGCTTTAAAAACAGCCCTTTCCCTCTCCCTCCCTCTCTCCTCCCTACCCCCCCCACCAAAAAAAAAGGAAGAAAAAATCCCCCCAGTCCCCCTAGGCAGTGGTCTGGAATGATTGGCAGGCTCTACTCAGAAGAGATCCCTGGATCCTAATAGCAAGGGTTGCTGSAGGTCAGGATGGGGGCTTATTTACCGAGCTAGAGAGGGGCCCGGGACTGCGAAGATAGCAGGAGGTACCGCAGGGCACTGAGCAGCCCTCGCACAAAGCCGCGCAGCGGCTCGGGGAGAGAAATAGCAGGGAGCTCGGTGCAGGTCAGAAAGGAGGTCTTGGCAGAACCTTTTGGGAGCCCCAGGACTGGAATAGCAAAGGGCGTCACAGGTCAGGACGGAGGTGTTTTGGCAGAGTTACGCAGGGGCCCAGGACTGCAATAACAGGAGGTGAAACAGGTCACTGGCATTGGCAGGGGTGCGTGGGAGAAAGTTGTGCAGAAGAGCCTGCCTTGCTTTAGCTGAAATGCTGTTACTCCTCCTCTTTGACGAGTGCTCTATTTACCCCTAAATACAGCACTAGAAATACCCCTAGAAATAATTCTTTCTAAAGCCTGCTCCTCTACAGTCTTGAAATGGCATTTTGCGTACGGGAGAGAGGTGATATCGCAAACTACAACTGTGATCAGAGTTTGTGTTGTTACAGAAGTACTGATTTAAAAACAAAGCAAAGCTGAGTTTTCCACGGATCTTGGGAGGTTTGGGTTTACCAAACTCCCAGGCTAAAGAGACTCCACAAAGTCTGCAGCCGACAGGAGAAGAAGTCGCTGTGTAGATTCCCTCGGGGCTCAGAGCAATAGCTAATAAACAGACTGAGGTCTTGGGTATCAGGCTGTAATCTGCTCTTACAATAACGTATTTGCGCTATTTATGAGGTTACCCACGTGTACTTAAATGAGGTCATTGTACTTTCCARTAATATATGTTAAAAAGAGCATAAAGTTTACCTCTTCTTGTAGGAAGATTTTCTTCTAGCAGTACCAGGAGTTTGCAAATATTTGTCTGAGCTGCTCATCAACATAAAATGAGAAATTTGCTTTGGGGGAGAATGTAATTAAAAAGAAACAAAGTTTAGAATTGTATGGCTAGGTCTAGAGATGGTTAAATTGTTTCCCCCCTCCCCYTGAGAAAACCAGTTTAGGAAATATTCAAGTTTTATAGTAAACTCTCCTAGATGGTATTGATTCCATCTCTGTTCAGTAGCAAACATTTACCTCCAGGAACATTTAATTTCATGTGAATAATAAGGAATAAAAAGGAAAAAGGACTGCARTTTCACAGTTGGTAAAAAAGTCTACTGAAAACTACGTATTTTACGACGTATTAGGTATTTTCTTGTCCATTAAGGGGTTAAAAGCATGCTGTCATACCCTGTCATACTTAAAATACTGAAATCCGAGTTTCATGAGCAATAGGCACATTAAATATTTTGTGAACAATCTGCTATAGGAATAATAGCATAAAAATAAAATAGTAATGGCATCATTAGAGCAGTGAGAGGATACATTTGAGATTACTACTCTGTTGGAATAGGTAGTGTAAAATATTCTCTGCTCATCTGTGGGAAAATCTAAATGCAGTACTTTATCTCAAGTTACTAATTTGGTGTCCTTAGCACAAGGAATAAATTATTTCCCCAAATTTAGATTAAAAAAAAAAAAAGTTACAGAGAGAAGACTAGATTAATCTAATCTTCTGTCCTGTTTCAGGGATATATCTGAGTTTTCATTCCATAAGTTTTCTGGTTTGCATTGTGCATAGGGTGGAATTGTTTCCCTCCCTCCCTCTCCTACTCACTGCCATCAACAATAAACTGGAAATGTCAGTGTGTGCATGTAAATGGATTGCTAGAGACCACAAATTCCTCCAGTCCACTGGCTGAAATGCATCGCTGGACCCCAGCACAGGGGATGCATTTTGTGACTGAGGGCTCCAGGCCCTGTAACATTCAATATAACAATACACAGGGTCTCACTGAAATATTTCATTGAGTGGCAAATGAAGAAATGTGGTAGTCTGGTAGATACTTCTTGATGCACTCCAAGCGATCCTTTCCATCTAGAAATGTGAGGGGCTCTAGGAGTAGGCATTTTTTTAGGCATAGCTGTATGTCAGAAGTAGAYTATTTGTTTTAGAAATACTCCCATTGCAGTTGTCTAATATGGTGACATATTCTTTGTAATTCACTTTGCTCCTTGCTCATCAAAATGCTTACAGTCCCCGTGTCTCTCGTGACTTGAACCATGTGATAAACGCTTGAAGATCTTGCGTCTGCTTTCGTGCACACTTCAGTGCAAGTTCCTTCACCTTCAAGAGAAAACCACCTAAATAACATCTCTTCTGGCTTTTCTTGCCTTTCCTATCCTTGCTTATTTGTCTTGACAAAAACAACTCTTTTTTGCGTGATCTGCTTCTTTCCAGGCTGGGTACCTCCTCTCTGTTCCGTCATGCTCCTCCTCTCTTCACTTACATCCATCCAGATCCTTTTGCTTCTCAGGATCCCTCTGGTGATAACTCACAGCAATGAAAATGTCATATCCCTTTTGTTCATTACTGGACCTACTCTGATGAGCCATACGGATTTATCCTGGAGAGTATTTGGTATTTGAGCCCTGTCTTTATATGGGGCTCTTTCTCTTTTGCCCACGAACAAYCCTGTACTTGCAATAGGAATGCTTAGGTATAGCTTGGCTGATCTCTCTTAAACAAGCATGGCTTAAGACTGTGTACAGCAGGTGAGACTGGATCCCAATAACCGGTACAGAATCTCTCACAGAGTACAAATGTTGGTGAACTGTGGCATTGGAAACTTCTCCCACACCCAGAACTGGGTTGACACATAGGATGGCAAAACCGACCACGTGACAGAAGTAACAGTGAAAATGGAAAGTCACTTGGCTGCTCACCTTTCTTTCGAAGACAGACCTGTGTTCTGAAGACTGTAAGAGCAAAAAGAGGGGCARTCTGTGATGGAAATAAGTTTTAACAATACTGAAAAAGGAACGACAGCRTAGTTCTAGTGCATTCACATTTTTACTAGGATGTGCAATTAAATACAAGGATTCTATTTTTAAATATGTGTTGTTAATGARGACTGGTTTAAATAAGCTAAATATGCATTTATAATCACCAGGTTCACTACAAATGCTGTAAAATGCCACTTTATAAACACAGCTTATAAACACATATTAAGTGTGTCTCTGCATTTGAACACACAAAATGGTGTACTGGGTTACAAACACGTTTTCCTTCAATTGTTTGTGTCTGCCATCACAGCACAGTTTATTGTGCTCACCATTCAGAAGAAAATAGGGCTGAGAAAACTACTCTGTTTTCTCTGTAATTTTTCACCAACAGTTTTTACTATAGCTAAAGCTACGGGGTCATCCTTTAATTCCCTGATTGCCTAGGCAAGAAATACAATTACACACAGTTTTAGCACCAAGTAATAATCATTCCATCAGTTTTCAGCATAATGCTCAACTGCATACTTAGATAAATTGCTTTGCTGAGTAACAAAGAGGTTATTCTTGTCCTTAAGTGCTTTGCTGAACTACAGACTATATCCCTGGGCTATAGGTAGTCCCTGCAGCACAGATGTCGACAGATTCTGCACTTTTTTAGCAGATCTGAGATGAAAACAGTAGAACGCAAACATACATATAACAGGAAATAGTATAGAGCGTAGACAACTCATGCGAACTAAAACAAAGATGTGGCAACTGTGTGTCACTGCACGGTCAATTATAAACATTTTTTCTGTGGTTCCACTGTGAAAAGAAACAAAATACAGTGTTACTGCACAGTTGTCAGATTGGTATAGAACCACAACTCTGACGGACTGAGATTTTAAATAAGTAATAATAAAAAAAGAGTAGATATGCAGTAAAATAAGGCCACATATTGTACATGGCTTTTGTAAAAAATTATAAAATAATTTGTAAATATTTTATATCCTTTTCAACGTTTAACAAGCATGTTTTGTAACAGAACTAGTTATACCCATTGGAATGATGCTTCTCAGTACAGTATTAATCATCAGAGGTATTCCACAGTTAAGACATTCATATAAAAAAAGATATGTCTTAAAAAAGAGGAAAATATTTATGAATATACAGGATCCTTTTAATTTTATTTATTTATTTATTATTTATTTATTTATTTTAGCTCATGTCGTGGTTTAACCCCAGCCAGCAACTAAACCCCACGCAGCCGCTCGCTCACCCCCCCTGTCCGGTAGGATGAGGGAGAGGATCAGGAGGGCACACGAAGGAAAACATRCGGGTTGAGATAAAAACAGTTTAATAATGGAAATAAAACAAAGTAGAACAGTGATAACAACAATGATAACAACAACAATAACAGAATATACAAAGCAGGCGATGCACAATGCAACTGCTCACCCCGACCGAAGGAACCGCGCGCCCAACCCCCAGCGCCCCCCGGTTTTTAAGCTGGGCATGATGTCWCATGGTATAGAATACCCCATTGGCCAGCTGGGCCAACCGCCCTGGCTATGCTCCCCCCCAGCTCCCCCCGCACCTGGCAGAGCGTGGGAGGCTGAGAAGTYCTGGGTTCAAGCACCACCCAGCAACAACCAAAGCATCAATGGGCCATCARCGTTCCTTTCRTTACCAAACCCAAAACACAGCACCCCCTCCAGCTACTGGGAAGAGAGTTAACTCTGTCCCAGCCAGAACCAGGACAGCTCAGAAGGCTTTTATTCCTATGAGTAGGGAATTTATAGTTACGAGGCTTAGGCCTTTATCCATCAAACATCAGTCTAGGTTTGCAAGAAGTGCCACTGAGGGCAATAATGTTATTCATGTGTATGAAACTGGGAGTGAGCAGGTCTGGGCCTGAATAAGTGACTCCACATGATATATTTGTCTCTAGGAGCCGTCTCTTTCCCCTTTGTAGGTAAATGTTTACACTATGTAAAAGTTCAGTGAAGTGGTTCAAACATGGGATGGGAAAGAAAAATCTCTGCAAACATGAATCAAAATTTAATTGCTACTAAGAGGTATGCAAGTGATTAATATTGGCAAAATATTAAGCCTCAGTGCTATATTTCAGTAGCCAGAGCTTGTCATGACTTGCATGGACCAGCCCTGCGGAGCATAAACCTAGGGCCAGTTTCACAGCAGGTTAAATGGCTCTTCTTTCCTTTGTCCAGCAAGTGTATGTGGCATTGGTGAAGTACTGTGGAAGACACCCACCTGTGCACGCTGCACCAATATCGTGCTTAATTTCAGCTCTGACATGTACATTGCTGGCAAGTTCTGGCAGAAAGGGACTCCTGGGCAACCTGAATTAGTAAACATCTCTACTACCTTCAGCTTTAAGATTTCTTAATAATAAAGTTGCTTAAATTTAAGCAGGTGCTTAAATTTGACTGTTAAAAATTTGATATATTTAAAAAATCTCAAGTCTCAGTTTTCCTCTTTGTTGGCATTCAAGAATTGACAACCCAAATTAGCCAGTTCTCCTTTTCTTTATTCTCACTGAATTTCCATTTCTATTCTCAAGTATAATGTAGCACAGCCAGCTGCTTATTTTCACTCCTTTGCAGAGGAATATTTATTTACATCTATTCACTGAATTTAAAAATTGCAAACTAAATTTCATGGTATAGATGATGACATCCTTCCAACTGTTACCATTTCTTACAGCTCACATGTTTGGCTGCGATTCAGCAAAACGTGGTAATAAGGACTGACGATTGCTAGAAACAAAAAGTTTTCATTTCTACCTGGAAAAAACTCTTCTCTCTCTTCATTAATGGCAGATGGAAACTATCCAACTATTACAACATATCACTCACTGCCTCTCTGATATGATTTAAACCCTCAGAAAGACAGCGTCTGTTTCTTTTTCATTACAAAGGTCAGAAATCTGGTATGTGAACAAAAAGGTAGTTAATATTGACCAGTGTGAGAGCAGGTTGGCCTACTCAGAATACTTGCAGTCTTTAACATTTGATCTAATGATGCAAAAATATTTTCCTAAATATCACATTAAGTCTAAGATTCCATASGGAATATTTGATAGTTTTTACTTGAGGAGAGAATTTCAGCCATCTATAAATTGTGCTTTATTCTTTCCCCTTTTTCTTCCCCTTCCCACCCCAACCCAAGTATATCGGCTCAAGAGATCTCCCAGCATCCAGTCCTTTTCCTGGATTTTCTTCAATGCCACAGAGATCCTGATCATCATTATGCTTCCATTTCTTTTTTTTTTCCACACCCTACACAAACGTTATATGACTGTCCTTTGTAGAATACTTAGTTCTAAATCAAATAGAAGTGAGTTTCAGCATCTCCCTTGGTTAGGAGCATCTTAAAATCTAATTTAGGCCTTTTGAATTTTTGGTATCGGGCTCAGGTCTGGGAAGAAAAACATGTGGGCAGGCTATTCTTGTAATTAATTGTTTGCTTTCTCTGGCTGCTCTGAGAATCTGTTCTTTGTCCTGCATATCTGATAATGTCATGACTCTAAGGTTCTTTATAGCCATAGTAGCTAATGTACCTTAATGCATTTATATTTCAGAGTCTTCAGATGGGTTCCAAGCTGTGGTCTTATTAACAGAAACCAGAGCAGGGTGGAAGCAGCCTTCCTGATAACCACACATTCGAGGCCTCTCATGCTGACTCTTCTCTCTTGCTTTTTCCGTGACCTCTCCCATTCCACTCGCAACCCAGCCACAGTCTAATCATCCTTATTACAGTAACAAACATCTTGCATTCTCTAATCTATTGTTTCTAATCTTACAATTTGCTCTTGTCCAGAATGTCACATTTATAAACACGGAGTCCAGCGCCTTCTGTTCCCAAAGCACAGGCATCCACCATGAGAGTGAACGAGGRATCCTCTTACACTCTAGGAGATTTAGGGTTCATGATTAAGATGACAGTAACTTCCACGTGCGAGGTGCTGGCTTTATATGTGGAGCAAGGGAGTGTTAAACTTAAAATGTAGTACGCAAACAGTAACATTAGATGAAGTCATTGTTATTTTTGCCCTTTTGAAATGCTTGGTTTAAAATCAAACAGCAATAGGCTCATTGCAGTTGAATCACAGCTAACAAGAAGTACCACACAGACTGGCTGAAACGCTAGACATCAGAGGGACCTAAGAGGATTTAGCCCTTCTTTCACCATCTCTCACCAGCATGATTCACACCAACAGGACTGCTGAAGCCCTAAGAACATACTGGATCAGAAGTCCATCCAGCCTAGTCACCTGCCAGTGACGTGGATACTTTGAGAAAAATAAGGGAAGAGGCACCCAGTGATACTTGCTCAGCTTCCCAGCACCTGTGGCTTAGAAGTTCCTCAGATCCCAAGCAAATATTCATTCTATAGGTGCAGTGAGTCAGATGCATCCAAATACACATTAGTTTGTCTAGGCATGTCATTTGTTCAGTTAAGTCTTTTGAGAGCTGGAGGTATCAGGTTTCCTGTACGTGCACTGGTGTTCCTCCTAACGCTTGGAAGTTAAATACTGCAGGTCTGCTGCATATGAAGGTCAGTGTGCCTGGCACATGTGCCAACATTTCTTTCTAGGAGTCTGATACAGACAACAAACAAGAGAAACAGAAAAAGAGAACAGAAGACATCTCTGCTTGAGGAAAGAACAAAGGTACTAACGAACAGCCGTGTTCACTCCTGTCAAAGCAGGACTGTCAAAAGTTCACTCCTATCAAAATTACTCTCGGCACTGTAGGCAGCTGTTCAGTCTACAGATGCCACTTTAGATACCTGGTCATCAACCATCACCAGAGGCGTACCATAAACTAGGGCTGTTTTGAGCTGTGGCGAGGTGTGCACCTGAGGCAAAGAAATCAAACGACTATGACCACAATCATCTTATCACCTTCCGAACAATCTAACCCAAAGTGAGAAGGTCTAATATTAACCAATAATTTGCAGAATCACCCATGCTCACTGAAAAGTCCTCATTGTCGGCTTCTTCCAGTTTATGCAGATGAGAAAGGACAACAAGAAAGGGAAAGATACATTGCGAACATGCCAAATGGACAGGGTGAGGGTGTGGGAACAGTGATTTTCATTGAAGACTTACAGTGCAATTTCACAGAACTAATTAATGAGAAACATCAAACTAAAACTGGCAGGCTATAAAAGGTAGTCGGGGAAAAAGTAAGACAATGAAGAAGAAAACCATGCAGGGCAGGCGAAAGTGAACAGATGATGAGATGGAAGAGGAGGGGAAAGAGATCACTTTTAAGCAAGTTATCTTTTGTCAGCAAAAGCAGAGAACACAAAACTAGAGAATATTATGGGATCATCAGAATGGCAGCTGGATGTCTTTATCGCTCATAACTATATCAGCTTTTAAAAGGGTGGAAAAACCCTAACTGAATAACCATTCCTCTTTTTTAATAAAGCATCTGATTTTCACATTCAGAGGTTTCATAATAACCTCTGGCAAATAAGTGCTAATGGGTTCAGTTTTCATGTCTGCACTTCAGAGTGAAAAAAAGGTCAGAAATGAGTTGCATTTTTCCTCTTCTCATTTAAAAGAAGTGATATTTTGACTTGTAAGGAGCCAAGTGCATTTCACGTGCTTAGTTTCCTCTGTGCTGCACATAAAAACAGGAAAAGCCAGTCTTTTGGCTGTGCTTCTTTTTATTGTTGGTTGTTTGACATGTTTTTCTATTACAATTCACAGCAGGGAGCGTTTATCTCCGTTATGAAAACCAGTTGCCCCATTGTTAGGAAAGAAAGCTGCACTTCCCCAGTAGGAAGTCAAGTGTCTCTACAGCGTGGCAGAAGGGCATTCTGCAGTTGAAGTCCACRTACGTCGGTGCTGGGAGACTACGCGCACGCAGCACTAGTGCTCCCGTCTCTGATTAGAACGAGCAAGTTTCCCCTCGCACGCGTTGGGAAAGGGTGGCGTGCACAGCGGGAAACGGCAAATCCGGTAGTAGTCCCGCTTCCCGCCCGTTGGAGACGGGGAGGTTTTGGTAACGGTGCCTTTTGTGCAACATTAGCAAGCAGAAGCTGTGAGCTTGCTTTCTTTCTCTTCCCGATGTTTGAGGGAGGTGCTCAGCCACTACCTGAAAAATGTCTGCTCTATTCACTTAAAAAATGCAAGTATTGCACCTCAAGTTCTTTCTACTTCCTCTTTTCTTCCCAAACAGTAAGAAATATAATATTGCTTTCTGTTTTATTCATATTCTTTTTTTTTTTACAGTCCTAACATTGAGAGCTCACTCTGCCTTCCCCCCCAAACACAAATTCCTTAAACATTCATACCTGATAGTGCCCAATTATTCGTGTGGGCGTTTCTTAGAATTCACCTTCCTGTTCAGCAAACATGGTAAATAGGGTGTTTAGCTCAAAGGCGTAAGGGTGACAATTCAAAATTAAGCCATGGGCTGGTTTGCTTCTACCAGTCAGTCTTCTGGCCAATGCTTGGGTGGYATTGCATCTTTGAGAAGACCTACTAGTTACATTCAGTCCAGGTTCAATAAATGTGACTTAATCTGCCTAGATCAAATAATAAAATGTATTTTAAATATCATGYAAATCATTAATCAAGGATAGAAAACGCAGTCTGTGTGATATTTCAAAATAGGTTTCAGTCAGAACGCAGTATCTACTCTTTTCAGCAAAATTCAGATCTGAAGTYAAACTTTGTGATTGCATAATGCTATTGTCAAAATCTGAATCAAGAACAGGGAAAGTCAGATCTTCACCTTGATGTATATTGTATGACTTGGTCATATATCCGGTAATGTTTAAAATACATAATTTAATTACTCTGCTTTCTTTTTAAGTCATTATACACAGTGTATTGGATAGTTATAGTTTGTTTATTTATTGGATTAATCAAATTATTGTGTAATCCTGTATTTATTATTATTAATATTTCTCTTGGATGAGTATTTGTTATTATACATGGGTTACAAGCTAATAACAATAGCTTTAAGACTGGAAAGCAAAACAAAGATAAAACATAACTGAATTCTCACCTATTAAATTGYTAGTATAATGCTTGGTTTTATGCACTTGCCTTTTGGGCTGTTTGACCTTTGTAAACTATATAAAAGTAGGAGACCAGACTTGAAAGTTCATATTCTAGCATCTGCCTTGTGGGCTGTAATTTTTTTAAAGTCTGATTTTCACTGGCTCTTCAATGGATACAAAGCAATTGTTTTAATGCAAGGTATTTAATGTACTGTCAATTACCTTTGAAATTTGCATTGTTCCTTACTGCTTTTGTTCTTGTATTAAGCCTTTAAAAATTCAGCGTACTAGATTAAATCTGTGGGAAAAATATTTATACCAAGAGATCTTGCAAAGATAAAAAGCTCACTGAATATAGCTCTTCAATTCTGGCTTGTCTAAATACAGATAAAACAGCAGTACAAGAAAAATAATTGGTTCTAATGAAAAAATACAAAGCAAACAAATTCCAAATAGTGGGGTATTTTTGAGTTTGTTTCCCTAAGATTTTAGAATTCCATATAGTAAGGAATATAAACCTCCTCATCAAACTGTATTAAAAGTCCAAGGTATTTCAGATTTGAATTTCTCTGTTCTAGTAATTTTTATCTGAAATTATGCAGAACTTTGTCCATGGGTAAATCATGCAATAGTATTAAAAGCGACAGATATTCAGCATTTCGAATATCTACTCACATACACTCCATTGTACAAAACCGAAAAAATTCTTTTGTAACTTTTGACACAATGTACAGTATTTTTAAAAAATTTTATACCCTGTTAACTGTGCAGTTTCTGCACAGTTTCTTGTTTCTAAAACTTAAATTGAKATAGAAGTGACTAAGTTAGGGACTGAAGTACTTCTGTCCATAACTCTCCAAATTAAAACAGAATAGAAAAAGACCTAGAAATCTTTGGAATATTTAGATGGTGAAGGTATATTTGGGGACTGTATCAATACAAATCATATTGTAAGTCTAAAATGTTAAGATTTAGCTTTGTTGGTCAAGGGGTATAATCAATACAAGGGTTCAGTGTTTTCCAGGAGAAGAAACTCATTCCGTGGCAATGGATAAATTCCAAAAACATTTTGAAAGGGAGATCAAAGTGAGTTTGCTGCCTTGCTAGGTTTGCATCCATTAGCAGAGGTTACTTCTAAAGAGCAAATACTTGCCTTTGAAATGGAGTAGACCGTCCCAGGTATAAGRTGTCTCCAAAAATGTTCCCCATAGAGAAATACCAAAGATATCATTCTTTACCTCTCATTTCAAGTGATATTAGTTTGTATACTAAATCATCTCATCCTAAAATGTATTTTAGGAAGAAAGTATAAATATTTCCAGCAAGGCCACTTAATCTGTTTGCTTACTCTCTGCTACCTCATTCTGAGACTGCTTTTTTCCTTGACATGAAAAAATAAATGAATGGTTCTCCAGGCATCAGTAGATTCTTCCTTCTTCTTAGAAGCATCCCTTGGAAGGAGCTAAAAATTCTGCTGGAGTCGACAATAACATTCTCAGGGACTTCAGCAGATGAGTAGTTCATACAGGATTGAAATGGGAACCCCTTTTGAAAAGATATCCAGGATAATGGTGAAAAGTCATTACACATATTTCACTAGAACTTGACAAATAAAGAGGATCCTCTTGAAGATAAGGGCTAATAAAACCCAAGTTATTGGTGTCATTGTGAGGGACAACTGGGTGAAATTTTACTAACAGACACAATCACTGATAACTGTTTTCTGCCTCTTAAATCTGTTAAACATCTTCCCATTTTGAAAATAATAAAAAAAATCTGTTATATCGGGACATGGTTTAGTGGGCATGGGTACTGGGTTGATGGTTGGACTCGATGATCTTAGAGGTCTTTTCCAACCTTAATGATTCTATGATTCTATAACAAAAATCAGCTATAACAGGCTAACTATAGGTCCCTTTAAGAGACCCAGAGTTGATCTTCAGCCTTCAGTTTGTATAATTGTTGACATACATACATTTTCATTGTTGGTTTTGCCTGCTGTATTAACTGTGCACATTAAAATTGACTGTCGTAATAGACTYTTTAATAAAAGATCCAGTAAAGCTTCTCACGAGTAAATCTAATCCCTCTCATGTTTGTCTAACTTGGTTACATCTTCGTTGTTACTATTGTTATTTTTTGTAATGCAATAGCATCTATAGATCTCATGCAAGATCAGGGGCTTGCTGTGCTAGACACTGTATAAATAGAAAGTGAGAGACAGTCCCTATCCCTAAAGCACTCCTAGTCTAAATAGACCCAGTAGGAAAGGAAGCAGAAGCATGGAGCACTGAAGTGATTTTGCCTGAGGTCACACAACAGTTCATTACYAACAGTTTTTGGGAAAGAAGCTGGTCTTTCAGCTGCCCTTCCAAAATCTCATATCCACACCTCTCATATGGTGACTGAAATTTTCTTAAACRTTTACAACTGTAATGTTGCCCTTACTTGGATTTGTGTGTAGTGTGCTGGTGATTTGCTCGCCACAAAGCTGATCCCTGCTCTTTTCTAGTAATGTTAACAAACTGTAAAAGTGACATTAGTTTTATCATAAAAATACAACTTCATCAAAAGGGAAGCCTTTCTTTTATAAATTACTGTTTCTTACAGATAATAATGTTTTGCTACTGCTGGTGCCTGTTGCACAATTTCCAGATAGTGCTGCTGACCGAGCCCTTCCTCCTTCTATCCTTGCTCTAAACTCACTGCATACAGATGGGGCCAGTGGCACTGTTTTGGTCAGGTAGAAGAGCAAATTGTTTTAGGATGTCCTGAACTGCGATAGACCTGAATGTATCYAACTTGCAGTGCTAACGAAGTCACTTACATTATCTGATTTTTGACCATCTTCAATATCCCTTAGCATCCCCAGTAAGATTATGTTGTTCACAGGTACAATTTCATTYGCTGTTTTGTTAGTTCTCTAAAAGAATTCTAGTCAGGAATTAAGGAGAGTATTTTTTTACTGGGATCATGTAGTGTGTTGCTATGGTATTGCACAGACTGTAGATAATTTTGCATGTGTCTATTTAATGATGATTTTCAGCTCATTTATGTGATATTGGAATACAGCTTGCCAGCCTGCTGGGCCTCTGGTATTATTATTACCTGATAACTGGAGATTCTGTGCCAAAGATTTTCAAAACTTGAGCAACCTGACCTGACTTTGACATTAGCACTCTACTAACAAGGGATTGAACTGTACTTCCAACCTGGATGAGTGTACAATTCTGTTTTTAGTGGTGACTAAGCCACTTCATTCTCACACTTTTTTTATAGCTTTGGCAGAACATCGYCTAATTCTGAGGGAGTTTAATGTTACCCATTCTTTCAACACAGCATCTACAAGGAGCTTAACCCATGTTTTTACTTTGCCCTTTTTGTCTATAAAGAATGCCTGAGAGATAGCTGCAAACTCAAGGCAAATCCTTCAGCTTCACTTGCTGGGTAGACCCACAACTCTTTTCTTTGGCAATTTAGAGAGAGCACTGACACCGCCCACGTTTCTGAGTTCTGGGAGGCTTACCAATGTTCCTCACCTTGTCTTTAGGCACTTGAAAACACGTTGCATAGGAGGTGCCATACCTATGTAGCAGATTCCTAAGCCTGACATAGAGGGAGAAGGGTATGCTGTCTTCCAATTGCAGTCTTCCCCATTCGCTCACCTATGAGATGTTGCTGGCATGGCAGCTTCCCATGGAAGCAGGAAGTTTTCTGATTAAAACCTGCAGAAGAACATTTTCTTTAGAAACCCTTCTGTCACTGCCAGGTATTATTCTGTTCTCATTTTTTTTCCTCTCTCATTCTTTATTATCAAGAAAGTTTGCATGAAAAGGAGACCTTTTTTATCTGAAGAGTTCATCTTACTCTGGTACCCGTTCCCCACCTGAAGCCCTTAATCGTGTCCACAATAGCCATTTGTGAAGTCTCACGCAGAGTATTATGGCTTCAGGTGAGCAACAAGCAGTGAGAGCAGATGGAATCCTAGGAAACAAAGATACCATTCTCATGCAAATCCGTATCCAAAAAGAAGGAAAAGAAAATATATWCAACGCAAACACTCCTTTAGTGAAATCCTATGATCAAGAGGTCAAAGGCACAAAAGTCAGAAGTTCCAGCAGTAGGGTTTCCACAGCAACTCTAAACTTGGCTGTCTTGTTGCATTTTTCATGACACTTTTAGCTTTTGTGTCTATTTCCTATTCTGATTTGCTACTGTGGATGTGATCCTTGACGTCTGAGAAAGTTAAAAGTTTATATTTGAAATTTCTGACACAAATCCATCTCCRTTTAGCATCATGGCTTAACTTTGCAAACTGTGAGCACATGTATGTAAAAAAAAAMCACCCTGAACTTAAGTTTCTCTGGGGACTCTGAGTTGAGCTATCTGACTTATGGAGGTCTAAAAAACTTCTACAATTATGTTGCATGAATAGAAAGCTTTTGTACTAAGTTTCTTCTTCAGTGCTTTTGGCTTTTTATATAGTGGSAAAGTATATCATCTGTAGTTCATTGCAACTTCTTTTGTTGTTCATTTAGTTTGCGTTCATCTTCTTGGACAAAAGTAAGGCCTTTGAGAGCAGAGGAACCCTAAAGTAGCCAAATCACTRGGAAAGTTGCACAGACATTTATCTAAATTGCTAGCCTAACTGTCAATTTGGTACAAAGTGTACTCTTGCATTGAATTTMCCATGTGCCCATTAGTTCAGCCTTTTAAAAAACAAAGTTTTCAATTTTCTTGGAGCTGACTCTGCAATGTACTACCATGTGTGAAGAAAGGCACACCCTTGGTTGCTTCAGGTTTTCCTTCAGAGTTGAAGCTGCTTAGCAGWTAACTGTGTGGCTAGTCCATCTTTAAGTGTTTCAGTCTCCCACCTCTGTGAGTTCAATCCGGGCAGTTAATTTTCCCACCATCTTTCTTCAGCTGTAAGAATGGGCAGTCTATTTGGTTTAGGATTATGATTATTTTAATGGCTGTGCAGTGACCCAGATTTTAAATGAATAAAATAACTGAAGCTTCCCTACTGAGATGCTATTTTACTGCACTGTATTTTCTTTACATAAAAAAAAACATTAAAATTGCAGTCACCCGAATTTTATTGCAAAAGGCAAGCTAAATCAGGTAAAGGAGGCTGTATTAACGAATACATTGTAACGTGTGAACTTCCTCCATTCTCTGCTGAATATAGTGCRGTAGGTAATATCTGAACATACTTTCACTTATTCTGAAAACTCAAGCAATCCTATTATCATGCATATGCATAAACTTGAGTTCGTGAAGGCACCTAACAGATGGCATTTCCTGATCTTTCTTGATTGATGATACCACCCTAATACTATTTTTAAAAATTTTATCAATAATTTTTATTTCTGGAATGTGTTTGCTGTTGTTCAATAAACAAAAAAATACCCTAACAGTAATGACACAGTGGCATTTTATCCTTGTTTTAAGACTTCAGTTGTAAAACTGTTATGTGGGCCAACGTCAGAAGAGATGCAGACACATACAATATAACAAACTTTTCTACCAGCTGTTTTCACTCCCCTTCCCCAGCTTCTGTCCCTGGATTTTCTCCAAATATTTTTTGKGTCTTCCCCATTGCTGGTTCCTCATGCCAGTCTAACCTCTCTGCCTCAGACTTGGTCTGGTTTACTTTGTCAGATGGCCCTACTCCCTCCTTCCTAACCCTACATCTCTCTCTCTTTGTGCCTCCACAGTCTCCTSACAGAGACTGTGTCCCCACTCTGTATTTCCCGGGGGCAGAAATATAACAAAACAAATGAAGGAACAAATAAAATCCCCTAACATCTACTAGGGGTGTGTGTGCAGGAAATAGGTAGGCTTCATATAGCCCAAATCAGAAATGGATAAACATTTATTGCTGAATACATCATGGTCTCTTTTCTTTCCTGGCTTACCAGACTCCATTGTATTAGAAAACAGGGAACTTTATGTAGAGATCTGTTATTTAGAGATCTGTCTCAAAATCGGGGAATATAAGTGTGAGATTGCTGGTGTTCTCGACTCTTTTGTTTTGAGGAACTACTGAGATGACMCTTAGATTGCTGTGTTTAGAGGTGACACGTGAACCACAAGAAAATAGTGTTAAATCTGAAAAGAAGAATAAAAATATGCTTCCCCCCCCCCAAAAAAAAAGATGATGTAAAATTGACATGAGCCCAATATGCACTGAGTTTTTGCTTGCTGCTGACATGTGAATGAGAGGAAGAAAAACTATTTCCATCKGCTGGGCAACATGCTAACGCTGTGAGGGGAAAAAGCATTTGGGCACATCTAAAAGATTCGTGGGGATTAGTAAATTGCTGGTGTAAATTCCTAAACTTGAGTCCATGCCCACAGACCATGAATTTCTCTGTGCTGTTTCCCTGGCACCCATTATCTGAAACGTCCACTCGCTGCTGGGCGGCTACTTAGCATCTGCACCGCCGACACCTTTGAAGGGAGATTAGCAACCAGGTGTGAGGGGTTTCTGCAGAGCAGACCTGAAGAGAAGACTAGGGAACGAGCTTCGGCAGCTGGCACTTGGAGGTGGTCGAGGCCGGCCGACGTGAGAGGAGCCGCAGACGCACGGTGAGGGGAATACTCTCGTGGGAGCCGGGAGCGAGGGGCACGCTCTCGTGGGAGCCGGGAGCCGGCCAAGCGGAACAAAATGCTGCGAGTTAGGTGTGAGGTTGGCTAAAGAGGTGTCTGCACGTATGCCGAGCGTGCGGTAAAACTAAGTGTGAGCTGGTAGGGATTCAAGCTCACCTGACCAGAGGTCTTTTGGTGGGGATTTAGAGAAGGAAGAGGGGGGGGAAAAAAAMCAGCTTTTCGTGAAGACACACAGGCTCTCCTCCTGTGCACCGCCTAGGAAAACTGTTGATGCTGTGCATATGATTTGGGGGCTGTTTGGAAGCTTCCTGAGGCAAAATTACTGACATTAAAGGGACTTTTGTGCAAGCAGRAACGGTGGTGCAGAACAGGGCCGTTACTCAGCTATCCAGGAGGCTTCCACGGTGGGTGGTAAGCCATCGGGAGTCGCCAGATGGCTGCCGAGCTTGTGATTAAGGTGTCGGGACACCCGAAGGAGTTTGCTCGAAAATATATCTCAGACCACACATCATTCTGAATACGGCATTAATTTTCTGTTTTGTGAGGAGTCAGATTTATTAACAATTTGTATACTTGAAGCTTTGTGTGCTGGGCAACACACCCTGCTCTCATTATTGTTAATGGCAATAGGAAATATGCACATAACCCCCCGTGTACCGSCTAGGCAATTTGCCTCTAACAGTATAAGTTTCTAGAAAACAAAATTAAATCATATATGTAAGAAAAGAAAATGCTTACATCTTGACTTTATTTCACCTTAAACCTCAGTGTTTAAAAAAATGTTAAACTACTTGGTATTAATCAAATCAAGCTGGTTAAATTTGCCGTTTAGATATCTGAAATGGAACTCTGTTTTATAGCTTGAAATATTGTTTTTTAGGAAGATAAAGTTGTGAGAACCTTTGACTGATCTGTAGTAAAATATTTTACTGCAATTTCATTTGCCTGAACAAATATTTTTAGAACATTAACAGAAATGTATGGCATAAATTTCAAAGCCTATCGTATAATTTCATGTACAAATATTTATATACATGGTCCCAGGGAAGTTAAAAATGTAATGTTTTTATAGAAAATATACAATACAGTGTATACTCTCCATATAGTATATAGTATTTAAAATGGGAGAAGAGAGAAGTTTCTTTCAATATCTCCAAGAAAATAGCTTTAATTTAAAACGCAGCTGATAAATGTTAGCAAACAGAAGTTTTATTTTGTAGTACTGATAAACCAAGAAACCCAGATATAGGACTAAGGAGGTGCTTTTGATGGAGATTAGATAATGTCACAGTGACTGCAACTGTAGGAACTCTGTGTGTTACAGGGGATAGCCTTTGCCTTTACTCACTAAATCTTGTCCCACACATAATCCGTTCAAACCTATTGCTTTTCACAGTGAACAGTCATAGGCTGCTGCTCACTGGGTGTTTGAGGGGAGGTTTGTAATGCAAGTTAAACCCAGCTCTGAGTCCTTGATTCAAGCCTTCGCCTATCTCCTGCTGATGTTGTTAAAACCTAAACCTGAGTTTAAGTCCCTTTGACCTTCAACCAGAAACTTGCCAGCAGCCCTGGGTTCAGCACAAGGAGATGAGTCCTACCTTACATTTATATGTAATGTAAATAATACCTACATCAGTGAGCTTACAGACAGCCAAATCAAGTACCCTCATCCTCAAATCAGTGCAGGCTGTTTTCACTGCTAATTTGTCCTCCTTCCCTGCCAGATGCAGTTACAAGACAACACTTGGTTCTCAAACCTGCCAAGCTTCACCTGTTTTTTCACAAGCTGTCAAGTGCAGAGTCACCGAGTTGAAGTAGTAAGTCAGTCTGAGGCTGAGCCAACATACCAGCTCACCGCTACTGAGAGGGGCAGGTCCTGCTCCAGCTGCACACCCCTGTCCTCCGTCCTCTACCGATCATCGTGTGATATTAGGCTGGTGAAGGGTCTAGAGAACAGGTCTTATGAGGAGCGGCTGAGGGAGCTGGGGTTGTTTAGCCTAGAGAAGAGGAGGCTGAGGGGAGACCTTATCGCTCTCTACAACTACCTGAAAGGAGGCTGTAGAGAGATGGGTGCTGGTCTCTTCTCACGAGTAACAAGTGATAGGACGAGAGGAAATGGCCTCAAGTTGCGCCAGGGGAGGTTTAGATTGGATATTAGGAAAAATTTTTTCACTGAAAGGGTAGTCAGGCATTGGAACAGGCTGCCCAGGGAAGTGGTGGAGTCACCATCCCTGGAGGTGTTCAAAAAACGTGTGGATGAGGTGCTTCAGGACTTGGTTTAGTGGGCATGGGTACTGGGTTGATGGTTGGACTCGATGATCTTAAAGGTCTTTTCCAACCTTAATGATTCTATGATTCTATGATTCTATGATACTGTTCTGAGCCATTCAGATAGCTACATCAGCCCAAGAGCGGTCTGACAAAACCTACAAACTGTTTCTGCCGGGTCAGGGAATTGGCTTAATAAGCCTGAGGAGGGAAGAGGCAACTGCCTTTCTTAAAGGAAAAAAAGAAGTTTTGGTAGACTTTTAACATAACTCTAGTACCTAACTAGTAGATGACTGAGAATGACCAGGACCATGGCTATATGCAAAAAGAGTAAGAACAATGTGTTAACAAAGGCAAGCATCAAAATTTGCTGTTCTTCCATCTTACAACCCACTTAGGTTGTACTAGTATGGAGTGTCACAGAGCAGCAAGGTCTGGCTGCTCCCTAAGGGAGGGCGAGCTGGGATCCACAGGTGACTCCAACGCGAGCAATGCCCTCACCGACAGGGTGTAGACCCTCAGGGTCCAAACAGTGGGCAGATCTGGGGCTAATGATAGGTCCATTGACAGACATAGGCAAGGGAAGAGCCAGGTCCAGGACTCAAAGGAAACGGGGTCAGAGACCTGACTGGGGACAAGGCTACAATGTGGGTCCGAGGTCCATCCGGGAGACAGGACCAGAGACAAATGCACCTACAGCATAGCTCTGGCAGGGTCTGGGCTGAAATGGGGCTCCAGAGACCATGGGCAGGGGTGAGGGGAGGCCCAGGTGAGGCTGGCCAAGGCCACTAGGACATTTTAGTGTCCTCAAGGCCCTGATACAGTGATGGCCTTCATAAAGTGATGCTGATAAGGGCTAGTCAGTCAGTTAGGAGGGTTTTGCTATGTGCTAGAATTCTTTTTATTTAATTACCCAGTCTGGAAATGCACATTTGGACACAAAAACCCTTTGTCACCAAACCTGGCCAGATGGACCCTGAGCACTAGGACAGTGGGTACGTGTCTTGGCAACTTGAACCGGTCTACATCTGAGCTACTGCAAACCACCTCTTCCTCCTTCCCCTCTCTGTCCCCCAACATCCGCTGCTGTCACCTGCCCTGCAAAGTTGATTTTGCTCAGGGAACTTATCCAACAGAAAATGCTCTTTTTTCCTCCCCTTCAGGGTTAGTTTTCTGACAAACTGATGGCCTGACCTGAGTCAGTGTGCAGCTGTGAGGTCCCGGGTGCAAGTAGGCAGTGAGATCTGCTGACCATGCAGGGAGTAAGACCGCCTCCTCTCAGGAGGCATGCTCAAAGCTTGACCTAAGCTGATCATGAAACACCCGTCTGAATTTAGGTTTGTGTTTTTAATATCCATTAAAAACCTGTTCAAAGGTCCCTTGAAGTTGCAAGAGAAAGRCTACTTTAATGTATTCTGTGACATTCAATGGTCTTTGGGTATGCTCCTGTCTTGTGTTATTTACCAAGCAGCTATGATTCCTTTTTTGCAAATTGGTTCCTACTGTGTGACCAGGTCAAATGCTGTCATCCATTGCAGTAAGAGCTGTTGCAGTTTTAATTTTGATGCTGATATTTCTTTAACCTTGGTGTGTGTTTATTGATCATTAATCTAACCGACTGCTGGATTTTCATACAGGAATTAGTGTAAATGTAAAAGCGTACAGAGAAGTTAGTGCTCTTGCTAGGAATTTGAAAGCAGTGGAAGGAGATAGCCAAGGACTGTCCAGGACAAACATCTCCTGGTGCTCCACAGACACCAGGAGATATTCGTACTCACATGAAATCTACAGCCTTGGAGATGGGGGGAACCTACTTCTAATTTTTCACAGGACTACTCAAGGATAACACTAGGTTATTCCTAATGATTTCAAGATTTCAGGTTGTGATTACTGTTGAGTTTCTTTTAAATCAGAACTGAACAGACTAATCTGAATATACCTCTTACTAATGAGTTCAGGACTGTGACGTTGGGCAAAAGAAATAACCCTAAACACTTTGAGGACCATTAACTTTAATGTTTGCCTGGTGACGAAAGAATAGTCCAGGCCGTGTGTCTGGGCTTTACAGTGTATTTTTTTTAGTAGTGTGATGACTTTCATTTGGAAACATTAAAAGGTTCAAAATTAGTAAGTGCTGCTATAATGCACACTTAAATCTTGTATGGAAAACGTCTCACTTCCTATCTCAGTTTTTCAGTGGCAAATGTTAGGGGACAGAGCAAAGCCTGAATTAAATGAGCAGTTGCTGATTTTTTTAATGTATTTATGCTTCTTACATAGTCTGTCAGAGTAGTTGCTGGTTTGTTTATTTTCCCCCCATATAAGATATCAAGGTAATAGGTTTTGCTTCACAAACCCAGGATTATCCCAAATAATGTTCATGATGCGGTCTGATTTTGTTCCTGAAGTCAGATATCTACACCTATTTACATTCATGTTATTCAATATTCTGTAGAAACTTGGCTTCTCACAGATATATCTGATTTTTCTGTCCCTCATTTAAAAATCCTGCATTTGAGCATACTCTTCTTTGAAAGGGTTAATTTCACCTCTGCTAATATTATATGACTCTATTAGTTATTAATGCAGTCAACTCATAAACACAGTTTAAGGGGTACTGGCCTTGGAAGAACTTTCCAGGAGACCAATATATCAAACCAATTCTGAAGTCCCTTGACCTCAGGATAGAATTACAGGTTTATAATTTACTCAACACTTACATGACCCAGAGAACAAAGGATTGCCAAGTCAGTCAAAACTAAATTACTCTTGACCTTAAATTAGTCATTTTCATGCTATTAAAACTATAGCTAAATCACTGTTGAGATTATATTGAGCTTATAAATCAGGTTTGTATTTTTCCATATTTATGCTCACAACATAGAACTATACATATACTTTAATGCATATTTAATTATTTTCTGAAAGTTGATGGGAGTTGCTTTGGACAGAAATAACATCTTCACTGCAGCTTTCAGAAAACTTCCATTTCTGAAAACTTCCGTCATGTCAGGCAGACATTAATTCCTTCAGAGTCTCTAAGCCAGAAGGAAGCATCTCCGCACTGTGTTCATAAGCTTAATGTCTGAATGCATTTTATTCTTTTAGACCATCTTAGGTCTTGACACAACATAGACTGGAGTTGCACTCTGGTCAGCCAGGAATAGAGTCTTCAACAGGATGCTGCAGTCTTGATTTAAAAACTGTCACAGACAACTTATCACATAATTTAGATTAATGGTTAATTTGCATTTGCTTAGTAGAAACTGGTTTTGGTGATACTCGTCGACTTCGTATGTCCACCAGCGCTCAGCTGAAGATTGATTTTTTTTTTTTTTTTTCCCATTTCAGCTTCTGATCCAAGTATTTGAGAACAGTATTCTGTTTGGCTTGAATGAAAATGAACATTTTTTTTTTTTTTTTCCACAAATCTAAAGACGTGTTTCCTGTTGGATTAAGTTCTTTATTTGACTCAAAAATAAACCTTCTTCTCCTGCAGACGTGCAAAATAGCAGAGGATTAGGATTACGAAGCTCCTAGAAAAGAGGGTGTCCTTCTGTCATTTAATATCATGATGGATCCACGTTGTGAGAGGCTTAGGTTCAATTCTTTCCTCAGTTTGGAGGGATCTGAGCGTGTTGTTCCCCAGAAGCATGCCCCGCCACCAGATCGCAGAATATTCTGGGTTTGGAGGCCAAGACCCAGCGTCCCATTCGTGCTTTTCCACTCCGAAAGGAAACACCCCCAGAGACAGAGCCTTAAACAGCCTTCTCCCATCGGCCAGTGAATGCCTTAATCACGAGGCTGGAGAGTTGCTTACGTTCTTTGGCTTGGTGAATATTCAGTTATTCCATGCGAAGCGGGGCAAGCCTAGCTGAGAGGAGAATGGCAGCGCCTGAGGTGCCAAGGCTTTCTTCCCCGTAAATGAGGAAGAACTAGGAGAAAGAGGAAGGTGTTAGAAATAAGAGATCTAAAGAAGGACATCAAACAAATCCTAGGTGGATGGGTATTTTATTGTTGAATAAAAATCATCTTTCACGGTGAATATTTTCCCTGCTATATCCCAGTTCCTTACATTCTGAATTTGCAAATAATAGTGTGCTCACCCATGTTATTTTATAAAATTCACAATGCATTGAAAATATGTAATTCAATTCTAATAAATGTCCTGAGCAGAATATTGCTCATTCTGTCATGAATGGTTTTTAGCGTAAGAATGCATAGGAGCTAATAACAGATGTAGCATAGACATATCCTGACGTACAAATATGTATGGATGCCGGTTTTGAAGAGCTATTTTCTTATTTTCCATTAATCTTCGAGAATACTAAAAATTAGTTCTTTATTCTGTCCTTAGCTCTCTGCATAGTCTGTACAAGTTAAGAGGCCTGAGGAGTGTATGGTACTGAGGTGCCCACGGGCAGTTTTGGTAGCCAGGAGTGGAGTGGACTGTATTGCACTGGGGATCAAACCGCACGTTTCCCCAATGTGCTGGGGAGAAAAGCACTCTCTCTGTTTGTAACAGAGAAAGAGCTGCTTTAAAGACTCTGTGCTTGAAACCGTTCATCTCTTTGACCAAAAATTGCCACATAAAAAAAAGAAGAAAAAAAATAACCCTGGTATTTATGAACTATTTGCCTGAATCTGTTCCCTTGAAGAAAGGTATTTTGCTTCAGATAAGTGATAGTATCAGGTTAAGTTGATTATCACTTGTGACACTATATAATTCAGGAAAATTATCAGCTATCACTCAGATGCAACTGGTTCACCAGGTTGTTAGATGCATGTGATTATTCTACTGAGAAGAAATGTAAAGATTTTTTGGGTAGTATAAAATGGCTTTATTTCCTCTATAGTTCTCACAGCATGAGGCTTCAAAATTTGAGAAAGAGAAAGACTGAAGTGATGATAATATGGATTTTAAGATGGGGAGAGGAGCTTAAAGCTTGAGATTAGTGGGGCTTCATGGTTGACAAGGCTGGTAATGGGAGAGATGAACTGTTGTTTTGTTAAATGCGAACGGAGTAAATCGTGTTCAAAAAAGTTCCTGTCTGATTCCTGGTTTGTCAGCCTCTGCTTCATGTCATGTGAAGTTAAGTATCTTTGATTCATAGAGTGTTGTGTAGACRTTTGTTGATTTCTATCTGTTCTGGTTTACACTTCTGCCCTGAGGTCTGCTTTGAGTTTCAGGTTTGGGCAAACTGGAATTGTCAAAGTAAATTCACTTTAAATTGCAGTGTTTCAAGTGGTTTTGCTTAGAATCCATGCCAAACCTCAGATTTTGCATAATTTCTTTTTGCATAATTTCCAAGCAAAAAGATAAATTGTGTCAGGCTCCTTTGGAATGGGGTTGAAGTTTATAGGTTTATGAACTTGTAGAAAACTAAGCCTGTAATTCGTTATCAAACCAGTTCAATATTGTGAGGACTTGTTGGAGGATGGGAGGATACTGGGAAAGTTCTGTATAACAGAAGTATATTGGAAGAGAAGAAACGTGTCCTTATTTCAGCTTCAAATGAACAGATGGTCATGACCTATTTCACATTTTTGAGCACTGACATTTTGGGCTTGAGCTGCTGCTTCATCTCTGCAGTAAGTTCCTTCAGATCCAGAATAAAGCCAATTGCCCCAGGACAAGATAAAGCTTATTTGAAGCAACATCTATAGGTCTGTTCCTTGGATAAAAAAATAAATTCCACTTCAGTGGGATTCTTGATAGCATTGTTCCCAGTTTTTGTTTCCTTCTTACACAGAACTTCCAAGAGGAGTTCTTAGATTGTTGTCAGAGAACAATCAGTGGAAATGTGTCAAATAAAATAAAGATTCCTTTGTTTTTTGTTTTGGTTTTTTTTTTGTTTTGTTTGAACATATTTCTGTATCTAGATCTTAAAAACAGCCTTCAGCATTGCTGACATAATTAATTGCTTGTATTAAGTGTTCTAATTGCAGCAATTCAGGTGGTTAGCCACCTAAATGAGTGCATAATTATTCAGAAACACTTTTGATTGCAGTACTGGCATCCTCAAGGCCCAATTAAAAAAACCCAAACAAAACACACAAAAAAATCAAAACCGAAAAGGCTGAGACTTTGAAGCACTGATACAAATAGCTATTATCCTGTTAATTAGATCACCTCATATGTACTCAATACTATATGGATATCTTTTGCTTCTATCAGATCTTCATTTGTTCATAACTTTCAGTGAACACAGAGCTGAAGATCTTTCAATTGGAAAAAATTCTTTAAAACGGAGTTTTTCCATGAGAAAACTTTGAGGGAGAGAGGGAGTTTTATTAATTTGATTTCATAACAGAAGGAGTTAAAACAAAATTAATTGATGCAGGCACAGTTCAGAACGCTGTGATTAGTGGAAAATTGTCAAAGTTAAGTCCGTACCAGTATTTGAACTAGATCTGCCCAGCATGGTCTGCTGTTTCATAGGATTCATAGCATGGACGTGCCATTCTTTAATAGTACCCTGTAAACCCTTTACATCTTCTCTAAGGCATGTGGTCTTCATTCTGCACYAGATGATGCAGTGTACAGTACATGTCTTCAGGGTAGAGTCCCAGTTACTGGGAGGACAAAGGGCATAAACCAGATAAAATGCATTAATTTTATAAGAGGATAAAATATTTCCYTTTTGGAAACAAATGTGTATTAAAATGGGACAAATCTCAGGCTCAAATGCTTTYAGAATCTTTTGTTTCATAATGACTTTTAAAATATTTTTCCTGTGAGTTAGKATGGAAACAAAGACAGGAAAATCAGAATTCCCCAGAGCATGAAGACACAGATTTCCTCACTTACTTTGAAAAAAAGAATTTTTCCTGTTCTTTAATAAGTAAGTCACAAGCAATTGGTATATGAACACTTTCCTTCTGTTCATCCACTGGCTGAGCTAAAGAAAAAAAAATRCCAAGAGATAGCATCTTTTCCTGAAGGTAAATTAAAAACGCACAATCCTTGAACAGAAAATAGTTTCTCAATGAGCAAGTGAAATCTCTTGAAATAAGTAGCTCAGAAGAACTTCTGGTTTCARTGATAGTTTTGCACAAGTGATGCTTGCAACTTTTAGTAAGATATTTATTTCTGTAATAAACTATTGATAAGCAATGCATATTTTCAGTATTAGGCAAGTGAGGCCTGTAAGATTTTTATGCATGTTCTTACATAAAATGCAGGGTGGAAAAATAGTAAGTGTCTGTGGCCACACAAAGTTCCCTGGAAGGTTCTGTGAGTATGATCACTGTTGTCTGCAAAATAGTTTATGGACACTAAAATTTTAAAAAAAAGGAAGACCATGATTTTTGTCTGGTTTTGAAATGCCAGTTCCTCTAATAGCAAAGCGATATTCTTTCTTGGCACATGGGTTTGTGGAAACTGGTGTTGGAGCTCAAAAGCGGGCTGTAACTTGGTGATTGGAGTTCACAAGGCCACTGTGAGAATATATGTGTTTTTGACAAGACCTTTGAAAGGAAAATTTGAAGGTGATCAGATAGTAAGTCAATTTTAGAGCTAGCTTTCGAGAATCTTTTCTGCTGGTATAAACTGGTTGTTGTGTACCACAGCTCAATACAAGACGTTAGGGGAGGGGGCAAGGTGATTTTATTTTAAAMTGGCTAGTTTCAGTGATTCGCACTGTCATGATCGCGTACTCACAAATGCAAAAATGTGTGTACCCAAGCAGTCTGCCCACCGTGCCTGTATCCCAGCTGCACGGATCCAGGTGGGCTGCTCAGGATTTCTTGCAATTACGSGGAGGGCCAAGTAACGCTCTATTGAGCCTTCATCGTGTCTGCTGGGATCCCCTCAGGATGGCAGTCAGGTGCCGCTGAACCGCTTTCACCTTTGGGCRCTGAYGGTGAGCAGGATCTTTTACCTCTCTGTGTTGTCCCACCWCTGGGAATCATTAGGATTTATTCTCTGTACTCTGTCTCCTTACTAAGGTGTCTCAAGACTCCAGCCCTGTTCTGTATTTTCCCACCATCACCTCTTAGTGGCTGGAGTCCCTTTTCAGTCTAGGCRGGGACTGTCCCTGAGGAACTGTACCTGTTCCTTTGTGTTTCTGAATTGGGTATCTTCAAAAGCTGCTCATAAATGTGTTGTGATGTTGATGGTCTAGACCCGACAAGCACCTGCCATCCTCACAGGGCTTTCTGTGCTGTTTTTCCCTTTCTGACGCTTCCACACACAGACCTTCCCATTCATTCTCCATTCCTGCCRGTCCAAGTATTTCCATTATGAATCTCCGTAGTTACTGATAGCATGACTTAAACCATAGGCAGAAAAATAATTATAAAAATGGTTTAGGATTTCAGGCTCTCCTTGCAATTCCCCCGAGAGCARTACTCTCTTTTCCCTACACCAGCGCCTGGCCTCCCTGCCAGGCCAGAAGCAGTGCATCTGGCACCACTGAAGGTCCCTGAGAGAAAGACAGGGCTGGAAAAGGCTAAAATTGCTGCTACTCCAGTGGGAGAGAGGAGCCTAGAAGCTGAATACTGACAAATTTAAACAAAAAATAAGGCACTTTTTAACAGTATATAAAGGTCTTTATATCAAGGCCAGATGCCTTTCTGGAAAGTTACTTTAGTACTACACAAGGTTTTTGGCTCAGGGCAAGGGCAGCTGTGTGAAATGCAATCCCCTGCACTGTTGAGCAGGTCACGTTCATGATCTAATGGTCCTGTTTGGCTTCAGATGCTGTGGATGTCTTGCATTGCTGAGTATCTGGTGAAGGGGGATCCAATTCCCAAGCAGATTGCTCATGTGCTCAGGAGAGGAAGAGCAGAGGTTGTGGAGGTGGAGAGGGGAGAATGCTTTGGAAAATAGCCTCTGCTCAGGGGGCAGTGACATGGCAGTTTACCCCAAGCCTGCAGATCAGTCTCCCTTGTTCCTTATCATCATTAAGGGAAAAACATATTGTCACTACTCCTTTTTTCTGCTGAATCATCCTATAAATAAAACACGTCTTCATTTGGGACCGCTAATTGCCTTAAAATCCTCAGTGAAGCAAGCCTCGTGACACCTCCACGACTTACACAGGTTTTACGCTTACTTTACAGACRTATAAACTAGAGCATAGCCAGGTAAAAGGACTTGCACAAGATCGCCCAGAGAGGCAGAGGCCAGTTAAATCAATCAATTCAAGAACCCAGGAGTTGTGTTTCCATAGCCCCTGCTGTAACTACTAAATCACAAGAGCTACTAAGGAAAGATCCTGCCAAAAGCCACTGTTTTYTGTTTTTTAAAACCACAAGAAGCATTTTGCTCAATTCCACAGGGTCTCTCCCCAGTACTTTGTGCAGATTAATTAATTACTTATTTTTTAAAAGAAATGTAAAGCCTTGGGCAGCCCAAAAGCCATTGAAGTTTTAATTCTCAGAACTACTCCCTGACTTAACTGTTACCCAGTTCCTATTCAGGCAAGATAGGAATTAAGATTAATGACCCCAAACAAACTGGTATTTCAGAGAATCAGTCTTTGCCAGGCATTATATTCTCATGACAGAAAATCATTGAGGCATAAATACGGCGCTCAGTCATTGGTGTATATTAACAACACCACGTTGTTCCCATAAATGCTGAATACAGTGAAGAGGAAAATGAAGTCTTAAAGTTCATTAATTTGGGTTGATTTGGGTTGTGGCATTTTTTAAAGTGAGCAAACCAGAGCCCATCAAATAAGGCTGTACCATTCTAGTTCTCCCTGCACCGCTGCAAAGACTATTCGGATTCCAGAAAGGCATCTCTTCTGCTGGGAGGTTGTTTGGGCTTGGTGATGGCTGTCTCTGCGGTGCCTTTTACTAGCATTCAGTTCTGTTGGCATTTTTTAAAAGKCAAATTGATGAAGACCAAGTCTTAAGGAGAGAGAAGTGAAAAAATACCTTTGTCTGCTAGGATCAGCGACTGTTGTAATATGTGGGGTAAAAATGTGTTATTATCTGTTGGTGTTTGTCCACCTCCCAAGAAGGTGGCTGTGGCTAGAGTCTGTTTTCTAAGCAAATGAGAACTGGCATGGAGACAAGAGCATTTCACCTATCCTGGGACCAGAAGTAGTCATGGTACAGTGCTAATACAGGAAGTTATTGTGGCAATTTCTAGAAGCTGTTTGCCCAGAAAAAAAAAAAAAAAAAGGGAAAAAAGAAAATCTTACTGTGTTTGTATTTTGCCACTGAAAAGACATCCCTATGACATCATCTTGTTTGTTCTGACACTGCAGGAAGAATGGAAGAAATAAAATGGCAGAAAAGAGACCAGGCACTTTTATTTCGCTGCCAACAAAACATAGAGGAAAGATGTAACCAAAATACCCAATGGTTACTTTAGTTCTCAGAGACAGTTCAGCAGATGAATTGTTGTTCAAGGGCAGTTGGGCTCCCAGACACAAGAGCATTCTGTAGTAAGCTTAATTACTCATTTTAATTATGCATTTTAATTAGCAAGGGACTAACACAGAGCTTTTCTCCCACTTTCTCAATAAACCCACTTTGTAATATTACAGAACAAACTTGTAACTGAAAACTCCAACTGTCTAGGGTTGAGACTCGAAGTTCAAGGGGTTTTCTTCCTCATTAAATCACATTCAGTGAGCAGGTTACATCTACCTCTGATTATTTTCGGGAGCTTTCTACTTTTTTTATTCTGTTCATGGACAACATCAAGAAAACACCCTGCACTGCTGCTTCTCCCAGTGGTGTTTCCTCTGCCAATATATTGTCTTGCCAGTTGCTCCTTATAAATGGTGTCCTAGTTCTTCCTCTTCTAACAGTTTCTCCTCAGAGCTGTTCTTCTGTCCCTGCACTATCTGTCTTCCCTGCCCCAATCCCTCGGAGCACTGCTATAGGAAATCTGCTTTCTTTCTTGTTCACTTCAGGGAAGGCCAGGTTAGAGAGGCAAGTAGAAGCAGAGGCAATTGCATTCTGGAATGAATTCAGAGAGGCAGCAGTGTGTTTGGTGATGGATGGATGGAGATAGCAAATGCGACAAAATCTTCAGCAAAATAACCAGATGCCAGAACGCAGCCCCCCACGAAGATGTCACTTCTGTACTCTTTCCTACTTTGCCTGGTACTGTACCTGCTGAGGAGGGATTTGCAGAATCTGCACCATTCCTTCATAAATTGAGGCTGTCAGCAGAGCTTGGTGAAGCCAAATAGGCCTCCAGGCTGCTATGTTTTGAGAGAAGCCAATCCTAACTTATTTATAATTTTGAGCCAAACATGGGCTTGAAAAGAAAAGGTTCAGATAAGGATATGGTTAGAATAGAGATGAAGTAGGTTTAAGGTGTGATTGTGATTAGGAATTAAGGGGAAAATAAAGTTGTGCCAACATTTTCTGAAATGTTCTCTCAGGTTTCAGTGCAAATGGCATCTTATAAAATTTCCATCATGTAAGTGGTGGAAATTCTCCAGAAATATCTGTTCTTCACAAAGCTTTGATGAAAAGTTACAAGACTGGAAACCTCTTCTGTTATATTTATGTTGTACTCCTCCGCTGCTCCTGGTTTGGGGTGAGCCCTGAAATCAGAATCATCACCTGACAATTCCAGGTGTTTGCATATCAGATTCAAGCTGCAACCTTCTCTTAACTCAAGTGGTTTAAAAGGCTCGAGGCATTTTGTCTGGCTTTGCTTAGCTGAAGGCAATACTAATTTTATTTTCATTTATGGGTAGGAAGATTTTTTTTTCATTTGGACATTGTAACTTCCCTCAGTATTTAAAACACATTATATAAGCTTCTTTTCTTTACAGTTCTTGTGATGAGAACCATCTCTCTCCACCACTTGTCTCCATCGATAGAAGGTCCACATAGTGACTGCATATGGACTAACTGCTGCACCTGTCTGTAATAAACTCTCTAATTTTATGTCCTTYGTGATTTCTGTTTTCTCACCCTTCTTCTCCCCCAACAACTTAGTGGTGCGTGCTATCCATATGACGGGATAATTACACGGTTTAGCTACATTTTAATATAGGTGRTATTCATCTCTGCTAAATATTGCCCTTCAGTAACAGTGGGAATCTGCAGTTTAATGAGAAATCTCACCTCTGAAAGTGAGTGGCCTGTGCTACATGCATCTGGAGACAAAAAGAACCCTGTGATGCCAATATTTCATGGTTTGTATTGATTCTGGTAATGCGTTCAGTGCAAATAAGGCTTGCTTTATATTTTACCTAATAAAATATCAGCCCATTTGAGATAATTGTACATGAGAAAAATTAAAGTTATGACTGAGAATCAAAGTTCTTTCCCAGAAACAGAGCCGGAAAGTGAATACTCTTAATCAAATGTGATGGGAAAACAAAAAGGCAGATGGAGGGCAGAGCTTCTCGAATAATTACATTTCAGTTGCCATCACTGACCTAGTCACTGTTTGTGCTGGCTTAGAAACTAATGTCAAGTGAACAACTCCAGAATAGATGATGCTGTATGTTACTCTGGGCAGGGTTTACAACATTATCCAATGATTAGTATTAAAACAGAGTTAGTGTGACTGTGTATGCGTTTTCCTGCTAAGCAATCAAAACGTAACAAATGAAAGAAGCTCAGCAGTAATCCAAGTACTGTAAGCGTGTATCCTCAAACCAGTTTTGCAAATTGGGACAGAGAGCTATAATTGACCTTGCTGAAGTGGCCTTTATTTTCCACAGTTCATGATCAAAGTAGTTACGTTACACTGAATAACTCTTCTAATTCACAACACCTGAATAAACAGCAGGAAAACCAGCCTGGAATGCACGTTCCACTATCTGCAGCCATCCTGCAGCACAGCCCGAATAAAGTCCTTCCCCTTGTCTCTAAGCTGAAGTGAACTCTAATGATTAAAAAATGCTTCTGGACTGAAAGGTGCATCACACTGATAACAGGCTTGTTTGGAGACTTGAGCTGTGCCTCAGCATGGCCTGGAATAGTTGTAACGTTGCCTGGGTTTAGGGTCCCATATCTATGTCTGTTTCTCACTTAAAATATTCCCTGGCTGTTCCAAAGCACATTAAGCTGAAAGTTATCGGACTCCATACAAAAGAAGAAGAAAAAGAGTAGGTCTGAACTGGCCAACACAAGCTTTTAACAAACAACGTGGTATATAAAAATAAAAAAAAAAAATCTCTGTGAATAGTTTCCAGAGTTGCTTTGGATTTGATCATCTCTCTTTCCTGCTCTGGTTCAATTATTTTCAACTGAAAATGTTTGGCTTCTTTGGCTTAGGCTACCACCTTTCTGCAGTTAAAAGAGAAAAAAAAAAAAAAAGTAAGTCTAAAATGCATCCAAGTGTTTTAAGCTAAAAGTAGTGACTTTTCGCCGTGCTCTCTGAGCAGAGGACCAAACCCGGGGCTGCAGTGCCTCCCTGGCACACAGCCGTCCCGCCAAGCTCTGCAGCCACATCGGCATACTCAAAACCTGCAGAAGGGGAAGGTCGAGTCAGCCAGCAGAGAGGGGCCCCTTTCCCCCTCACCCTCTAGAAGAGTTGCTGGAGAGTTTGGATCAGGGTGGGGACTGCTTGCTTGTTAATATAAACGTYCCAGGCCCTCCGCCCGCTCCTCTTTTTCCCTGCCCTACCACAGTGATATGACAGCCTGGGAGTCTAAAAGCCAAACTAGGAAAGACTCATTGTAATTAAGGATAGGTTTGACTGCTTTTAAAATTGAGCATCCTGCTGAGCAATCAGTTAACAGGGAGGTAAGGAACACATGCTGTTTCGCAAACGGGTCCAAGGCTTGGGTTCTACTTGAAGACATAGTTACRGATGATGTCAGTATTATTCATGGATCCAAGTATATGTTATTTCAGTAGACATTTCATGGTATCCATTATGGTTACAGATGTTACAAACTTCCATTATTAATTTTTTTATGTGCTCATAACTTTCCAAAACCCTGATCACTTCTGTTCAAATGTCATTTTGTCCTCCTTTACRGTCTTTTGGGGGAAGGTTTTAACAAAACCTTCCTACCTGTTGTTTAGGTTAAAAGATGGGAAAGTACGCCGTTCTCTGTCAATAAAACTCTAATCATATTCTTTTGAGCAAAACATACACAAAAAACAACCCAAGCAATAGTAACACCCCACCTCAGCATAGAGGTGACTCCTTACGAGGTCKAGCGTTTATGCTTGATTTTATGGGCAAAGCTTTTAAACAATTTAAATATTTTTTTAATGTACTGGAAAGCATCTCCTAGTGTGTGTGTGTGCCACTGCCCTCAGCTGCACAGAGGCAGGAGAGCTTGGCTGCTTTCATGGGGTGGAGGTGTGGTCACCCACCCACCCATATTCCTACTTAGAGCAAGTGCTCAGGTCCTACTGACTTCATTTGGGAGCTAGAGCTGTGAAAGTAGTTAAATCTTCATCTCCATGGGAGTTAGGCACCATAATACCTGTGAAGAACTGCCCATTTCTGTCTTCTGTCAGTAGAAAATGCCACGTGGAAAGAGTGTGCAAGTATGGTGTCCACCAAAACCCATCTGGGTTGTTGTTTCATGAGTTGCATATCTCAAGATATCTAGGAGATTCACTACAAGCAACATTCTGTTTCTATTGAGCATTACTAAAGCATGACCTAAAGCATCTTTGGCCTTTTGTTCTCTCCTGTTGTACGCTYCTGGCATGTAACAGACTGACACCCTCCAGGCTGAAAGGGTTTTGCCTAATCCAAGGGTTTGGGCTAAAATATAAGGTTTAGGAGGATAAATGTATTGGGCTAAATACAGGGATAAATGTAACCTGTCCAGTAATAGCTGTAATTATCCATTCTGGACATCAGTGCTAGGAAATTATGAAAATCAGCTAAAATCTCCAAAAATGGTTAGGATCACAGTCAGCCACACTGCCACAACCCCCCATCAGGAGGATAGCTCTGCTTACTATACAGAGCCRGGAGTTAAACTCATCTAGAGCTGCTCTCTGTCATCTGCGATGCTCCTTATGGATTTATTGAGGCAATTAAGATAACACATCCACATATCTCAGTCTATGGATTTGCATCTTTTCACACGCTCTTTTTTTCCATTAAAGCCAGGTTTCATCTATTTGTCCCTTAGTTTAATACTAGTGACCATCAAATCTGAACTGTAACTTACTCCTTTTTCAAAATTTGCTTCCAATGAGATTGGTGTGAATTTTGCCGGTTGGAACAGGCCAATATGAAGTGCTTCTGAATTATAGTCAGGTGATTTTCTTTGCTATATTTCACAAATAAATAACTTTTCTCCCTAAAAGTGAGGCCTGTTCAACTGTGCTTCGAGTTCCAAGAGTCAGCCTCATGGTTTTGGACACTTAAACTTGATAACACATTTGAAAAAGTTCTGTAGCCCTGGTTTCTGCTGAAGGAGGGGAATTAGGAGGAAATTACTGCCTTGGTTTATTTCCATCTCTGACTTCTTTAGGTTGTTTAATCAATGCATGAACCATCTCATATGGATTACTCTAAAAAAAACCCCTCTGAAGTTTCACATCATTTAGAGCTAGGGGATAATTTCAAGCTTTTATCTTAGCTGGTACACAAAGGAGGTAGGCTAAACCCTAAACATTAAACTGTGATTCTTTTCTGGTTATAAATATATATATATATATATATTACTTGTACGGGCTGACAGACAAAGATTTCTCTATCAAGTATGTGCCATTTACAAGCAGAATGTTGTCCCCATTCTAGTCACCAGCCACAGGAGCTCAGCTGGGGCCCTGCGTGTCAAGCTGAGAGCTTTTCTTTCACCATAATAAAAGTCCTGTAGGCTAAACTACTGGTAGTCTGCCAGTGACACTTCTGAAATCCCTTTGATGGGCTTACACAAATGCAAAGGTTCATACTTWGCAATGCTGTTGATGGTATACAACAATGATGGTTCTTAAATCGTGCTCACCCTGCATTGTCTTCTGTGTGTTTGCATGCGTGAGTGTATACATGTGGGTATGTGCGTGAATATACATAGATAYATGAAGTGTGAGGATTTATGTAGTATAGACACCTGAGTTTCACACATATTTGTGCATGTATTTAATATTAAACTGGGACTTGAAATAGAAAGAGCAAGAAAAAGCTACTGAAAGTTTATTTTAAAAACCCTGCTCCTGTGGCTGTGTTATCTCATCCAATCAGAAGCACTAATTTTATCAAAGAGAAATTATAAAATTGAAAAACAATGCTAGTTCTTAAATACAGTCCCTGTTTATTTAGCTTTTATTTACTTCACTTTGAAATAATACACTGTAATCTTTCCACTTTTTAAAGACTATCTCTAAACTGTGGCATCCAAGTAGGTGGCCTGGCCGATGCTTCCTTTTCCCCAGCCAGATACACTGGGAAGAGGCGGCAGATTGTGTTTTCAGGAGACTTGAGAAACTTGCTGGCAAGCTTTCCTAGGGTTATCATCACATGTCAAAGATGATGTCTGTATAGAACATAGATTTCCTAACAATGCGGCTTCCTTGGAAGGAAAAATTTGTTTTCTTTAGTTCACTCATTTGAATGAATGAAGAAGTCCATGGGGAAGGAGTCAGTCCTTAAATAAAATACTTGTTCTTATAATTACCATATTCGTGCTTCCTCTCTACCCCTCCAAAATTCGCTGTAAATAAGAGGGTGTGGTAATTAATTGCCAGCCAAGTGGCACAATTAATGTTCTGCAAATACAGTATCCTCTGGGTGAAGTGATATTGCTAAGTTATAATATGTCCAGTTCCAGTGTTTGAATACCAATAYAGACAGCCACATGCACACACACATTTGTGTGCCGAGAGGGTGTGTTGTGTTAAATTTTCCTTTTTTTTTTTTATGTGATACTTCAATTTTTCTTTCCTTCCTAGAGAATTCAAAGTACTTTTTAAAGGACTTAATTTCTGTTCAATAGAGCTCATGGGCAAATACTCAATAAATGCAAAATAAGGAATGCAGTCATGGTTCTAAAAACTTTTCACATTCTTCAAACCGATGCCAGTTGTATGCATTGACAGTAATCCTGTCTAATCCCCTCCACATGTATTATCTTTGTACACCTGCTTTCATTCTCTCACTTATCAGTTTTTTATGCTTARAACCACAATATACAAGAGGGGAAAGAAACAGAACAAAATACAGATGCACACACAGCGTGTTATGCTACAGTTTTGCATTGTAGACATAAAACATATTTGTAGATATCGGTGCTTAGAGTCAACATCTTCCATTAAGATGTTTTTCCTGCTTTTTTTTYCCCCCCACTGGTGTATGTCTGTGTTTGTCTTTCTTGGCAGATTAACTGAAGCACATCGAACAGCTGTAAAAGTCATCAGGAGAATGCAGTATTTTGTAGCCAGAAGAAAATTTCAGGTAAGCAGCACCATTAACCATAAGTACAATTTGTAAGCTTAAGTATATGACATTGAAAGTGCTCTGRCAGTGAACTTGTCTTTGTGCATGCAGTTGTAATAAGTCAAAGGTACTGTTTAGGCTCTCAGACTCGTACTTACTCTATGTGGATTTTTTCRTAGCGTGGGCAAAACTATCAACTAYCTGTGGGTATAGTACGATAGGAAAACCTGAGTTTGTGGAGTCAGCATGGTTATTTTTCACTTCTCTTTTTTACTGCATTTGTTTTGTTGGGATTCTGTTTGTTTGTTTGTTTTGCTATACCGACCAATATATGAACTACTTACCCATCTACTAGAAGAAGTGAAGAAAAGACTCTGTGGGAGCGTCTGCTAAAATACTGTTACTGTCTATACTGATCATCTAACGACTGGTTAGAGAATGTTCAACTAATTGCGTGCTGTGTATGGCTGACAGATCAATAGACCTTACTGATGAGTACTGTGCTGCGTAAAGTTGCTTTCACATTTGTGGCCCACGTTTCCAAATTTGTTTCCCAGAATGGGACATCATAGAAGCCGTATTTTATAAAGTTGTGTAGCACCTGCCCTCTGGAAATTTGCTGGTTTTATGAAGTCTTAAGTTAAATTTCTCAATCAGGTTGCAAAGTGTTCAAGCTGAATGTGCTGTATTGGAAGAACCGTCTCATTTTGCCTGTTTACTAAGGCCCATTACGATAAAACTTGTTTGGAATGTGATTCTGGTATCATYATTCTCATCACCCATGTGCTGGTGATGCCATGGAAATGAATAATTAACTTCTGGCCTGATTTTCAAAGCCCCTGTTRTTTCCATCTGAAGGTTCATGCTTTTTTGTCCAAGAGGGTCCACTGCAAGTTAATCAACTTTCATAATCCTTTTGAAGAGGTTTTAAAAAGATAAAGCAAGAACCTAAATTTCAAGCAAGTTTTATTAGAGCTGAGCACTTAATTACAAGGGACAGAAGTCTGAGATAAGCTCACAGCACTCGGAAGACTCTGAATTAGGGCAGATGTAATAGCACGTACATTTCCCAAGCTCATGCAGAAATGTATCTTCAGATGACCTTACCTTATGAAAGAAGACTAGGAGAAGTCARTTTGTTTAACTCAGCAAACAACAGGAGAACAGGATTATATTCTAAATACACCAGAGAGATAAACACTAAGGGAAGTTTAAAAAAAAAAAAAAAAAATTAAAGACACCATTCCTGGAAAGTAAAATCAGTATATAAATGAGTTAGGATAAAAATTAGGATAGGTCTCTGGTGGTTTGAAATATCCTAATTTTTATCCTGTCAGCCAATAGCAGTCATGCCAAACCTTAAAAACTGAACTTGATCAGTCTATGAAGAGGATTCTGTGAGTTGGTGTTAGTGATACAGGAGAAGAAGAGGGAATTATCCTCTGKTTTTTTCTTTCTTGGGACTGTGAAATATAGCTGATAGGATTCCCTGTGCTCATTAGATTTTGGAAGTTCAAAGCCGGGTAATATTATTTTGAGTTTTGCATTAGGAGCTCTAAGCACACTGTATGTAGAATGCYGAGCCCAAATGGCCAGGATTTGGGATTATGGACAGAATGAAAGTTAAAGAAGTTCTTCAAGTTCTGCATTTACCAAACCTCCCTGGAAGCCCATTACCTCCCACCTTAAGTTGTATTTTACTAGCATTTTCTGATAAAAACATGACAAGAGATTGTGCCAAAGTTTGGCAGGACAGAAGATCTAAAGCATTATGGGAAAAGAAGAGAGAAAAATGGTGGAAGTTGGAAAGGTATTTTTACTATGCTTTAGAGAGGACTCAGGCAGACTGCAGTGTACAGTACTTTGCAGCTATAGGATTCAGAGCTGATGATTTGGTAAAAGGGATAACAGATAAGGGACTTCTTTTGAGGGAAAAAAGAAATTTCATTGGGAATGAGTAGAATTAATTATGCACATAGTAGCCCATGGGGGAGAGGGGAGGGAGGTGGGGAAAAATCCCCAGCACATCTAGGCTCTGCGCCATGCATCGTGTTTAAATAGAGAGTGTCCAAAGGCAAGGACAGAGGATTTAGCCAAAATGCTCTCAAAGCACCCCCACGAGTCAATCTAAAGAGTGATACTGGCACTGTTTCTCTGGGTGAAGACAATAGGCTGCTTTTCTGGCCAGAAATAGTGATGTGTCAGCGTCTGCAAAATGTGAAGCTGGGGAAGGCAAAAAAAAAAAAAAAAAAAAAAGGCGATAAACTGAAAGCTGAAACCTCCCTCCCCCACAAAGTGTCTCTTCTCACAAATGCGCACAAATGTACACGCACACTACCAAAGCCGTGAACTCTTCTGAAAGTAATAATGCAGGTAAGTGCTGACGGCTGGGCGCAAGGAAGGCATTTTATCACGAAGAGCTTTTGCTTCTTCATTCATTTCACAGGATTTGTTTCCATTCCAGTTCCATGCTTTCATTTGAAATTTCTAGGATCCTGTGGCTGCCTTCCAAGCATGACTCCAGCACATACTGTAGGTGTTCAATGCATGTGTGCAGTGGTGCATGCTAATGGCTCTGGCTGAAGCTGTGACAGAGTAGAAACAGACAACAAGATGACTAATGAGCTGTTTTCAGTAATTTCCAATTACTAGATTTGCAGTTTACCTCTCTTTTTTTTCTTCTTTTCTTGAGTCAGAGCCAAAAAGGAGACATCTTGCCCCACATTTCCCATAGGGGTTGGTATGGCTCTGAAAATGCTGGTATTTTCGAAAGGACGTTATTTGCATTTATTCCACACRCACACACATTATTTTTACTTGATAAAATTTTACCATGCTGCACTTTTTGCAAATTCTCTAGACTTGTTTCAAAATTCTGCCGTAGTAGTTATAGCAAGAAACCACAGCTTGGCAGAAGCATCTGGATTCTCATTAGAATGGGAGGAAAGCTGGGCAGATGGCAGTTTTTTAGCTCTCTTGCATTTTTTATCTGTCCTTTTTTATTTATTTGAATTGCACCTTTTTTCTGACCTCATAGGTATCATTAAAGACAAAGAAGCGCAAACAAAATCTACATGCAGCAGTCTTCAGACTTATGCGAAGCATCTGTCCCCCCGGTTACTTAAACAATAATATTTCTGTCACCAGACATCTTTAGTCTTTAGAGGCATTTGATTCTATGTCCAARTGTTATGGATTGGGCCTATCTCTGTGGTTCAGTCCTCTGACATTACTATTAACATATGGTTTTGGAATGAGTCAAGAGATATCACACATGATGGTCTTAGATRAATTATATATCTTGGTTTTGTGTTTTTTAAATACACTGTGAAGGTCTAATATTTTGCTCAGTGTGAAGTAACATGAAGACATGACTCTRACTGACAGTAATGGGAATCATTTGGCTCCATCTCCACAATAAATATGCACTCCTACAATCCCTACATATTTTTTATTCATTGCAACAACTGTTGAAAAATGGCAAGCAAATAACCTCTGGAAGATAAAAAATAGAATGAAGGCCTGTCTGAAATAAAAATCAAGTTTAAACTATACTTACCTTTCAATCTCATGTATGACTCCTTTCACAGCAAGCTCGGAAACCGTATGACGTACGCGATGTGATTGAACAGTACTCACAAGGACACCTCAATATGATGGTTCGGATAAAAGAACTTCAAAGAAGGTAGGCCCTGTCTACCTCATGAAATATTTGATTTCCCTGGTGCCAGCTGGCTTTAGGAGAGATGTGTACTTAATGAACAGTAATTGTCCAAAATTGCAAGCACAACAGGGAGCACAATATCTAGAGGATTTAACTTGGGTCATTTTTAACCCTTTTTAYGACCAAGTTTACAATTATCCTTTATCCTCCTCTCCTTATCCTCCAAGTGAAATTAAAAGAAATTAAGGTGCATGCTGTGAAGTTTATAGTAMGAAGTGAGTTTTTCTGCCCTCTTCTTAGAAAAGGAAAACTTTTCAAATAACGATTTACCTTTCCGTCCCCTCTCTGTGGTTCTCCACAATTGACAGAAATCTGGTTCTGTTGTGCTCCCCTCTCCATCRGGAACTTTTCCCTTCCCACATTCCTCTGTGCACATGCTTTTTCAGAGTTTGGGGATCGCAGCTGAAATATTTTGCCACAAAACTATTCTCTTCTGTTTCAGCACAAAGTGCTTATCTCTTTACAAATTGACACTGCAGACTGGGACACCAGACTGAACTCCTCTGGCCCTTACATGAAATGAAAAAAAAAAAAAAAAAATCCTATTGAATGGAATCTACTGTGTCAACATATATAGATATTAAATCCGCCTACATGAGATTCAAGGAATAGTTGCAAGTGTTATTAAGAAGCCATTCTGTTTGTATAGTCTTTGTTACTAGATTATATATGACACAGGATAACTATGTTTTAGTTACAACATGAAAGTCTTAGAAATAAAATATTAGCACTCACGAAAATAACAATAATAATATGGTTTGATTTTGGAAAAAAACTCTAAAGAACTAAACTGCTGACTGTATGTGTCGAAAATCGTGCTAGTCTCATAATATTACTTGCTTTGTTTTAGGTTTAAAGCTACTGTAAATTCTCGTGTAAAATATGCTCCTATGATTTTCCTAGCAACGGAGTTTAAGTTGCTTGGTAATTGCACTGCTGGTAATTCTCTGTTTGCTTTTCAGATTGGACCATTCGTTGGGAAAGCCGGGCCTTTTCCTCCCAGGTATAGTGACTGCATTTTATGAAAAATGATTAGCTTCATAACATTGTGAAAATACCCATGGCCACAGTAGTGTGGATTTATAATCCAGCTAATTATGCATGAATTTATAATTCTGTTAATAAGCCCTGGAATGACTGTGGAAAGATAAATACCTTGCATTCAAGTGGTAGTGGAGTAAATGGAAATTAAGAATAAATGTTAAAAATGTGTATCAGATGAGTTGGAAACATATTGCTGGAAATTTTTCCACAAAAAAATTCTTTCTAAATCTTTTGTGCTGGGGTTAGAATATATGTTGGTTCCACTTAAAAAGATTTCTTCCTTTCTGAAYAACCTATGGATTTTAGTTTTGGAAAGCTCAAAGGAAGATTGAGGGTAACATTCAGGAAGAACTGGGGTAGCCTTGAAAGCTAGAGTGATAGAAGTGGTATGAAATTCAATCATAAAAAATGCAAGATCAGGCACAGGTAAACTAATAAAAAAAATTTCCTACGTGCTAATAATGGTGAACAGTCTGGCATGTCTGAGAAGAAGAACGGCCTGGTCTGCTTATTAATTGTAAGCAAATGCCAACTGAATGTAAGAAAATGCTGTGATATAACCATGAAAAAATAAGTCTGATCCTAGGATCAGGAGAGAGATTTTCAAGACATACGGGGAAGTATACATGCATAGTATACTGAAGTGTATTGCACACGACTCGGGTAAGGCCTTATGTGGCATATTGTGCAAAAATTTGATTCCACGTCTTTAGGAAAGWCTAACTGCAACAAAAATAGGGAAGAAATACTAGGATGACTAGGGAAAAGGAGAACCTATTCTATTAGTGGGAAACAGAAGTTTGCTCTTTTAAACCTAGCAAAACAAAGGGCTGGAAAGGGTTCTCTGTTAATTCTGCAAGGGGAGTAATTACCTGTGAGGCAAAAGAAATACGTAAGGGAAAGGGCAGTGCAAGCAGAAGAACAAATGTTTGTGAACTGGCCATAAATACATTTAAGCTGAAAATGTATGGCCAAGAGGGAAGTCCCTGGCCATGCAGAGCAGTGAGATTCTGGGAAAACCTTGTGGTGGGAATCATGGAGATCAGAAACCTGAGTGCTTGTATGGGTAGGACTGAAAGAAGTGTTTATTTTTTATCACAAGAGATTGACTTCAAATTTCCAGAGGCCCAGTCTCATCCTCTGTCCCTTAAAGCTCAAAAGTGACTTAGGAACTGAAGTCCCATATCCCCAAGTGACTTTGAGCGCTCATGGGCATAAGTGTAACTGAGGGTGCCAAAGTTCTTTCAGAGACTTTAAAAAATGCCATATTATCAGTGGTTAAAATGGTTTATACTATCAGAATGAGGAGCATCTCTCAAAACACATTTTTAACATCTGATTGCTGCAGAAGACCCAGTAGCACAATCCTCTTTCCCTGTAGCTGAGCTGGTTTTGGACCACAGGAAAATAATCCGTCAGTTTGAATACATCTGTAAATATTTATGCCTGGGAATTCATTCCACAATGTGCAAGCTAAATTTATGGAAAAAATTTGCTTACCTCCAAGAATGTATTATTTTACTTCAAATGCAACATTACCAAATTAGAACTTTTTGTTCTCAGAAAGACTAGTGTTAGAGGCACTTTTTATGAAATAGCTTCTTCTTTTAGAGGTGAGGAATAATTAGAAGTGTTGGCTGCAAAGAAGTTAATTGTGAAATAATGTTCTGAGAAGCTTGGGAAGCTGAAGATGTTCAGGAAGTTTASTCTCACCAAATCTTGTGTCAAAAGGGTCATAGCAACCATTGGGAGGATCTTAGGTGGGTCTGTGGATTTGAATGAGTGTTTGAAGTGTTCAGGTGTTGAAAAGAGTCTAAAGCACTGAGGAAGAGCCATGGGGTTGCRTCCACGATTGACTCAGTCCTGGGTAACATACGCAAAGCCTACACTACAACGTTGGGCAACAAAAGCAATGTGAATGATCTATTTGTAGGCCTGAGGTTACACAGCAACTTGCTGTACCAGCCACATCCTGGAGAGATAGCCTGCAAATACAGCCCCAGATGATTGGGGGGAGGGGAGTTCAAGTCAAAGTCTGCCACATGTTTTTTATAATTTATGATTGTTTTTTATCAAAAATTCTTGCTTTGACTTAATATGTGGAAAAAAACCCACTGGCTTCCAGACGTAAGAGAAGTTGGGTTAGGCTCATCTTCAGAATTCATGATGGATAGTCTTACTGTGGAGAGCATCATAGGACTTCAGAGATACWTGGGAAAGCCATAATCTGTGCTCTGGAGGAGATTATGCCATCTGTGTCCATGCAGCTAGCTTCCCTTGTTAGTCTTTTCTTGCAACATTACTGCTGATTAGCTGCTTTGAGACAGCTATCTTAGGTGCAGAAGCATGGTGGCCCTGCTAAGAATGATGTCTGCCTCCACAGCAGGTCAACTCTACAAAGTCATACGTCTTGCAAAGACATATGGCTCTGCCCTCAGATGGGCTGAATAAATACTGACTGGGAAAGGTAAAATGGTTGTTAGGGATGCAAAACCTGGTAAGCTCAGTTATGGGTTTGCAAGACCAAAACCAAAAGTTATTTGATCTAGTAGTTATTTTATCTAAACCCTCCACAAATTCAAAAATAAAATAAGTGGTTCCAGATAAATGGTGTGCAGAACTAAAACTAGGGTTGGTTTATGATTAGTTCCAGTATTATCCAACCTGCCAATAATCAAGTGATGAACAGTGATGAGTGGTTATAGTATTGGTCTGTTTTGGGTGGAAACAGACTCTTACACTGTCCTCCTCCTCTGGAAAAAGAGTTCTAACTGAGTTTTCCTGAGAATGGATGGCTTATTCTACATTGAAAATGTATTTTCAATATGATATTTTTCCAGTTCAAAGGCATTGCTAAAAACCTCATTTGTAAACAATATGGGTGTTTCCCCCAGACTGTGTTATTTTTGTATTGATGGCAAGCAAAAGAGAAATGACAATGCAAAGAAAATTAAACCACCAAGGAGAAAAACATGAGAAGAATTTTCCTTTCCAGCTCCTTTTTTTTCCTGTTTTGTTATACTCCCATTCAAAGAATCTTAAGGTCTGATTCCAAGCCCGTTGAAATGAATGGGAAGGAGTCTTTCCAGTGACCTCAGTGGGTTTTGGATCAGGCTGTTACTGAAACCCTGTTGTCAACTTTGATAATATTATATGAAGTAATTGCAGTGTGTCTATAGTATTATTACCTTTCAAAAGTGAATGTTGTCATAAAAGATCCAGAATCTGAATTCACTGGAAGCAATTATTGTTATTTTTCAAGTTAGTTTCTCAAAGATAAAAAGCACTAAAAGCTGTGTTAAAACAAGATAAGGATACAAGAACAGAATAAAAGCCGTGCTGGGTCAGACCAGTCCTGACTCCGACAGAGCCAAAAGCAAGGTGCTTTGGGAAATGTRTAAAAAAAGGGCATGCATAAGCCTCTAACCTTCCTGTAAGCTTTCAGCCATTTGCAGATCAGAGACTTCCTGACATGGTTTCTGTGTATTTAGTAGTCCTAACTGGTTTGTCCTCAACAAGCTTGCCTAGTTTCCCCTGTAAACTTTTAACATCTGCGATATTTTGTGACCAGAATTTTCGTAATTTAAGTTTCACATACCCATATTGTGAGGAATCCTCCCTTTTTGCTTGTTTTGGTCTTGGCATCTACTAGCTTTCTTTGAAACTCCTAGTATCAGGAGTGGATTTAAAAACATTAGGATRATGAATAAATTTTCCAAAAACTTGAACCTCATTTTTATGAGTATACCCAAAACACTGTGTCTTAGTTTCATTGAAAGCCCATCTCASTGTTCCAGGTAATGCAATTTTGTAAGATGAAACAAAGATTCTTGTAATAGTAAACAAACCCCTTAATAATGGAAAGTGTTTGTATAGAGGCAAAGCACATGTTAATAAAATTTATTGAATTAACAAAGCAGACACATAATGATACAAATAAGAAGAGTGCAATATTTGACCTTCACTACACATAATTGYTTTTGAATGCAATTTTTGAGACTTACTTTTTAGGGGCAAAGGTGAAGGATAATGCCAAGGTAAAACAAAAGACCCAGTGTTTGGGTTCAGAAAAGTACGCAAAAGGCTGATGTTTATCTGCAGTTCATCTGAACCTCTTGGGTCTGCATAACACAGGTGGGAATCCCTGAAGAAAACGCTTTCTTGTAAAATTTTGACAGTTCCATTGTTTGCTTTTTTTCCCATTATATGCCACCTAAGCTTTCTGATGCTATTTCCTTCCCAGCTGTTAAGAAGAAATTCGGTCACAATACCTCTTAAGGCATAATAAATATGCTTAGTTTAATTTTTATCTTTTTAAGTCAATTAATATTTGAAATGAGAGATACCCATACTTCTGCAGGAACTGATTTATTCCACTCCTCCTGGAGACAAAATCCATAGAAACTTGGTTAAAAATAAAACTGCTTAGGGCGTTTTCTGTACTTGTCAGGTGTTCACAATCTTGTCTCTGAAAGTTCATTTCCTTACTGGGGTTGATCTACCTCAATGCAAAGAGCCAGCACAAATATCACATGTATCCTACTTTGAGGACTTGGAAACTGCAGCTAATTTACTGTTCACCCAGGTCCTCCAAACAGTGTTGAATTGCATTCTTAATAAAAAGCTAATAAGGAAGCTTGCATTTCATTTTGAATTTGGTATATTATTTGTTTTATACATAGTATAATGATAGCGTGTCTAAATCCTGCCATCAGCACCTTCTGGAGGAAGGGCAGAAGTGTGATGTAGTTCATACCAGATTCAGTGTATATGGTTTCTCTCTAATAAATTGATTATATTGTTCCTCGTGAGCCACTTGAGCAAATTGTGTCATCTCAGAGGCTGCATAATTGAAGCAGGTAGGCAGACGGACTTTTTCTTTAGGGCTGTTTTATTTGTTGAAAGGTGATTGTGTGTCTTTAACCTGGCAAGTTACTCACTGCAGCTAGATTTTTGCAATTTGAAAAAGCTAGAAATTTCTACTTTCARTGTATACTGTTGAACCTTCACCATGGAACAGTTAGCTTTATCACAAAATTTTCTGTGTTGCAGTATAGCCTTCTAAACAAAAATATTTTGGTACTTTACTTTTTGAATTTTCTTTAGGCTGTCCAAGGGGAATCACAAGTGCCTGATCTGGGACTATGTCTTAGCTCTTTTTAATTTCTTCTTCCTATCAGTTGTAAAAGGCTCTGGCTGACAAGAAAAGAGGCTCAAGTCAAAGGTCATGATGCCTAAGACAAGTTTGTTATTTGCTATTTTCAAAGAATCATAGAATAGTTTGGATTGRAAGGGACCTTTAAAGGTCATCTAGTCCAACTCCCCTGCCATGGGCAGGGACATCTTCAACTAGATCAGGTTGCTCAGAGCCCCRTCCARCCTGACCTTGAATGTTTCCACAGATRGAGCATCTACCACCTATCTGGGCTACCTGTGCCAGTGTCTCACCACCCTCACTGTAAAAAATKTCTTCCTTMTATCTAGTCTAAATCTACCCCCTTTTAGTTTAAAACCATTTCCCCTTCTCCTGTTGCAACAGGCCCTGCTAAAAATTTTGTCACCATCTTTCTTATACGCCCCCTTTAAGTACTGAAAGGCCGCAATAAYGTCTCTCCAAAGCCTTCTCTTCTCCAGGCTGAACAACCCCAGCTGTCTCAGCCTTTCCTCATARGAGAGGCRTTCCATYCCCCTGATCATTTTTGTGGCCCTCCTCTGGACCYGCTCCAACAGGTCCATGTCTTTCCTGTGCTGAGGRCYCCAGAGCTGGACGCAGCACTGCAGGGGGGGTCTCAYCAGAGCAGAGSAGAGGGGTGGAATCACCTCCCTCGACCTGCTGGACACGCTGCTTTTGACGCAGCCCAGCATACCGYTGGCCTTCTGGGCTGCGAGCGCACATTGCCGGCTCACGTCCAGYTTTTCGTCCACCAGTACCCCCAAGTCCTTCTCGGCAGGGCTGCTCTCAATCCCTTCAKCCCCCAGCCTGTAYTGATACTGGGGGTTGTCCCGACCCAGGTGCAGGACCTTGCACTTGGCCTTGTTGAACCTCATGAGGTTCACACAGGCCCACTTCTCGAGCTTGTCCAGGTCCTTCTGGATGGCATCCCGTCCCTCAGGYRTGTTGACCACACCACTCAGCTTGGTGTCATCTGCAAACCTGCTGAGGGTGCTCTCGATYCCACTGTCTATGTCACTGATGAAGATATTAAACAGTACTGGTCCCAATACAGACCCCTGAGGGACACCACTTATCACCAATCTCCAWCTGGACATTGAGCCATTGACCACTACCCTCTAGATGCATCCATCCAACCAATTCCTCATCCATTGGACAGTTCACCCATCAAATCCGTACCTCTCCAGTTCAGAGCGAAGGATGTTGTGGGGGACCGTGTCAAAGGCCTTACAGAGGTCCAGATAGACGACATCGGTAGCCCTTCCCATGTCCGCTGATKTAGTCACTCCATCGTAGAAGGCCASTAGGTYGGTCAGGCAGGTCTTGCCCTTGSTGAAGCCATGCTGGCTGTCTCAAATCACCTCCCTGTCCTCCATGTACCTTAGCATAGCTTCCAGGAGGATCTGTTCCATGATCTTCCCAGGCACAGAGGTGAGACTGACTGGCCTGTGGTTCCCCAGGTCTTCCTTTTTTCCCTTTTTAAAAATGGGGTTATGTTTCCCCTTTTCTAGTCAGTGGGAACTTTACTGGACTGCCACGACTTCTCAAATGCGATGGATAGAGGCTTAGCAACTTCCATCTGCCAGTTCCCTCAGGACCCACGGATGGATCTCATGGGGTCCCATGGACTTGTGCACCTTTGGGTTCCTTAGATGGTCTCGAACCTGATCTTCTACAGAGGGCAGCTCTTCATTCTCCCAGTCCCTGCCTTTGCCTTCTGCGGCTTGGGCGGTGAGGCTGGAGCACTTGCCGGTGAAGACTGAGGCAAAAAAGTTATTGAGTACCTCCGCCTTCTCCATATCCTGGGTAACCAGGTCTCGCATTTCATTCCGAATTTTATGGATCCAGGGTTTAAAAGGGCAATCCTGACTTGGGTTTTCAGAAGCACACCTGGTCTATAAACCTAAGAATCTAGATCTTGCCATAAGCTCATCACAGTTTTCCCTACATAGAGCTTATACAGAACTGGAACAAATACAGATCCAGAAGGCTGTAGTTGCGTTGTGTTAGRCAAAAGAGAGTAGTGGTATATCTTGCGCTATCCTGCTTTCTATAGTCCCAGTACTGAACTTGTTATAATTTGCCAAGGGTTTGAGGTGTCTTTAGCAATCTGGAGCATCCTAKGTGTCACAATGCTCAAATTCCTCACTTTCTGCTTAAAAAAAATTGATGTCTTTCAGATAAATTTTAAAATTTTTGAGTTAGCTCCCTTCTACTGTATACACCATAAAAATCAAGGAAGRACTCTTACTCTGTAAATGCAGAGTAGATCATTTCCAGCTTTTATCATTTTCAGACCATCTGTCTGCAATTCATTCACTGTCCTAATGCTCCCCATAAGTATTTTTTCTAACAAAAAAAAAAAAATCTATTTCTTAAAAGTTTGGTATATTCTGATGAGATGGAGCACAAAAAATTAAGATTACGGTGCTGTCCCTCATTTGATTTGCTCTTTTCCTCTTACTCATTTCAGAATGGTAATTGCTGGKTTTTATAGAAGAAAACAAACTTGAATAATGAGTAATACGTCATTTATATCCTCTGCTTTCATTTGGGGAAAGAGTTGGGCATGGGCTTTCTTGTTTTCTCAACTGGTGTGGGGAATTCCTAAAAATTTTAATTTTTTTTTATAAGAGGCATCTCTTGTTGTTCACTAGAAAAAGAGGTGGGCCATCTTTGTGAATATGCTAGGAAATAAATACAGGATTATGTTGTTTTGAAAGTAGTATAGTATGTATACTCAGGAAGGCAAAGGCTTTCAGGGAAGAAATTTATATATTAATAAAGATGAAGAACTATTCAGTCTACTGAAGTATAATGCCTATTGCTTATATACCAGTGTTTTATCTGATTCAAGTCTACGTATATAAAATGATGRTTTTATATCATACCAACCATGTGATAAAAGCTTGTGTCAAGATATTTTTTTTGTTCTTCTGAGCTAAAATTTGTCCATATGTATTTTCAGCCCGTTATAAATAATTGTGCTTCCTTCATGATGATCATGCATGTTTCCTTTGTGTCTGTGCCTTTCACATTTATGTACACAGTTACTGGATTGCTTAGCTGGTCTATCTGTTTTATTGCAGACCAACACAAAGAACAGACAAAACTCAATGCTAAAAGAAAGTTATTTTGGATTACAAAGCAAAGAATATACAAATTAAGACATTTCAGTTTTTTAGTTAGCCATGCAATCTTTTCAACTATGTAAAAGCAACTAATCTAATGTAGGAAGCCTAAAATCATATATCTTGAAAAGACTCGAGAGACTTGCATAAACATGCATAAACATGAGATAGAAATCAAATGTACTAGAGCAATGTTATCTCAACTTGCCCACCCTTCTTACCACAATTCTCTGCACATTGTATATATACCCCATTTACTTTTAAAGATGGTCTTTATTAGAGGAAAATGCTTGTAAATTAGAGCTGAATGCTGATTTAAATGGAGGCTAGTAAGAAATGGGAAAGACCGCAGCCTTTTGTGACTTACACAGCCTGCATGCCAATAAAGGGGTGGACATGACACAGCTACATGCATGTATATCTTCCTTTTCACTTCATCTGATAGGAGTGCCACATGCCACAAAATAGCTTCTTACTGCTTATCTGCTTCCTATTTTCTTGTTTTCTCTTCCACACCACATTCCAGAATAACTAAAATAGGAAACATTATTAACGTGRTTTGGTTGTTTTGGGATGTCTTGGTGATTACATGAAGGATGTAATTAGAGCTGGTGAGGAAATAATTCTTTATTTAAAAAAAAAAAAAAAAAAAAGCTTACTGGAATATTTCTTCAGGTTTGAGGGGCTTTCTGGTTTTAGACCTAAACAAAAACACTATCTACCCACTGCTGTTCAAATCACATYCCAATTTAGAAATCCTTAAAGGCATGGTTTTGGGGATATATACTTTGAAAGATGATAAGTGTCTACAGATTTACTAACTAGAAAGTAGACTGCAAAGTCAATCATTTCATTTTAGGCAGAGAAGAATACTTAGATAAACTTGAGCCTCAGCCACTTATATTTTAAGAGGTTTCTGTGGTTGTGAACTAATGAATGATGAACAACACACATGTATGAGTCAAGCTGCGTCATTTATTTTCTGTCCCCACGCAGCATCCTTGGACAATCTTTGAATTTTCTCTCCTTATGGTATTTACTCATGCAGGTTCTTTGAGGAGACAATTCTCCTTTCTAATGCATGTGCAGAGCTCCCAAGGGTCCATGACCTTTTTAATATTCTAGGTGGTCTGTAGAGGAGAAAGAAAGCAAGAAGAGTATTCTTGCCAGCATTGCTTTTCACTAAAGTCTTCCTCTAAGGTTGTGGTGCATACAGTACAAGTTAACTTGAGATTAACTTTGGTGCAAATATATCACTAAACATACTACATTAGCAAACGTATACAATGCTAATGGTAACGGTAAAGCAAGTACCATTCACTGAGAAATGCAAGAATGTGAGTTCCCTGCAGAACGAGCACACATACAGGCAGTTGTGGTGGACGCTGATGCACTGTAAATTCACACCTCATCCTGCCTTCCAGTAAGCCCTTCACATTGTGCTCATGCCCTAAGCAAAATGGTTTTAAATAGCTTTAAAAACCAAAGTTCAACCACTCATAAAAGTGGAATAATTTGTGGAACAAACAAGGAGTATTTACTCCAGCCTGGTATTGGAAATATAGTTTAGTAGAGAAAAATGTGTCCAAATTCCATTGACATAGGCTTCTAAGTTACTTTAGTATTGGGGGGTGTTTTTTTCTTGTGAATATATTCTCCCAGCTCAGAATATATGTGTTTTTATGYTTCATTTCCTATGAAATAACACCCCCCAAACTATGGCATTCCTTTGCGATTGGCCACGTAAACACAAAGAATAGACCCCACTTTACACAGTTTTCAATCTTGGCTCCCAATCCCACCATTTGCAGTGTGCGAGTGAAACARATTGCATAACTGGGCTTTAATAACCAGGTCTCATGAAGGCCAGGAGGGAAAATGAGAATGGAGATGGCAGGGGCTTTTCCCAGTGTCACTCATTTGCAGAGAGGAGATAGATCTCTGCCACTCCAGCCGTTGAACCCCTGGATAGTGCTGCCTCCTACATCTACAACCTCAGTTGAAAACTGTTCTGATTTCTTTATGTCTAGAAAGTGTACATTGCTCATGTCAATGATATTCAAAATGGGGGGTATGCCTAGGGAGCATGCCTATTCCATCTATGTGCAGTTAATTGAGGTAATTAAGCAAGGAATCAAGTTACCTCAGACACCATCTATAGTCCTTCATGTCCACAGACTACCTCTACCAAGGTCCAGGTTGCCCTTTAGACTAACTTAATCTTGTCAGTTAGACAAACTAATTCCCTTCTTTCCATCTACCCTCTTTCACTTCTGTACACGATGAAGAAATTCTTTCTTGTTATGTTCATGCTATTTATACTACCCTACTATTACCAGCTTCTTTTTTGCTTTAAATACCATAGATATAATTCTTAGTTTGAGTTTATTGTCCACCTAATGAATGTCCCATTTTTATTCTTCTTTATTTAGAAAAAGGGGTAGACAAAGGATACTATACTGTAGGAGCCAGACTGATCCGGCTAGAGGATAAGGTAAGTGCATGAAAGCTTTTTTTTTTCTGAGCAATGATATCTGATCTACAGACATGCAAGATAGTATCTTGGCATGATTTACTTTAGAATTACAGGGCACCATAATAAAGAATAATATCCTAATTTTTGTAAGGGAGTTGATGAAGTATCGTGTGCACGGTGTTCAGCATTAACCATTTACCTGCCATACAAATTTGGTTCTTGATTTTAAAAGGGATTACTTTCATGTTGAAGCCAAATCACACATCTCATAGATTAGTACTGTGAACTGGCAAGGAATTTGTCATACAAGAATTAGTGAGTTAAACAGAAAGGCTAGTATCAGGAGTCTTTGTAAATAGCAACAGTTGATATCTTAGTTAATAATCTTGAGATTCTTTAATGTTTACTGCATTTTTTCCCCTGTGCAGTTATCTTTGCATCAAATCTACCCCTCCCCCACTGTCTTCTCTCCAAGAATATGTTCATCTTTGTTATTAATTAGTTACTTAGAAGTATGCCTAAAGGCCAAAGCTCAGTGAGGTTCTATTGTTTTAGACCTATTCCAAACATCCTCAAGAGCTTTTCCCACTCAAGAGATAACAAAAATACAAGTTTGCTTAAAACTAGAATCTATTTCTCTAATATTTTTTTGGTCAGCTCTCTTACCTACCGCTAAAAACTGGTGTCCCTAGAACACGCTGCTACTGTGTTTTCTGTGGACAGTAGCAGCGTAGTAGCTTTGGTGTGTGGTATGATGTAACAGCTGAGACAAAAGTCCATTTGAATTTAACATATCCATTGCCTATTTGTATTCTTGTCTTACTCAAATTCGTCATGCAAATTTTCTTTTCACTTTTTTCTGGGGAAGTGAGGCGAGAAGGAAAGAGGAAGGAAACTTTTCATTATTCTTAAGAAGAACTGTGCATCTTGCCAAAAAGCAGAAATTGAAATAAAATACAATTTCTCCTTCTCATGCCTGATATGTAATGCCTAATGATCGTTGCTAGGACAGCATTGGAAATATGTGACGCTGCAATGTCAAAGGACAGATTTTCTTCGACTTTTAGCTTTCTTGGACAGTGTCAGAGAATCAGCTTCACAGATAAAGACAAATTATCTGAGTTAACTTTTAAAGTGGATTGGTCCCTTGTGTGTGGACACATTCAAAGTGAAAATGGCTTTCATTCAGATTGCCTTAATTCACTTCAGAAGAGATATATTGCTCTCTAGCCCCTRTATATTCTGTAAATTCACACCACTGGTTCATTCAGATTTCTTGAATATGCATATATAGAGAAACCCACAATACAGTTTTGAAAACTTAGCAATAAAAGTATCTGTGATAGCAGTTAGATTATTTTGAGTAAGAAATATTGCTAGTATTTTAAATACTTCTGGAAGCAGTTGTTCATGGTATCCTGACTGACCCATATTTATGAAGAAGAGAGGTCAGAAAGTTATTAATGTGTTTGGCATTGGTCCAGGTTTGGCACAATATGCTATGGATTTTTATTTCAAAGCATTAATTAGAGTACTGCAGAGGTATCTTGGTGTAAGAAGAGGAATGTTACAGGAGATGCCAGTGTGTGCAGTAAATGCTGCAGTGAATGATCTCTGTTGCAGATATCTGCTCATGCTCTGCCTTTTCAGCTTAAACCTGCTAGAAGACTGAACTCTAGCTGATTCAGAAAGGTTGTATTTTTCATCAATACTGCCTCGATGTAAATGCTTAGAGATGATGAAGCCATATGGTTTCATCTTCTCATGTTATATGTCTATTGTAAGCATGTGGTAACCAGTCTGTAGCAGGGATTCACAACAATGTTCTCAGAACAACAGTTATGCGAGTAAAAAAGCCCCAATAGTATAGCCATCTTAACTTCATTTAAGCATGATCTAAATATAGTTGGCGCAAGCTTAAACCATTAGTGTGGGCAAGACCTAGCTGTAATTTTGTTTGAAGACTAAAACTGTAGTGCTTTACCTGACCACATATTGTATGGGAACTGGTGATTTCTATCTCTCTACTTACTGTTCTGGAGAAAACAAATAGAAGGGAATAAAAATATGTCAAGATGTTTTCATAAGATGACTCTGTAAAAGACATTCAATCATTGCAGCTTCCTTTTTGTTCTCAGACCAAACTACAAGTGTAAAATAAAACACCAGAGTCTGATGGAACCCAGGGCATTTATTCTTTCAGTACAAATTAACCTTCTTTTAGGTGTAAAGGGCTTCATTCTCATATTCCTGCTAAGAAAGTAGACACAATGCACAAAAAGGGCAAACATTTATTGTGTTGGTTTGTTCAGGGTTTTGGTGGTGTGGGATTGGTTTGGATTTTTTTTGTATTTGCATCTTTTTGGCACATCAGGCTAACATACATATGTTTACATAGTGAAAACAAAGTTAAGCTTCCCAGATATCTCTATTTTAATGGGACAATAGAAACGACTGCATCCTGCTGTCAAACAGCTTCCCCTAAACTATTTTCCCATGTCTCATGGGCTCTCCTGCTTTAATAGTTCACTGTGTAGTAGCCACTATGTGCCCAAATGTGAAACAATATTGGAGTCAGGAAGGACAAGCTGGGTTTCAACCTCTGAGGAGAATAAATGAAGCAAGGGCATGTCTGACATCAGGCTCCAGCTGGTGGTGAAAAATGATCTCCCCCTTGGAACTAGAAAACCTTTGGGATCAGCCTCTTCCCCCTGGAGAAATTATTTTAACATTCAGTCACCCAGCATAGTCATGGCAGCCTCCCAACCAAGTGACACATCTGATAAAATGACATATTTTTGGACAAAGGCCAGTTGGTGTAGACTGATAAAAATGCAGTGCGGATTTGAACGTTTCATCTGCTTAAAAATCTGTATCAATAAGCTATTAGTACACCTCTAGCCCAGACTGATTTTTCCCACCAGCATTTTCCAGTTCATTTGTTTTAGTTGTTTCTCCGAAAGGGAATCAGAATGTAATTCACACATTCAGAGCTGTGCATTGTTCTGCATAAAGCCACAATTACTCTTTTTATAAGTTTTGAGAGAGATAGAGAAAGAAGCATACGTTCCTGATGGTTAAGATGAACTTCATTCCCTYGAGAGGTTTGCTACCATTTGAGTTAAAATGTGGGATTTGCTGGGTAGAAGGGCATAGGCACAGATCTCTGAAGTGGCTGCTTAGTGATAGATAAAAGCTTTGAGGCAAAAATGTTTCAAAGATTCAAAGGTAACAGCCTTCCATTCATGTGGCATGAGCAGCGTTGTCTGCAGCCTCTCCTTTGTGACCATCCGGGCTCCGTATGTAAGTTGGAGGTAACAAGGGAGAGGTAAGAACAAGTTTGTGTAGGGTGAAGCACCATGTGAGTCCAGCGTAAAGCAGAGTTGAAATACGCTTGTATCACTTCGCTTTTAAGCGTTGCAAAGCTGACTAGAAAGGGATAAAATGCATGGTGGCAGTTTCCAGACAATATGCAAAACCCTTTTTGGCAACATCAGTGCTGTGTAAGGCTTTACTCCTTTCCTTAACRTGGCATGTGGCATAGTGTAAGTTTACCCATAACACTTTTCAACCTGTTTTYCCCTGAGTAGGGTATAAAAATCTTATTTTGTTGTGGTCAGTATAATAACCTAGTGTGGTTCTTTTCATAAAAACACTGAGATGTTTAGAGAAAGAATGGGGCTTCTTTCCCAACACGTGATGTGTGCCATTTGGCCGACCTTTTCTTTAGCTCGATGGCAGGGTTTAATTTTAAATTGCGGTATGTAGCCATTGACAGATTCTTTTGAAATGTATTAAGAGGGAGATTGGTTCCAAGATGATGTTCTAGGGCTGGCGTTAGTTTCTTTTCAAAATTGTAAACTAATGCTTCTTCATGATGAAATGAGTATTCTTTCTTTTTCTTTTCTTTTCAAAATTAGAAACAAAAATCGTGGTGTGCTATGTCAAACTGCACGGCAACCTATAAATAAAAACAGGAGAGAAAAGAATCTACAAATGAAAGGTTAGAAGGGACAGCTGTGTTGTCTTTGAAAAAGAAATCTATTAGGTATTTTTATAATTATATGGCAGTCTTTATGTGGTATTTACAGTTATGATTTACGTCCATATTACCATAACTATTTCCATACTTATAGACAACATGTGATAATGCTGGGAGCCAAAAGCAACCATTTGGTAGCATTTAAAAAATGCAGAAACACTAAGAGAAAACAGGGCAGTAAAGCAGAACCCTTCTGAGCTTTATCCATCTGAGTAATGCGAGCCAGAACAAAAGTGTCGTCCAACATAAACAAATGTAGAGGTTGGATTGTGGTGGTAAACTCTCTCTTTACCAATTTAAACACTCGTTTTAAAGTTGGGAGCTAAAAAGATGGGCTCAGAGAAGGGTGGTATTTCCCTACTATCTTATTGCTCCTGGATAACAATGGATGTTAGTGAATCTGACTCCTGCTGTGATTACATCAGGAGTCATTAAATAGTAAATTATTTATCATGACAGTGCCTGCAAGCACCACCATAGTCAAGGCCCTGTCAGAATTTCCATTATAAACCCCTAATTTGTGGGTGGGGTGATGGGCATATCTGAACTGCATTAAAAAAAAAAACAAGGGAAAAAGCTGAAAATTGGTGCACAATGAGTCAGTTGCAAAATGAGCGTGCTACATTTTTGAGGTTTCAAGAATGTGACTGAAACAAACCCAACAAATGCATTTGTTCACAAAAACATATTTTGGCACTAAGGTGATCATGGGTTGTTTGCCCCCAGTTCCTTAAAGATTAAGTCATTCCATAATATAAAGCTTTTCAGAAGGCTTTTTGCAAATGGGCGTTATGTGGATTTTCTTAGCTACTAAAACAGGCTGATAGTTCTTAAAAGTAGCTATCCGAGCTGCACTGCCATTCCTTCTTGTAAATAGAAAATATATTTCATCCTGGCCCTCTATGTTTTGCAAACATGCATGAACACTGCTGGTTTTTGGAATATCTCTTCTCAACATAAATGTGTGAGTCAATAATTAACATAGCTAATGTGGCTAGCAGTTACTAGTATCTCTCTTGTGAAGAAGGTGTATTGCTTGTTGTATGTGTTCTTGAAGCATGCCATGTTCAGTTCAAGGAGGTGGGCAGGAGGTTCACAGGGAGAGATGCTATGAGTGTGTATTTGGAATGGGATGCCAATAAACACAGTCAAAGCCTGATCTCATTTACTCCAGAGCAGCCCAGCACAAATCCATTGGTTCTGCACCATACCCACGAAGCCATTAGATTTTTATTTTTAAGCTGTTGCCTAATTGGAAAACAAAAAAATGCCCGATGCTTCAAGCCAAATTGTGCTTCCATTTATGACAGTGGAGTTACTCRGGATTTACGCAGGTGTAAGTTTCATCAAGGTGTCTTTAAACAAGATTCTAGCTCATGTCTTCACATTCTGCTCAACAGGAGCGAATTGACAGAGACGAGGTGAAAGCAGAAATGAGGACTCAAAAAGTTAAGAATTAATCTGAGTGAAATCATGTTTTGCATCTGTTATGTCTAGATGCATCTTTGTGGTATGCTGGGGATTTAAGGTACCGTAGAACTGAAGCTGGGCATGCGTTCTTGTACTGAAACGTCAAGACAGGTTTTTAATCTGAAAACCAAGTGATGCTGATTTAACAGCTTAGRTCTCAGCCCCACAGCTTTTCTACTTTCCTAGATGACTTCTCAATGCAGAGAGGAACTATCGCAGCTTGGACTTCGTTTGGCTCTCTGGGATGGTTTTACGCTTCTCAGATAAACCTTGTTTAATATGGTTGAGAGGGAAAGGCTGGTTTTGAGCTGCCTGGTTGTGATGGTAATGTCTGAAGGATCAGGCAAAAATAAGAGCTAACTCTGACATGCCTTTCAAGCAAAACGAAAGAAGAGATAGATCATATATTCTGAAGCATAKCTGAAAGAATCCTGCCTGAATTCTGCCCTTATGGTTCTTGTTATGGAGCCTTATCATATGTGGTACTTGGTAGCACCCTCCTATTATTAAGGTTGTACACCACTTTCCATTATRGAGCTTTATTTTCCGTTGCTTACATCTTTGCCAAATTTTAGCCATCTGGGCTGAAATTCTCCAAGGCAGATGTCTGCCTCGGGCTGAGATTTTTTGGAAAATTTGTATGTCAGTGTGGGTCATCCTTTCTATATCACAGTAACCTGACCCACTGTGAAGATTCTCCCAAAAGTAAACATAAAAATGTTGATGGAAAACACTTGAGCTTCTTCTAAATTTGAGCAAGAAAATTGGACAGAAATGGAATATTATCTGCCAGTCTTGAGACCCAGAGGCCTGATCCAAAACATAGTGAACTCAGCAGGAGGCTTTCACATGGATCAGGCCTTGATTTTTAATGGGTGAGGGAGCAAAGAGTTTCGCATAGTGAACACTTGCCAGGACGCAATTCACCGCCATAAATCAAACGTTAAATAATTCCAAAGCCCAATAAATGAGCATGCAGATGGCAGTGTCTGCTCCCCAGCGATTGCACTGACTGTTGATTAGGATCCAGCTTGAATAGTTTGATCTCATTTATAGCAGTCTCAAGGATTGCTGTGATTAGGCAATTGGTGCAATCTAGTTGCTTTTCTGCTCTCTTGGCTGAAACTCTTCTGGTGGAACCAAAACCATCCAGCAAACGCTGCCCATGACACCTTGGAGCATGCGGGGGGGGGGGGGCAGGGCCTCACAGCCATATGCTGCACAGCAGCCTGAAATCAGTTTGCAGCTACCTTACATTCAATAAGAAACGAGAAGAGTCGCTTGCAGAAGATGTACTACTCTACACTAACGCTCCTTGAGGAGAGCGCATAGATTAACTGTGAACACCAAGGAAGATAGAAACAGTAAAGTGATTTAGGGCTGCTGGTAAATAACAGAGCCTTTGGGGAAGGGAATCTTTCCTAGGCTGTTACGATATTGGAAATCTAATTCATATTGACGCRCCCGGGATGTTTAACCTGCGGGGGAAAGGTCCTGGAAATAGCAGCGTTGACCACAAAGGCTGTGGTTGAGGGAGCCTGTCCGTCTCTTCCTGTTCTCCACCAAAACCTTCTAAGCATCACCACTGGTTTTAACCGAAATTGAGAAAGGGGTCACGAGCTGAGAGATGTTGATTTCCTGTAAGTTTTAGAGAAAATAAGTGCCTGGGTAGAGGACAGACACTCTGTTAATCCCCCTGCTCCCAGAAGAAAAGACTGCAGTGTGAGCGTGGCTCTTTTCAGGTGCCAGAGAGTCCAGCCACAAATGTATAGGAAAGAAAGCTGTGTTAGTTCTGTTGCTTGTGAAGCAATGAAGCAATTTATTTACTATTGCTGGGTGRAAAAATATATTTTTACCTTAAGTGAATTTTGGAGATCTTGACAATTTTTTTTTGATAAAAAGTCAAATCCTCCCACAAAGAGCTTTGACGTGAMCCTCCAAAGAATAACATAAATCAGATTGGCTACAAGTATTTTGCTTCTACCTTTTATAATTTCTAATAGGTTATTCTAAATTAACATAAAGTTCTAAATGATCAGTCATCCTGGTCCCCAAAACAAAATGCCTTCGTTTAGAAACATGAAAATGGAGTATTTCAACAATTCTTCTATCCTGTTCAGATAAAAAAAAATAAAAATTATAAATTCATTAAACCTGTGTTTTCTTATGAACAGCTTTTAAAAAATTGTTATTTTCTGATGGAAATACATTTCATTTGAACAGTTTTTATGACCTCCAATTGTTGCCAATGTTAAACAATTTAATTTAGAAAGCGATTGTCAAAAATAKATTTTGTAGCTGTTCTTAGTTGGTTATGGCTGTATGCTGCAAGTGCTGCCCTCCCTGCAGACAAGTTGAGAATTTTCCTTTGGAAAGTGTCTCCCACTGAAGATGACAATTTGTTTCCAATGGAATATTTTTTGAAAAGGTGTCACATTCTATGGAACTGTATTTTAAATCATACACTGAAATAAATTATTTCCAATTTTCCACTTCAGAGTGGCTTTCTGAAAATCAGAATTGGGGTGAAAGACACTGATTTTTCTGAGCATTTCAGTTGAACTGATTTATTTTGTATTAATTTGTTTAAAATTGTTATTATTTCATTCTGTTTCTGAATGAAAGACATTCCAGCATGAAGAAGAATTCACAGAGAAATTTTCCAATAGGAAAAAGAGTAGTTTTCCTCTAGTACTCCTTACTTCAGAATTACYGTGGTTATTTCACCTATCACATTTTTCAGATCAGGAATTTAAAGGGCAGTTTTAATATTATTTGAATACTGTGTAATATTGACCTCTCATTCCTCCTGATCAGGGGAAGCACACTGGAAAACCCCAGATTTCTATGATTCAGATGGTTACCGAACTAGCAGTTGGATTTATGTTTCATGCAAGAACTGCGATGCTGAGTCAGAGCAAACATCTGTTTAGTCCTGGAGCTATTCTGTTGCTGCTGATGGCCAATATCGGATGCTAAGGGACGGACTAGAAGAATAGATTGAATCTAAATTACTATAACTAGACTCTGGCTGTTTGCAATGGATTATATATATAAACAGTATGAAGAATGCTGCTGTACAAGGCAAGTTACAGGATGACACAGCTCTTTTATAGAAAAAAAAAAAAAAACAAACAAACAAACCAAAAAACCCACACACTCAAAAAAAAACAAACGCAAAAAAAACCCGAAAACCCCACCAAGATACACTGGAGTACTGTGGCAACCTGCCCTGACATGTTGGCTTTATCTAGGGAAGAAAATTTTTGCTCAACAGTAAGTTCATATAAAGGACTACATATAAAGGCTTATGAGGTAAGGGAGAGAGATACAAAATGTCAAGAAACTGAGAAACTCTTTTCTCCCTGTATTTACCACCAAGTTGTTATTTGCAACACAAAGCTTTAAATTTTAGGTAGCAGGAAAATAGCGAGCAGATCAGTAATACATATTCACTTCTACAACRTAATTACTTTTCCTACTAGTAAATAATGATAAATTATATTTGTATTTTTCTGTTTAGAAGTTTGTGATGTCAGTGCTGTGTTCCGGGGTGTTTTAGTAAAACACGTGTTAGTCAATGTGTCTGTTACACACCGCAGTTCTTCGAGACCAGGAGAAGGGGACTGGGTTCCGAGTCTGAGGRGGTGAGGTGGTGTAGAGTACCTCAGATCTCTTCTGATCATGCAGGTATAGTGCTTAGTTTATTATGAGTTTGATCCTCAAGCGTGGTTTTTTGCAATGTCAGAATACAATTAAATATACTAAAGCACTAAGCAGATTAYCTAGGGATTTATTCATGGTCTTGTAATTGAAGAACTGTGCTTTTTCCATTGTCAGCAAGTGTTTTTCTGCAGGTTAAAATGGCTTTGTGTGGAGCGGTTATGACTGAAAGAAAGGAAGCACGGTCTGGTGGCTCACGCACTGAGCTCCGGCATCAGAAACCCAGGGTGCTCTGCCAGAAAACCTCAGCGCAAATGCAAACAGGACGTAGCTTCCCCCTCTATAAAACAATACTTTGCTACTTCAGTTACTATAAGGTACTCGGATACTATTGTACAGAGAGACGTATAAATACCTTATCCTGAAGTATATCACTCAGCATCGAGAGGTATTCCTCACGGTCTCAAATACTGCTTTCTTAGGAGTCCAATGCCCTTCGGTGGACTGAGCGATCCTAAACATCTCTCCTCTACTCTTTCTTAGAACTTAAAATGCCTGTCTCTGCCCGTGAAGTAAACTATCTGCTGTCGCATCAGGCCATAGCCAGTGTTCTCAATTCTATGGTTGTGGTGCCATAAAATATCTTGGGATCACAGGATAATTCAGCTTGGAGGGGACCTCAGGAGGTTGTTGAGTTACTGCAGCACCCCACCATCTCTACTGTGGGTCTAGCACACTTCTCTAGTAGTATTGTGTAGCATGTAGATGAAGAAATAATCAGTAAAAATGTGCTGGCAGGCTTTGCTCATGTTTAAGGAGCATCGTTAAGTACCAATTGGCAGATCTGCGTTTGTTTCTGAGACCTGCAGCCCACAGTTAAAGTGCAGATATAGAACGTAGCAGTGTCTTGGGCCTTGGTGTTTTCAAAACGTGACAACTAGAAGTACTGAAAATTCTGTCRTATTTTCTCTTCTGAAAAATGCTAACAAAAATAGGAGGCTATGACTGACATAAAAAGGACTGKTTTTTTCAAGAGGTGAAGCATATAGCAATGGCCTGTAAAGCAAGTTTAACAGGTACGGAAAGTGGCCAAAACAGTGTCATTTAAAATGTGGGCTAACACAGGGCCATGCTGTCTGCTACCAGGTCAGGTTAAATGTCTGATCAGMTCTCCATCTGGATTTAGGATCTGGCTCATACAGCTTCCCTGCCTCTTCAGGGCTAAAAAGTGCAGGCCATCAGCTCTGCGATAAYATCACAAGTCTCCTACGACTCTGCGTGTTTCTTAAGGCTTCAGTAGCTGGAGACAYGCAATTATGTGGGAATTCTTAAAACTGCCTGTTTCCAGCCCTCGCTGTGGAGATAACACGTGAAAAGCAGGAATCCTGAAGCCTCAAAAATCAAAAGAGAAATAGGATGAACATAAAATATATAGTGTGTATTTAAAATGTCAGGCTTTTTGAGACAGTCTAGTTGCACTGATTGTCAATAACTCTAGCAGACATTGATATATATTGCTACGCACTGTCCAGGGGAGGCAGAAAAGCCACCTGAAAGGCCMAGTAAATGCTCAAAACTAGAGTACCCTGGCCTCTCTGCCACCGTAGGTACATTGCCAGCTGCACTGCAGTTAGGAAGTTTAACATGAGTTCAGGTACCTCCCGGGCAGCAGGCACTGCCGCCAGGACATACCCTAGGAGGCAGCAGAAGCCCATGTTCCTTCGCAGCAACTCAAAACATACCAACCACCTTTACGTTTCCTACGCTGCCTTCCCGTGAGCTGCCTGTTAATGTTAGTTCTGTTACTGACTTTCAAGGCGCTTAGTGGCTGCAGCCCTTACATGCTTTGCACGACTTGTTGCTGTATGTGTTTGGAGAGTTTCTAAAGCCAARAGCAGCAAGTCTTTTTGCCTCTGAAAGGCTAAACCTGTAACAAGGTTGAGTGGGTGCCATGCAAAGAGCATTAACATCTTTGTACAGTGTTCAGTTTGCCTCAGTATTTGTAATCAAACAGAAGAAATAGCTGTTTTCTCTGCTCTTGTTTCAAAAATCTGTAGTGCCTTGGAAGGAGGATGGTCCTTGATGAGTACCCAGAAACTGAAGCACARCAGTCTTTTCCCAGCACCACCACACATACCTGAAAGTAGTCTGGGCAAGCCACTTAGAAACCGTTTTTTGAAGGGCAGAAGGACAATATCCAAAGAGTATGCTCACCATAAAACCAAATTTATGATTACCATATAAATGGGATGTCCATCTTCAGAAATGAATGGCTAGGCAGGCAAGGCCATACTAATGCCCTGAGGACATGCATTTCTGGGGCCCCCTGAGCTCTGACCTGTCCATTCACCCTCRTCGTTAAATTAGTACAGTGGGCAACTGCCCCGGGTAACAGCATGTGTGCAGTGTGGGGGAAGGCAGCTGGGAGGCTGGGGAGATGGCTGGAAGATGAGGTCTGGGCAGGAACATGAGGTTGGGGAAATGGTAGTTTGACAGAGAAGGATGGAGGTGAAACATGGAGTCACTCTTGCTAGATTTAGAAACTGCAAGCAAATTAGATTTTCTTAGAGAATTTTGGAGCCTGACCTCCAAATCATGCTTCAGGCCAGATTTCATTTGAGCCTGGTCCTGCAGCCTTTTTTTCGTGTAGTATATGTTAACTGGGTGTGCACTTGTACGGATATGTATACATATATATATATATGATATATATTTTGTATTTTTGCATCTACATCATCTTTTTTTCTGGCTATCTTTTACATTTTRTGCATTTCAGCCTCCATTTTTTAGAGTCCAAAAAGCACTTTCAGCACTCTATGAATACCAAATATTGTTATTATTTTTGACTGGAGCTTTTGCTAGGTACTCTCAGCTCTCCTTCTGTAGCACATTCTGAACTCACTATCCAGAGGGAAAAAAAAAAACAAAACAAAACAGTTTCCGATGTTAGGAGCAACATTTATTTCCAGCCCCAGCTATAGGGTAACTGTTACTGTAGGGATCACCGTGAGTGAGTCAGATCCTAGAGTCCCAATGAAGTTTTACCTTGAGTTGGTATTGCAAAAATAGACTTCTGATCCTCTGGTAAAATATATCTGCTTGGGGGGTAAGACAAGGAATGGTGACAGGAACTGCTGTAAAGCTAATACAACCATAATACGTAGGGAATAGAGTACTCCATATGCTGCTGTGTGATTTCCTTCTTTGGCTTGGAAGGCAAAAATAAACTGCTTGTATTTGGAAGGTAATTTTCAATCCCCAAAATATCTTTTCTGCATTTACTTAATTTTGCTAGATGGTTGGGCAGGCTGACTGTAGCTCAGGCTGATGGGAGTAATGGTTATGTCATTCAGCAGAAAAGTCCCTTGTGTGAGCAGAATTTTGTTTCGTTTTTTTTTTTTTTTTCCTCCTCTCTCCTTCTCCTCCAAGGCTATACGTACAGAGGGAGGTCACAAAATAGAAGTAAGCTGTAGCCAGCACAGTTCAGATTTTGAAATAAGAAAAAAAACTATGAATACTTATTAGAATTTCTTGTTAATGAGGTCATTTATGTCAGGGCAGGAAATGTACAAAATAGCACAGGATAGAAAAATCTAGACACTGTAAAACACGCCAACAAATTTGGCGCACGCATTACTCCCTTAATATGCCCCCAATGTAATCTATAGATCCCACAAGTGACCACATTCTGTTTATGTATGTAAAAACTCCTATATATGTAACACTCATAAGAGTAGCAATTTTACTAGTGGGAAAAGATTATTGTGGTCTTTTTATATAGCATATAGGTTTACTTAGAATGAGTCCTCGTAGAAGAATGCAGAACCATGAAAAACTGTTAAAATGTCATGATTATATTAATTTCATATTTAAAGGAATACTTCACTTTAAGTTATGGCTCCAAAATTACACTGCTCATTCATGATTTTTTTAATGTATAATTGGCTGCCTCCAAAAATGTCACAGTAGGAGGAAAAAAAAGTTCATTTTCCTTGGCGTGTGTACTGTTGCTATTCCTGTGTTCATTTGGCTTGGCTCGGGTAATGAAATGCTGCAGTCTGAAATAACTTTTTATATGTTGACATGTGCATTTAACTAGAATAAGCAGGCAGAGTGGACCAAGCTGGATTCAGCAATGAACAAAACGTATCTTGTATTGCACCTTTTAATATATCGGCCTACATTTATGATTCTTTTTCATTTCTTCGTTGTAACGGCGTACACGCACCTCCCGGCTGCACACAGCCCCGGCACAAAGACGCGAAAGGTGCTAGGCAGCACGTTAAGATTAATGGGGGGTGGAGGGGAGGGTAAGAAGAAAGGAAGGAAWCTGCGGGACACAGTTTTATCTCTTGAAGATAAAGTTGAGAGGGGATTACTATTGATCTGTTGAAATTTATTTAGCCAAAAAAAAGCCTGTTGTTTTCCAGAGCAAATTTGTTGACTGTCCCYTGGTCTGGGCTAGGGAGAGACCTCTCAAGCCTCACACGTGTTGAGCTGGACCCTTGAAACCTCACCTCATGTTCCCCCCTAGCCTGGCCTGAGTCTTGTCCAGTTTTGGGACTGTGTTGAGGCTTCTGCTGAGCTCCAGGTACCGGATTTGACCTGCCAGCCTGATTTCTAAATCGCTGACTGCTGACACCTATATTTGACATCAAGCAGCAGGAGAGAGGCCGTAGTCCTGCGCTGCAGGTGCGGGTGTGCTGCTGCGTGGGTCCGTACAGGGCAGCGCTCTCCCCTCCGTGTCATCTCTGCTCCCCGCATAGCTTGGCACGCAGGTCTCACCTGCCAGGAGGCACCTGCAGGTAGCCAGGACTCACCAGCGGCCGCTCTGAAATTCGGATGATGATGGTGTTCAAAAGCACGCGGCTGGTGTCTTCCCGCGGCCGGCGTCCGTGAGTGCTGGCTGTGGGCAGACGGCGGTTTTGCTGCAAAGCCTTCCGCGCTGGGGCTGCAGGTACGCGGCAGCAGAGCTTGCCGGTTCATTGCACATCTCCTCCTCGGCTGGGGCTTTCCTCCAAGCYCAGCTCAGGGGGTTGTCCCATAGCCTGATTTGTGGTTACGGGACAGCGTCTAGACCTTACACGGAGAAAATCCTGAATGCTCGCAGGGGTTTAGCACAAGTGCTTAAAGGCAAGGAGTCAAATAAGAAGAATCCCAATGAAATTTTGTAGGCAGTCCCATGATTCTGAATGTCTGTTTTGCTGCCTTAGCCACTGTGGTCTCATACTTTGCTTTGCTTTCTGCATTTTCTCTGGTAGTTATTTCTAGGGAGAAAAAAATTCTTCTGTACCCACCTCCTTACACTCACACGGCACAGCCGAATAACCACAGAAGAGCAGATAACTGTGCAGTGTGGGAAGTGTGACTGGGAAGTGCACGTTAGAGATCAGCAGTGGGTAGTTCTGTGCTTGTTTTGCAAACCAGGCAAAAGATACCTTATTCGGTTATAAACAGGAAACCTGGGCCAAGTTTGTAGAGGTTCATGCCCAGGGCCGCTCCCTAGAGGAGCTAAGGCTTGAGGTACTTGTCGAGATGAAGATCATGACACACCCCGTGACCTGCGCATTGTTGGGACCTGCTCCTAACCACATCTCAGCAGGGCTTTCTAGTTTTTGTGTGTTAAAATTTTGTGCACAAAGAAGTAGGGGTCATAAAAAAAAAAAATTTAAAAAATCCAGGTAAAAAATGAAGCATAAAGGAAACTTTAAAATATGTTGTTTAAAGTCTACTGCACTGAAATCTACTGCACCGGTCTAACAGCTTATGATAGAAGTACCGAAGGGGCTGGGGTTTGTGGGCTTTTCGTATCATTGTGTCAGTCTTATGCCTCTGCAGTGTTATCACAATAGAGTTGGAATAAAGCAAAGATGATATAAGAGGGAATGAATAGAATTCAGCATCCACTTTACAGGTACTTTCTTTCTCATCCAGCTTTCTTTAGATGTAAATTTTAGGTATATATTATTGAGGACTCTACATATACCAAATTTGGTATTTTAAAAAGAACGTTTTTACACGTCATGCAAGCACCATTCAAATAATTTTCTTTTGTTTCTTTTCTCCGTATTCAACCGTCTTGCTCTCATAAAGAATTCTAAGTAGAATTTTACTGAATGTATCTTTGAAAGTTACTATTCATCTGAAAACTAAGAATCTCAAACTGCGTGGCTTACATGCATGAGATACCTACAGCGAAAGCTTGGAATGAACACATAAGCATTCACAATAATTGCTAAACTAGTACCGTGGAATAGCATTTATACAAAGTAGTGCAGATTTTATGGGGAGATACTGTAATGCAGAATTGTGCAGTATAGGAAGTGAACTAATAAATTATATGTAAATCAAATGAAGCATAAACAGAGTGACCTTATATTTGTAGTTTCAGTGAGTTGATGTTTGGAAATACATGTTCTACCTGACATCTGTTGATCTTACAAATGATGGTTTCTGTGTTTAAATCCCAAGGACATATTTGTGTTTGCGCCATAGTTACTAGTTTTAGCTTTTTCTTGAGTGCAAATAAAGATGAAGATATAAGCTGTTTTCTGACACTTTTTGTTTCTCTCTTTTTTTTTTTTTTTTTTTTTTTTTAAGTTTTTACCTGTCCTGTGGTGGAGGACAAATAGCTCATCACCAACATGAGCCATCCTTTAAAACAGCTTTACAGTTTACATAAAAATAGATTTTGGCTTCTATGTCATTTCGGAGAAGTGTTCAAGAATAGCATTTATCAGCATTTAAATAATCTGAATTTTACATGTTTCTCCGCACACATGTGTTTTACTTCTAAACCCTCCCCGCCTTCCACTCCCAAACCATTAATGAAGTTTGCTGTTCTTAAAATAGCAGTTCTGTTTGGAATACCTAATTGCTGGGTTTCTGTTGTCGTTCCTGCCTCGGTACATTGGTCAAAAAGAAATGTAAAGAGCGGCCCATGCCTCCCTGTGTTCAATAGGTACCTGTGTTCCCCCTCTGGTAGTCTCAAAGCCTTCGCCGTCCTGTGGCTGAGGAACTCGGCTCACTGTATCAGCCACGCTGCCTTTAGACCTCTCCTTCGCAAGCAGCAGAGACTCAATTGATGGGGACCGTAAAATGACTGCATTTCTTTTTGAGCTGAGTGATTTATTTATTGCCAGTGTCAAAGAAAAGACTGTACTTACGACCTTTTCATCTTCTCCCAAGTGTTGCCTGCACACTTCGCTGGCCCTGCACAGAAGTATTTCCCCCCTCTAAGGGCACTTGCTGATAGGAACTAAATCCTCACAGGCAAACTGCAACGCTACTGGTACAATGTCATAATATTTCATAGGTCATTTATAAATATTATTGCCAGGGCAAATAAATTTCTCCAGGGTTCTTAGTCTACCTCTAATAAATAGTTTATTTAAGCTTGTAAGAATGGTGACATTTCACTTTGAGTATCTTTGGCCTCTTAAAAACTGTTAGTGCAGAGAGGAAAAGAGGGAAAAATAAACTGGAAAAAATACGCAGCAGATCTTTTGATTTTTTTTTCCCTACATTTTGGCTTGCTTAAATGGGCCCTCTTGTCAGACTGCATGTCTCTGTGTGAAGCTGGTTACAGTGTTTGTTTAATGTGTATTATTTAACATCTCATTTAGTATATCATTCCCTCTTTTTTTCTCTYCCATAGCTGCATACAGCTGAAATAGTGTTTGAGCGGGTTGCCTCTAATAACAATGGTGGTAATTAAATCCCCTTTTGCCACTTTTCCCTTTTGGGGTAAGAACTACGGATGTGGTAGTGGTGTTTTGTTTGCTCAGGTTTTGATGTTTTGGGGTTGGTTTAGATTTATCGTTGTTATTTGTCTTGCTTTTCAGTTAAAAAGGTTGGTGTTCAGCTGGATTTCTTTAATAGTGATATGGAGACAACGACCAGAAGGAGGAAAGGATTTTCTAGCATCCTTGTAACCRTGTTAAACTTTTGTGACAAATGCTAAAGAATAGAGGCACTGTACATATCTTTCGGAAAAAATGCAACCCACTAACAATGACTGGCAGGGGCATGTGGCTGCCAGTGCTGCATTTTGGACAATAGACAATGGTTTCTTGGTTGAGTTTTTACAGTGGGGGTTGTTGGGGGTTTTTTTTGACAGCTCAGCAAAGGTGTTAACTCTCAGCTCTTTTCATACAACAACTGAATCCATGTCAAGAATAAATGTCAAAATATTCTTTCATGTGCTTCCCATAAGATGTGTCATTTCATGAAGGCTCAGGAGGAGGTATAAGGCAGATGATTTTATTTGAGCGTGTGGGAACATTATATTTATATTGCAATCATCCAGTATGGAAAAAAATAACGTTCCAATGAAAATCTCCAGTGATTTTGGAAAAAAATCCCGTTTAAAAATGACAGTCTCTGCAACTCTAAAGGTGGTTGATACCTCTTCTGGCAGATGACTCCATACCAGTCTCTGCCAGATGACAAGCCATGACCAGGCACTCTCCAGAAACTCTGGGAACAGGCGAGGAAAAACCACAGCGAACTCCAAACAGATCCAGGAGGGGAAGCATTTTAAATTGAGGGAGTCAGCTGGAACTTGGTCAAAGACTTCTGGTGTAAAGAACCTGGAAAATTTTGTACGTACCTCAACCAAATCCCACATAAGACTAGAAGGAAAGGAAACAAGCCTCCCATGTGCTCTTTAGATGACAAATGATGGGGTTTCCAAGAGAAAAGCAGGAAATTCTCTGCACGCACTTACAAGTTTATGACACCACAGGTGTACTCTCCTGCAGAATTTGACTTGCACATGATTTTGTCATTTAAAGAGATTAGGAGGAGAAGATAGCTCTTCTGACTTGGATTTCTTCATTATGATGCTTGTGCTAAAAGATGGGACTTCCCCTCCATTCATGGTTTTTACCTCAGAATACCACGAGCTTGTCTTTTTAGTTTCCTGTGTATGAGATCTCTTTTTTTGTCTCTTGGAAAATATCAATTGATTCTCTGAGCGGTGCTTTCATTCATTTCCTTCCCGGAGGCATTTGTTCTGAGGTTCCTGGTTCATTCAGGCTGTGGTATCTGCCCATGGCTRCTCTAGAACATTAATCTTGATCCCCAACAAGCAACGAGGATATCACCAAAAGGTAAAATAGGACGCTTCACTGGTCTGTCAGAGTAAGTGTCTGAATTAAAAGACAGTAAAAGAAGCAAACTAAATTAATTTTCAACCAGATATATATAGACGGGTAAGAAAAATATGGTCTTCAGGTCCACTAGTCAGTAAGGCTGTGTCATTATAAACTGTCTGAATCAGTTTAGGAGAACTTGTTGCAGAATTGGTTGCAAATTTACTAGACAGATGGCTATACTTTTTGATCTGCCATCTCTGGGATGGCATACAGGAGAGGGGGAAATGTCTCCAAAGCATCAACATTGAATTAGCTTCAGTGGTAAAGCTTTAGGATGGTTTTGCTGTGCAAAGACATGGGCTAGTCTGCATCCCTGGGCTCCAAGGACAGATCTCAGGGTAACTGAGTGTCCGACCTGAGAAGCCTCTGTGCTGATTCCTGGCCATCCCATTAACGTTTTCCTCTGAAAATTTAAATCTTTGTTCCTCATTCTTAAATGACCCCACAGCTTCTGGATGTGCCACAGTTCAGCCATCACTTCTGCTGCAACTGTATTCTTCATTCTCCAAGGAGCAGGGAGCATAAACGACTACTGCAAACAGCAGAATTACCTTCCAACAATATCTTCCATGTTTTCTATGGATTTTATTAAAACATCATCTTAGTCCCTTTCCTGCCTATGCTTATGTAGGATGCAGGAAGGCAGGATGCCTTCCAGCTGTTGATTTTTATCTTCTCTATGGTCTTCAGGGCATGCAGCARGTAGCATAAGGCTTTATGTGTGTTTAATATCAAACAGGTATCTTAGTTTGGACTCTTTCCTKTATGGGCTGCATAAAGGCACATTTTGTGAGATTCTAATTTCACTCATAAAACCCTTTGCTAGTAGCAAGCTGCATTCTGCTCAGTAAAACTGTCAAAATTGCCAGTTTCAYCTTTGATCATAGTAACAGACCTGTTTGACCCCAAATTTTCAGAAGTGTCCCTTATACATAGGGGGAAAATTGTTGCCCTTTCCAAACGCAGACTCCAAAGCTTGGGGAAAATTATACTGTTGCGTGTGAACATTTTGACTATTACTGACCTTTGCCGAAAGAAGTAGCTTGAAATTTAACTGGCTAGTGAATATGACAGCCCCTGGAAAATAACTTCTGTGTTTGCAAAGGGTGTAGGGAGATCAGGTTTATTTGCAAAATGACTGTTTAGCCTTTTTGCATGCGTAGAGCTAACTCTTTAGATTTCAGTGGTGTAACTGAAAAAAGTTAGATTTCGGGATAAGTAGGTGTTATRTCTTGTGTGTATGATAGATGTTATCAGTCTGAAAAATTACAGATATTTAAAACTGCTGAGTACCATTTCCAGATATTTAAATGTACTTCAGGGGAATGACCAACACAGAGCAGTTTRCATCTGTGTGAGCTGGCGCCTGGCTCTCACCCGGGTGAGGTCAGGGCCAAGGAGCCCGGCTGGTCTGTGGGGGCTCCTGTCCACGCCTGACGGAGCTGAGCTCCTGCGAGCGGCCGTTAGAGGTTTCACAGCAAACTGTCAGAAGTCTCAGTTAAACCGGTTGATTGAGCAGGAGAGTTTCCCTGGAAATGCTGTTCAGCCTACCCAGCAGTGGATAAGGTGGCTCTCCCTTTGAGGTACCTCTCGTTCTATTAACCGCAGAAAAAGCCCAGATGACTGCTTTCAATTAGACACCCAGCCTTCACGTAGCTGACTTCAAATGGGATGCATCCTAGCCACCTTGTGCGTAACCAAGCTCCAAACAGTGCTTGATGCCTTATTTCTTTGTGTGTCCTGGCATGATGTCGTTTTCTGGCAGAGACAAGTCCTGGGAAAAGCATGGCTGCGTGTTTGCCCCCCCGGTGCAAGCCTGGTAGCACGCCTGGTGTGCAGTGTGGTGTGACACAGCTCTTCACCTTCTTGCGTTTCAGATTCCATTACTGCTGCAGCCAGTGGAGCTGTACCAGTGCTGAAAAGTATTAGGAGTTTTTCCTACCGAGGAAAAGAAAGAGGACTGAGGCAGTACAGGGTCATGGGCAGGAACTGCAAAGAAAGTACACTCGTCTCTCCTTAACCGTCCGCAGGAAAAAACAAAAATAATATGTTAAGATTTGATGAGAACTGGGTGGAGGTAAAGTTCCCAAACTCTTTTTTTTTTTTTTTTGCTAGTTGTCTGTACATGTGGCCGGTGTAAGTGAAAAATACTCTGATTCACCCAGGGAAGAGTAACATTTTTCATGATAGTAAACCAAGACTCTATAAATAACTATAATCCCAGGATGTTAACCTCAGGGACAGCATGGCAAAAGCAGTTTAGAAATCTTATGCTCAGTACTTCGTCAGAACAGTGCTTTCTTTCTCTCTCTCTGAGTTTTTAATAGACATCTCAAGTTGAGATGACTGTCAGCACTTTCTTCTGGTAAGACACAATTTTGCTAAATATATAGTCTATGTGTGTASCTATAAATATATACAGACATAAAGTATATACTGGTAGTATACTAGTATACTTACTGAGTAGTAAGTCAGGTTCCATTTCTAGTTCATTTTCTGATTTATTCRGCATGTATATTGCTGTAAATGTTGCTTTATTTTTATTTGCATATGTCCAGTTGTGAGAAATTTTGTGATATGATTTTACACAAGTACTTTTTCAGTTCCTGTGCTTCTATAGCTGAAGAGCTCATTTCTGTAACTTGGATCTCTAGCTTGGTTAGGGCACAGCAGCAAGACTGAATTTTGTGGTTTTGAGAAGCAGATTCTTGTGCCTGGAAGCATAATTAAATGATCTTTAAAAAAAAAATCAAATAATACCCCATTTAGATAATTCATTGTATGCTTTTATAGATTGAAGGGGGTTATGCAATCAAATAAGAAATAAAGTTAAAGGCAGTTTAAGAATAGTCTTCATTTCCCCAGATAAACATACTCGCATCTGTGGAAGTCAGTGCCACACAGATTATCAAGTGGAAGAGTTTTGCAGGATTAGATCCTTTATGCATAGCTAGAACACATTATTTAGCATTTTCTCAAAATCAGACATATGCCTCAGGCGTCTCCACGCCTCAGAGCATCAGCCTAACCACTACATGGTGAATTTAGAAAGAAATTTCTGGTATAGCTGGGTCATCCCTTATAACTGTCCACTAACAATGCCATCTTATAACTGTCCACTAACACCACCATCACCTCTCTGTGAGACATCTTTTTATCTGACCCAGATGCTAGACCCTGTTTTCCTTTGAAAAAAATGCCCCACAAGACAAAAAAGAACCCTTTTAAATGCCATGAGACTAAAATTTCTCTTAAGTTCAGGATAAGCCTGTCAAAGACAAGGTACCCCAACTTTACACTCTGTAACTGAAAGCTGGCTCTGAACAACAGAACAATGAACGTAAAAACGTGGCAAAGGGTGAAGGAGCTCCAGTCTAACTTATGTAGCTCCATACTAACTTATGTAGCTCAGCAGCTAAAGGAACTCCCTAAAGTAGAACCAGACCAGCATAATCAAAACAGCTCTTTGTGTTTTTTGTAATCCAGAAGGCTTTCTGAAACTAAAAATAAAAAAGATTCTGTTTAAAAAGATATTGCTGGCTTGGACTTTTTATATTAGAGGACAACGCCCTAATCAAAAAGACGACTGACTTTAACCCATTTTAACAAACTCGTTAATCAGGTTGCAGTTATGTTTAGCTGATGATTCTTCATGCTTCTCTAAAGAATCAGATGACATACTCGTGTGCGGCTTATAGGGATCTGGGGGGTATAATATCTGAAATATCCTGTTCAGAAAATATGCAGCTACCCTGAGYTCACAGTGAATATCTAAGATTTCTATGTATAAAACTGCGGTCCAGACAGTGCTGAGATCCTCTCTACCCATGGATTTCTCCTCCTCCAGAAAAAAGAATGGAAGGATGGATGGACAGGTACAGAAACCTGCACCCTGATCTCTTCTRTATATTATCTTTATCACACAGTTCAATCTCTAGTATTCTGCAGAGTGCTTCAGCCCGACAGTTTCCCTCAGAAATGCAGTTACCACTCTGCAACTCCTCTCCAACACACACTCTGACTCAGTTAAAGGATATCCTCTATAAGCTAATTCAGTGACCAAAAAAATCTTTGTTAACACAGAGTTAAAATTGCCCCGTGGTTTCTCATACATTTCCAAAATGCCTTGCTCAGCAAAACTCAAACCTCTGAAAAAACAGAAAATGAGGAGTCCTGGCATATACCAACAGAACCTTAACTGTGACCCCCTGGAAAGTCACAGTCCCTGGGAATTGCTGGCATGCTCACCAGATGAGTTCGCTGCAGTAGGTTTTACTGAGCCTGATGCTCCAGAACTGCGTGTGTGATCAGCAGGCGAGCTTGAATCTGCATTTGTTTTTGTTTTGCTTTGGGTTTTTGACAGTAAATTTCCTGTATTTTAAACAAGGTCAGAGGAGTATTTTGATAGAATCTAGAAAAATGTGGTTCAGCCATCCCTTCCCTTTCATCGCAGTCAGCTCTCTGCCCGATGCAGGAGCAATGCATCTCATATCTCAGCATTTCTGGGAGTTCAGACAGTTCCCCTTTTCCCTGTCATCTCTCTTAGATCTTTGCACACTTAAAAGGGAAGAAGAGACCACTGGCATTTGCTGCTTTGCCAGCCACTTTGTCTTCCTCCGGTTTCTGTCCCACCACCTCTTTTTGCACTCCTGCTTTCCAAGCCCAACAATCCCTCCCTACGGCTACTTTCCTCTGTACTTTTACACCACTCCGTACCCTGCCTCCTCTCAATTCCCCCGCCCCAACAGTCTTCCAGTGAGCATTCACATATGTGCTTTACCTTCCTCTTCCAAATGTATTACATCTCCCCAGCAAAACCCCAGCTTCCTGAGCAGGAGTTGGTTGTAGCTATCTGCCTGAGGTTCATCACTTACATCTTTTATTGAGCTTTCTGGAACTGGCTACAGCTCACCTTCCAAGGTCATGGTATCTACACTTGATCCATGCAGGATCTGTTGCAAAAGGCTGGCTGGAAATCTTACCCCAATGTTGTGTTTATATACATTGCAATCTGATTTAGACTGAGAGTGTTCACACACTAAGTGTCTCCCATAATAGCTTTATCATTACTTTTCCAATCAATGAGGAATCAATGAGGTAAGGTAAGGCACAGTCGAGCCATGATTTGAACCCCAGGAACATTCAGAATAATCCCAACACAAATCAAATCTGCCCCTTTGAAAACAGGACAAGTGGGAAACTGATTTGGAGTGAAGGCTTGATTTTGGGAGCACCCTGCTCAGATTATTTTGACCTTGTCCATGATGCCAGCAAATTGCAGTGTAAGCTAAGTAAGTCTCGAGTTTTTTTAGGCAGTTAAATATCAGCCCAATTTCAGCCTAAATTTTAGGGCTTTCCCACTTTAAATATAGCAAAACCAGAGCTCTGCTACAATTAACATTTCTCCTGCAGTTTGCCTGTGTTAAAACATGAAGCAAGAAAGCGATACTGTTATTGTTATATTTTCTTCAAAATATTCAATTGTTCATATGCTATGGTGAAGGAGGGCTTTAAAGTAACCTCAGTAGATACCTCAGTGGGAACAGAGGTGCGAAATGCTTTGCAGAATCAGGCCTTGTGTTTGAGAATACTCAATTTCTCACAAGCCCAAAACAATTTCATGGATGAAAAAGTAAAAAGCTTTAAGAAATCTCTATTTGATCTCAACTTCTTATATGTGGAGTTATACAAGGAGCAGTATTCTCAAGCATAGTTGTGATGTTTCTTAAGTAAGCATACAGCATCAGCCCTTTAGTTCCAAGGTGGAGCATTGCCAGATCCTTGAGTTTTAATGCTGATGTTGGTAAATAATGTACAGTTTTTGGCTAACCGTACAGGTACAAATTTGTGGGTTAGACCAAAAAAACAAGCACAGCTCACTGACAGAAATCGATTCAAAGGTAGATTCTCTAATAGTTGTGCTCTTGTTCCAGCCTTTCAGTCACATAGAAATGAAAGCTCTGTGCCCTTTTTTGTTTGAAGCAGAGATTTATGGTTAATTATAGCATTTCCCGTGATTACATGTTTGTGCTTCAGTAACTGCTAGATGAGGAGGAAAGTTGAAACAACTTCAGGGCTAGTATGTTGCTCTACCAGAAGATATACATTCAGATATCTCAGCATGGGCCYTTCCTTATTTCCTTGTGAAGGAGAATACATGACAAAAGCTACACACCACTAGTCATTCAGAAAGCTGGCAGCAGGAGACGATGATTTCCTCCACTGCTTCTGTCCCTCATCTTTTCTTCTATAGGCAAGTCATTCAACATCCCCATCTGAAAAATGACAACAATGGTCTAGGGTTAACARTGAGTTCAACTCACCCAAACCATGAGTTCTGCAGAGGTAAGCAGATAACTCAGTAGGGCAGACAAAATATTTTACCATCAAGAACACCTAGATTTGATTATGAAAATGTACTCAGATGCCCAMAATTCTGCTACTCTATATGGTTGACAGCAGTGCTGCCTTAGCCAGGCTGAACATCTAGGTATCTCTCTAGTGCCTAAAATCACTTGAGATTCATGGAGGAAGAGGCTTCCCCATCCCTCAAGTCCCTGTGGTCTGTGCCAGCAGCATCCTTGGAAAATACCTCCCAGACAGCAACAACTCCGAGCTCAATATGAAACAACAGCCAGGGCCATTTTCCTTCAAGGCATAACTGGGGGAGGCAACGCTCACGTTTTGCAGATAACTTCAGGGCTTAGAGTGCTCAGGGAGAAGGTGGGAGAGTCCTGGACTCTGGGCTAGGGAGAGGAAACCTGAATCTAATAAGTGAGCCAGTGTGGAGGGATGCAGGAGTAATGGACTCCGAAGAAAGAGGGGCAAGATGAGCAGGACTCTGACTCTGTGGCTCACTGGTTATGACACCCAGACGGAAAGATGGGAGGTCTGAGCTGTAGGCCCAGCATTCTGTGTCATTTCTTTTCAAGGTAATGAAAGTGCATTAAAAAAGCATATTTCCAACAGATATATTGTGAGATTTTGTATCAATAAAGTACCAATTAGTAAAATACTGAGAGCCTCCAACAGAGCATATCTAGCATTCATTCTAAGTTTTTCTTTCAGAAATCTAAAATCCATTGCAATTATTTTCATGTTTTATTCCCCTTCAGTTCTTATCTTTCCATGCTCCATTTAGTATCTTGGATAACAAAAGTCTGTGTCTCTTCATACAAAACGTAAAGGAAATTCGAATCAAGTTCAGGCAAGAAAACATGCCACATAGAAYTGATCAGTCTTGGCTAAGAAGGGAAATGGTTTGTTTCTAAACAGATTTCTTCAGATTTTCTGTTTCGGGGTGAAAATTCATATAAAATGGCTGCTTGAGGTTTTGTATTTTACAGCCACAGCATGCAGTAGTTGAAACCAGTGTTATTTCCAAAGTATTTTCAGCATTCAGGGAAAGTCTGAGTGACAGACCATGACACCAAGCATCCCATAAAGGCGCTGATCTTGGCTTTTACGGTAATTCTGCTGATTATTCAAAATGTATGATTGCCCATTGCACAGTAAGTATAACGCTAGTGTGTTCCCATCCTTGTTTCGTAATCTGCATTATAGTTGCCTGAGGAGCTATATTTAAAAGAAGCTTTGTTTACTTTCTTAGCTGAAGGCTCCTATAAACTGTATATTTTTCTTTTAAATTTACGCACAAGGAGAATATTAAAAAACAAACTACTGTGCCAAATGTTCAAAGGCTTTTTCTCCCCCCAGCTACTACTTTTATGACCGTGGAAACATTGCTTTTGTTTCAGTAGAAAAGCGAAAGTGAACCTTAATGAACTGAAAACTAAAGAACACATCAGATTTTAGATACGGGGTAACTAAGTATAGCTGTAGCTGTACGGGAGATACAGCAATGAAATACAAGTACACTTTGGAGATACTCAGTAACTAAATTAGAAGATTAGGATCACAGAATCCCTTGTTGTGGTGGAATGCCTGCTAAGTCAAAATGAAAAGGAAACTCTTGTCAAAATTACAGAATTTATAATAAAAAAAAAGCAACAACTTCAAAGTGAAAGGAAAATGAGAACAACTTATGCCAAACCTTTGAAACATATAGGATGTTTTATTAAATGTACTTACTAATATATGTTCCAAAGTAGCAAAATTTTTCAAAAGCATACATTAACGTGCACTTTATAGTAATTCTCCTAGTCTCGAATATGGCTGGAGATTGCCCAGCCTGGTGAGGAAAAAAGGCCATTCATTCTTCTGGGGATCGCCATCTGGGACTGAAAGCAGGGGGTAGCAGGATGCAAAGAAAGGAGTACTTTAAAGTGCACACAAGTAATGTTCCTTTAAGCCACTGACACCAGAAGGGAGGTGTAGAAACCGAGTTCTCTATTATAACTAACCAGAAGCTGGATTTCGGGGGCTATTGCAAGCGTGTGGTCAGATCTCCCTCACCACCAAAGCTGAAGGAGCAAGGTGAGGTGTGCTTTAGGTCCACACTCAGAAGAGCCAGTGCAGTGGCTGGGCTAGGCTTCCACACTTAATGGAAGGTGTTAATTAAAGGTGTTGATTTCATACACGGTCTGAGCACCTAGTAAATCCAGATTATAGTGATTTTGCAGATGGCATCCTCTATTGGAGCAAGGCAGGGAATTAGCCAACCTAGGATAGGATTTATCAAATGTAAATTTAAGTCTGAGCTAGCTCCCTATGTTGTCAGTGTAGAAAAAAAAATCCATTTTTGAGGTATAATTCATCCTAAAGCACGTGTCTGACACAGGTCAGATGAGTCTTTGGAAGTACTTGTTTCTCTCCATTGACTGCTAAGGGAGTCTAGATGTCTAGCTCAAGTGTGGAGGAGATGAGGTCAGTCCCATTCCTTATGCCTGGTGTAGAAAGAGGTACACTTTCTCTCTCTTATTAGCGGAGGGTGATGTCTTCCCAGTGATAGCCGAGACCTGGAGGGGATGGGTGCCTGGGGGATGGCAGTCTTTAACCAGATGGAAATGATTCAGAATACGGTCACAGCCTGTCCTGGACAAGTTGTTGCTGAGATGAATTCARGAACATTGCAGTCTAATTAAACCTTATCCTTTCTGTCTTGGTTGCTCAGGACATTAAAGTTAGTATTTTTCTGTTCCCAGATGCATTTGGTGCATCAAAACCTCACTATGAGATGTAGGCACTCCTCTCAGGCTGGAATTTTGCTTTTGAGATGTGGTCCTCGCTTGGTAGTCCTAAGATCTTCTCTGTTTGCATTAGGCTCCACACCAGGCTGCGGAATAAGACCTTAGTCATTTTTATTTCTGGTAAAAGATTGCTGGGCACCTTCATATGAAACTGCAACAGGATACAAAAAGCAAAGAGAACTATTTTAAGCTGACTTTAAAAAGAACCAAGTACTATTTTTAGTGTGTTTACTACTTGTCAAAGGGATTTTCTGTTGTCTGAAACCCAGACCACTGAGGTTTACCACTGCTTGTATAACATTTTTTCAATAATGCCGTTCCTTTTTAAATAATTGGTATGGCTTCATATGGCTTTAGAAGCCCTCCTCTATCTGTGCAGCCTGGAAGGCAGGATTTACCCCACAGTGGGGGTGAGAGCGGGTGCAGTTTCTGGGTCTGGCGTTGAGCTCAGCGAGGCGGGTGGAGCTCCTATGGACAGAGTTAGGCCCAGGACTGTTTTGGTTTCAGTGAAGCCTACCTAGTTTCCTGGTAAGGAAATGTAGAAACATTTCTACATATAGCTCCCTACATTGGATGCAGGAACCTTTACCCATGCAAAGTCAGGCAAGGTAAACACTTTTTTTTTTTTTTTGGTTAGTATCTTTTTAATGGAAATGAGTCTTGAAGTATATTTGGCATCATCTTGGCATGCTGGAGCTAAATACAGGGACTGTCTTCCTTTTTTGGTATCAGTTATTTCTAATTTTATTTTCACTTGGAAAGGGGTGATTTAGTGATCCTTCATTATAGATGTGTCAGTCAGAGTGGACGTTGCAAGCTCTGTGAGTTTTGCTTTCACCTTTTAAATAACACGGCCCTGAATGAATCTGTTGACAGAAGCTGAGCAATTTAAAAATACATTTGAAAGTATGCAATGGGATTATGACAGAGGGCTCTGCCAGAGAAAATACAAGCTCTGACTATGCTGTTACAGTTGCTTAAGCACACACTAAATGCATAGTTTGCACTCTCTTGCTCTCTTTCTCTCTCTTTCAAAGAAGAATGTATTGTGAAGTACATTTATTTAGAACTGTGCCATCATGTTAATTCAGCTTTGATTCTACTGATGGATTTTTTTTTTAATTCTTCTTGTTTATTTGTGATGGGTTCTGACTAGAGATTTGACATTAGCTTGTCATTTTGTTAACATAAATGTGATTTAAAAGCTATTCATGARAGTGGTTTACTTGAATTCTTTAAACAGGAGGATAAATTTCTGACCAGGCTGTTATTTTCTTGTAGGTTATAATCATCTCATCAGCCAGTACTACTGTACCTTTGAAGAGCAGTAAAGACTGCTCTTTACCAGTCATACTGAGAAGGTTGTTGTGCCTTATCACTCTTTGTGGGATTTTCTACTTACTTTTGTGTAGGGAAACAATGATTTTTGGTGCAAAGATGGAGGAAAAAAGAAAACCTTTAAAATAAATCATTGGCTTTTTAAAAATCATCATCCCTTCAGCAAACTCTCTACACAGGGCACACTGGTGAAAACATTTGAACATTACCCAAAGGAAGAATACAATTGTRTTGGGGACACTGTGCCTCACTTATATCTTCTATCTGTGCTGAGACGTGGGTTTCAGCTGAGTCCCTGMGAAATGTGAATTGACAATACTGCTTTTTTGCTCATGACAGTTTAATGACTGGTTTTCTGCTGTAGAATCCGGGAGATTCAGTAAATTTCAGCACAGAGGACTCCCAGCCCAATATTTAGGGTTTTTTTCAGGGCTTGAGTTTCTCCACTGTTACAGGTAGGCAGAGATTTTATTGAGTCTGGCCCTAAATTATGAGATTCCAGAAGAGCAACGCTAGTGGGAAAGGGAGGACCAAAGCACCGCTCACCGAAGCAACAAGTTGTGCTTAGCAAAGACCAAGGTAAAAATATTGCAAAGATGGAGCTCTCCCTCCTTGGAAAGCAGCAAGTGCCTCTCTGCCGTGGTGGGCTGGAGCTGCTGGTAGGGCTTCCCCAGCAAGGCCATGAGCACTGTGGGCAGCAGAGCAGCAGCTACTGGTGCCTCGAACGGAGAAGAAAGGCAACTCCCTGCCTGCAGCTGACTCAAAACAGTTTCGCTGTTCCTCCCCAGCAGGAAACACACAGCCTTGGGCTTCCTCTCAGAGTCCCACCTCGCGGGTGTCCTGCCCCGCCACGGGGAGCCTCAGTCCCAGGGACGGGTGTGCCAGGAAGCACCACCAGAGACAGCCGGGGCTATGGTGGGAACACGTACCCGCACCCTTCATTKAGCTCTAAGCACCGTCACGAGAGATGGTGAAGTACGGGATTACTATGATCCCCATTTTCTAGCAAGCCCAAGTGACTGGCCCACAGGCAAACAGGGGGTCAGCACGGGAGCAGTGATTTGGACCTGCGCYCTCCTAGTCCTTGACACCAGTGCCCTGATCCACACCTCATCCTGTGGCCTTGCACTGCCTCATTTCKCTTCCTTTGAATGATGCATAATAATTCCTCTGAATTAGTATCATAAGAGAAAGTTAATGTCTTTTGGTAAAAGCAGGTGGATTATGACTAGAGAGAGATCTAGAAAGAGAGAAGGATACCATGAGCAGGTCTGTTAATTGCTCCATACCCCAGTGCCATATCTATARGGTGAGGGTCCCTTCCTTTAACTGCTGCAGGCATGGCACAGGTGAAATTCTCAGTGCTTGCGAAGCACCTGTGCTTTGCAGTGACGATAACCCTATGCTACAAACTCTGTGTAATTTGGTGTGACAGTTGCTTTTGCTCTTTTTTTTTGGTTTTGTTCTTTTCCTAATAAATGTTTCCATTCATAACTGGTTTCCAGTTGCTGAAGCAGTGAACATCACTAGCGTTCAACTCCTGGGAAAATAAATTGAAATGTAACGAGGGAGGAAAAAGCTCAGTTAAGGTACAATTTTGTAGTTCAAGTTTTCCAGATAGACTAAGAAATTAAAAATTCTTGTACATATAAACCCTGGCTAATAACGTATACCTCCAGGTGAATTAAATGGAAGCAGGATGCTCCTTCAGGAGCAGAMTTCAGCCTTAAATAATACAGTGGTGTCCGTGGTCTGATACCATATACGAAAGTTGACTGTCGCAGCAAGTTTTGATCTGCTTTTGTTGTCTGTAATGTCAATATCTCCCTTATACAGAGGTCAGAAGCAACTTAGTATTTACTCTAGCGTGTTGCTTGATCGTGCAGCAGTAGTACGTCAGAGCCCCAGTTATGCAGCAAGGCACTCTACTAACACATGGCAAAATGCAAAAAGAAGTAGGGTCTTGTTGTGCCATCCTTACTCRGGCTGAAGGTCCCTATGCTCTCTGAGGAGGCCCACTGTTCCCATAAAGAGCTGAGGAGCTGAGCAGCACCAGAAGCAGCCAGGTGAGGGGGTGGGCAATGTGTATCCGAGATTTTGTCTGGTGGTCTAGAAAGTCATGTTAATGGTAGCTCCTGGAAAGAAATTTGGCATTTGAGTCATGCTGCTCATATATGGTGRGTCATGGGGCTGGGAAGTCACAGACGGATGAACCTTGCCAAGTKTAGGCAGAGTCGGGGGAGCTCTGGATGAACTGGACTCCCTGGGAAACATAGGCCAGCTCTAGTTTACATGTGTGGTAGGCTCAGTGCATCCGTAAGCCACAAATTCTCCTGGGCTCGTCTGTGTGGCATCCCAGATGGTCAGCTGCACAGACATTACTCCAGTTTGGTGGATGTCCGATCTCACAAATCAGTGCTTTTGGTGAGAGGGGTGAGGGCTAACTCCCCCCTGTTCACTGCTTGAACTCCTGCTACTCTTTCCACTTTCCTGCTAATCCTGGGCCCAGCGAGGGAGTTCTCAGGGAACTTGGCAAGAGTTGGTGGCAAAATGCACAGCATCGTCCTACGAGCACTCTGGAAGGAAGTGTAATATTGGAAATAAAAATAGAACAATTGATTTGTGAGCTGAGCTCTGCATTGACACAAAAAGGGTCATTGAAAGGGCTGTGCAAAAAGTAAAGGAGGATATTTGAGAAAGTGCCCAAGTTGCAGAAATCCTAAACAATGGGTTTTTTACTGTAAAATACTTAAGCAAGCCTCTTGAATCATACATAGCATCATGACAACGCATGTCRTCTGTTGACATACACAGAAAAATTGAAACGCATTCAGACTGGAGCTATTTTAGGCTATTTRTTATAAGCCCTCCGCTTGGCTCRGGCTATGTGTTCGAATCACTGTAGRCTGCCTTCTTCCCCAGTCAAGTAGCCGTGGGTTTGGCAATGACCTCCCTCCCACAGGGAGATAAGGCAGTTTGTACCATGTCAATGACCAGAGGCAGCCACAAAACATTAGGCAGGCTCCTGACTGTCGAGAAGTTGAAACTGCTTGAAAACAGCAGGGTCAGTCTGCTCTCAAACACACCGATATTATCTCATTAGTGGTGGCATTTACTGCACAGCACAAGGAGCAGAAAAGGGAGTTGTTAAAAAAACAAAAAAAGGCAAACAAATAGTTACGGAATATATGGAATCCTTAGGCTGAGGGAATGTTACTCACGTGTGGGATTTTTTTTTTGTTAAAGAAAGTAGTCGTTCGTGGATTGTATACAAGCAGCAGATTATCACTTCCTTATCTTACCTTCAAATAACATTCTCCTTCCAGCTGGCAGGGGAGGAAGGCATTTTACCTGAAGCTCAGTCCTGGTTTGCAAAATTTATTTTTTTTTATTTTTTTTTTTTTTGACAAGCCAAGAAATAGAGTGTTGCTTGTAAGGTTCGGGTTTGGGAATGAGAGGCAAGCCCTACTGTGGAGCTCTTCTCCCCTCTCTCCATATTCACCTTGTCCTTACTCCCATCGGACAGTTTTGCTGTCTGCTCCTCTACTGCCSATTGCAATGTCATAAATTTAGCATTGACTTTACTGTGGCATTACAGTATAAAGATTCAAGAGGAGACCGGCCAGGAGGATAAAAATACTAGGCGATTAACTCTTGAGATTAAGAAATAGCCTTTTTGTTCTTTATCTGTACAGCACCTATCGGGATGGGTGCAGGGCCGGTGCCCCCCCAGCCACGACCAGAGACGTGAGTAACAACCAGGCAATCCCCAGGAGCCAGCAGGAGTGGCGAGAGACGTGGGAAGTGCGCAGGAAGCTGTTTTCTTCAGCAGCACRCTGATATGTCCGGCAGATATATTCCCACCAGCCTGTAAACACGCTCACAAACATACGAATGTTTGAGATGTTTTCCCGACAGGACCTCGAAATAGAGCTGCTTAACACCATCCCTGCTAAGTACTTCAGGATGGACTTTGACTTGCGGCAACCCCAAGCCGGTAGCGGCCACATGCGTGCCCGGCCCTCACACGCGGTTCTCACAGGCTTTGGGGGGCACTTGTCACGTGAAGGCTTTGCAGGTCAGAACTTTTCATTTCCACCAAAAGTGTGTGTTCGTTCCACAGAAATGAATCCTTTTAGTCATAGATGAGTACTCTCTGCTGTCATAGTACTCTCAGTTGTGACGGGTGAATCAGTAACTCTCACAAATAATCTGCTAGGAAAGTCATCAAAGGTACCCTTCTGTAATAAATAAGTCCATGTGATATCAGAGACAGAGGCAGAGGAGCTTTCGAGAGAGAAGAGGGCAGCTCATAGGAAATCAGAGGCCAGGAGTGTGTAGGAGAAGCAGAAGCTGGGGAAGGGGCACTAAACTTCCCTTTGTAGACAYGCCTTGCAGCCCTATCGTGGGGATTTTCTTTTAACAAATAAGTGATAGACGTGAAGATATGTTTTTTAAAAGACAGAAGAAACTCCTCGGGTTTCCAGAACACAAAATAGTTCTTAATTGTGGTTGCCTAACATGTACGTGTTACTTGGCAGATAACTTAAAATCTATGCATTCACTCTGAAGGATTTTCTGTCTGAGCTGTGTCGGTGAATTTCTGTCTGAGCTGTGTCGGTGAATTGTACTTTCTCGGGCAGACTAAACTATGTGATTTAGTTTCTTGCTTGTGTACAGGTGCAGTTCTGGCTCACAGAAGTTCATATGCACAAGTGCTAAAATTACAGTTTCCAAAAATTGTAAGGGGAAAAAACCCTGCTCTTAAATTCTTGACTGTTTTGCTGAGGTGGTTTTCAGAAAACAAACCCRGAGAGGAGTATGCAGAGAACTAAAAAGAATGTATTGAAAGTGCAAATGCACACAGATACAAAAATATTCTGGGACTTGCTCACCCGTATGGGAGTCTATAAAAAGATACTGAGTTATGCTTTGCACCTGTTAGAGTGGGATTTGATGCAAATAAATTTTCCAGACGGCTTTTTTTTTCCTGAATTGCCAATTTCGTATGTTTTCTAGACAAACTTTTCATTAAACGCATTAATGGTGACTTTAGAGGTTGTTATGTTAAAAAAACCCTTTCAAATAGTAGGGCCTCTACTGTATTTGTTGTCATATATAGGCACACTCCTTTATAGCACTRGAGGATTTAGTTTCAGAGAAACCAAAAGTGCTTCTAATTTAATAGAAACAGTACAGGCCACATTGTGAGCCAAGAAATGTACATTGAGAAAAGAACAGGCCAGGAACTACACTAAGTAACACAGTTGCAATTCAGTACCAACAGAAAAGRTTTTGCAGGATTTTTTGACTAAGGAGTGCACTTGGTCATAACCTGGTAGGGCAAAAGTGATCTTTCAAATTTTTGTCCTGAAAACCAGGAGATAGGTACATGGTGAGAAAAAATAATCCAAGTTACAACCTGTAATGTATTTAGAGAAGCATTATCCACTTTGTCTCAGCGATGCTATTGGTAAAATATAAATTGTTTATGTTGTGCTTCTGTTTCTTACAATAGGCTGTATTTGAATAGATGTATGTAGTATAGTTAAGGTCTTTTTCTTTTGCACAAGGTCACAAAAATAAGTGTCCAGAAATTTGAGTATGAACTTACTGGGAAAATAACTTCTTAAATGATTTCAGAACTGATATCYTTACAAAGCATATTGTTATTCTGGCCTCTGCACAAATTAATTTTTCTTTCCTTCTTCATTTGTTTATTTATATATTTATTTTCTGTGCCTGGGACATCTTTATGCTAGGTAGCTATTCTTGGATGCATAAATGAAGTGAATGCAAAGAGGATTTTTTTTAAAATCACTACTCAGGAAACTCCCTGGAATATAATCAGCTGTATATCAGATCTTGATAATTAGAGGTGTCGGCAGTTAGCTTGCAAGAAGGTTGCATGTTTGTTGTTCTCGTGTATTCCTATGCATACCTGGTGGTATGCCACCTGTAAAAAACATTAAGGTTTGCATGTGAAGGCATACAAAAGGGTATGAGGAACGGGTTTTTCTCCTATCCTTTAGTAGTCATGTCTTCTTTTTATAGGTTACTTTTATTTGTTATTGTATGCCATATTTAGCTCACCGATAAATTAATTCACTTTAGCCCCATTTTCCTTTATGATTTCTTTGTGAATGAAAGCACAGTCTGACACAGATAGCAGTATAGCTCACTACATGTGACTGTGTATTAAGCTGCCTCCAAACAGACCCGTAAAGACAGTTAAAATACATTTTAGGTTTATAGGTGAAACTGGGAGTGAATTTGATTGATCTTTCTTCACAATACTGCAAAGGGATGCTTAGAGTGGGGAGAGAGTCTCAGCCTGTCTGGCAAATATCCTGCAATTTTAATTGTACTCAAACAGGAAAAAATACAAGGCATTTGCTGGAACTCAGTGAACAACCCAAAGCGGACAATGTATTTAACACATTAACGTTAGGAGTCTGGGCTGCATCATACCTTAAGAGCTTTACTCGGGACAGCTCCAAGAACAGAGACAAAAGCAGCATTAAGTAACCCTCACCAGTCCTTACCTCAGCACTTAGGCAATCTTTGGCACAGCCTTTTTTCACATTGAACGTCAGTGTGGGTGTGCTTTTTGCACAAGTAACATGATGGAGGTACAGAGACAGGCATGTAGCATTCAGGCTACCTGGGAATTCTCCCAAAAGCCTCCAGAGACTGAATGTTGCAGCCTGTAGCATTGCAATGACCTCTTTTTCCTTGTGTAGTTTATCTGAGCAAASAGTGATTTCTTTATATATATATATATATATATATATATATMTMYAGTATTCTGATTTATCCTACAGTTAGCTTTTAGAACTGTTTACTGTGTGGGCYGATCCCAAATAGGCCTTTTTTAAATTGGCATTTATTAGCTGAATCATCCGCCGCTGTTTCCATTTTTCAGTTGGGTGAAGGTAGAAGCAGTCACAGGACAGATTCTCAAATGCATTTCAAAGTTGTTTTTCTGTCATTTGTGGTGTGACTGCAATACTCCCTGGAAATGAAGGAAAAAGAAGCACAAGCATTTTTTGTACAAATGTTGTTACATTTATTATTTTGTCTCGCTGACACAAATCCAACAGTTGAAGAGGTGCAAGGGAAGAGACAAGCCTAGAAGAGAGGCAGGAGTCAGTTGGTCCTTGGGAAGAGCAAGGTGTAGCTTGTTGTTATGCCACTGTTGTTTGACTTCCACTGTTACTAATCCACTCCAAGAGCAGAATTAAACCCAGAAAAAGAATATGTCAATGACCAAGAGCATGTCCTTGAAAATACCATGTACAGTATTGTTTTTCCTTCCCATTCACTCACACTTCAAGAAGACAGTGGAGCCATGAAGACTGAGATTATTCAAAAGCAACTATTTGATTTTTGCTACTTTTTATTTTGACATGTCTATGTTGGAACTCCTTGACAGGAAAAAAAGTGTTCTAAAAATCAGACGTCATACAGATATCTCAGAAAGAGAGGCAACAAAACTGTTGCTCACTTTTAAAACTAAAATCTTGAGCATCTCTGAAAGAGCAGTTAGTTCAAAAACAGAGTTTAATGTGATGTTGGAAATCAGGCTGCTTTCTACTATGTCTGCTTACATGAAGATAGTTCTAGATACTCACTAGTGAAGTACTGTTGATAAATAATAAAATGATACAATCGTTTGTCTGATCATATTTCCCACTATATCCATAATACCCAGAGTACTTCTTTTTTTGCGTTCAGAGAACAGATTTTTTGCTTGAAGCTTGKTTTTCTATTTTATTATAAATCACAAGGAATTAGGGAAGATTCTGGTTGTCTGAAATACATATGTATAAATAAGAAATGAAGGGCGAATTATTTGCCATATATTACAGAGGAGGTGAGGGAAGGTAATGCTCTTCTGCAACATATATCATTTAAACTTTGTTGAWAGGTGTATATACACAGAATATAAACAACAGAAAAATCTACCCTGACATCAGGCAGAAGCTGGGTATAATATACAGTGTTGCGTGCCATTAATAATACTAATGTTTCAGAGTTGGAAAAGGTACAAAACAGAATGGCCAAAGCAGCCTGTGAYAGGGAGATGGGAGATGAATTGTCAAGAAAGATTGGCCAGAATTAGGGAGCACTGATAATAGGAGACTCTCAAGAGATACGCTGAAGACAATGCTGAAATGAAAGAAACAAGGAGAATGAATCACATCAATCTTTTTAAGATAGTCACTAATTTGAAGAGTCTGGGATCTAGGATAGCAAGGGGGTGACTCAGAAATGATAAGTATTTCCGGCACATTTATTTAGTGTTGTTGAAATATTGAACAAATAGCTGAAGTCAAGAGCAACAAGTCAGGGGTTTAAAAGGAGCTGGTTTGTTTTCTTTTTGTGAAGGATTTTTGAGATTACAACATTAGCTACATATTTGAMGTTACAATGATAAGTTCTAGGGTGATTTGTGTTTATTGGGGTTATAAGGGCAGGCCTCAGTGGACCATATGGTATTTTTACAGGGCTGTTTCCATAACAAAAATGGCACAGAATTGTATTAACTTTTCACAGATTGATAGAGAAACAAACTGTCTAAATAGATGTGTTTGTTTACAGAARGGTTTAAAAAGGACTTGGGGTGAGGGGAATCCCTGCATGTTTTCTAATCGAATGTGTATCTATAGGTTTGAAGTTTTAATTTGGGTTTGTATTTCCATTCTCATAAGAAGTAGCAGAGAAGAGAGACAGTGGGAATAAAAAATACAATTAATAACAAGGAGCAAGAAGGAAGGAAAATAAGGAAAGAATATGAAACAACCCAGAGAGATTCTCAGGGGGAAAAAAGGGAGGGGGGGGAAGAAGAGGGAAAAAATCTAACTTATAGATAGTTTCCACAGGGCAGGATGGGAGCAAATTCACAGCTCCTCCAACCTTGACAGACTGGGTCATGTCTTTAGTTAAGGATTCTTTTCCAGCTGTAACCGTCTTTCTTCCTGGGTACTATAATTTGAATGGAATATTTCCAGCTTAGTTCTCTGGAACAGGCATAAAGATATACATTTGCTTCTGWAAATCAAACAAAATTTTGAAAAGCAGATACCATGATAAAAATCAGATTTACTTAATGTAAGCAAACAGCAATTTAGTTTTGATTTATTGGAAGCATTACATTTCTGTTATTACAGCACAACATTTTGGGTCTGTAAACCACTGATTACTAGAAGGTGGGAGGGTACAGCAGRGGAAAAGATCATTTTTGTCTTCTTCTACACTTTCCGCTATTAAACATGGTAACGGACAGGATACTGGGTTACATGGAGCGTGTGTTTGGCCCAGAATGGCCGGTTTTATGATGTATGGTTTTATGAAGTGATGAATTCTAGAATGAAAGTTCCAGGGTGTTTATTTGTAATAACTGGTTTTTTTAACACGCTTTTTCAGTTACAGTAATGATTCCAATTCAGAAAATTGAACAAATGAAAAAGAGAAATGCAGAAAGTTGGTTTTACATCAAAAAGGGCTAAGCGGAATTTCATATTGGGAGTTAATGTTAAGTCCTGTCTATATTACAGAAAAGACTTGCTTAATTTKCACGACCTGAGGTTTGTTAACTAATATGATCTAAATTCATAACTCAGACAAAGCAAACGGTGGGTTTCGGTTAGTTCATCAAAGTGAACACGAGGGGATGGAGGGGAACTCTTACAACTCCTATGTATTTTACCGGTTTTTAAACACATCTCTTAATATGTGAGTATGTCCAAGCCAGGGAAGGCGCAAAGCAGTAATTGACATGACCTATGACATACTGACATCATTAGTCTTAAAATTTCAGGACCTGTATTCTAAGACATATGTCAGGAAAAGGAAACAAATGGAAATGAAAATATCTTGCAGGCACTTATCTGTGGCTGCACAGTGCCTTGGAAATAGATGCCCATGATGAGGTGGCAAGCATTTCTCACCAAATAAGGATAACCTGAATTCAGAATGCCCACAGACCTTATCCATCCTTGTGACAGGTCCTAGCAGGGCCTCTGTGGTCACCCAGTGCTATGGCCCCTCCGTGGCCCCGGTAGCTCATTCCCTTTCTGTCTTCAGTACGCCATCAAGCTCACCCTATGGCTGTGCTTCACCACCAGCTCGTGTCCTGAGGTGAAGTTGGACTCAAACACAGATGTGGGTCTGCCCTTGATAGAGCATATGGACATCAGTCTCCCCAGGCAGTGTAATAGGAGACTCTGCACCTTGAACGAGAGTAGATTAGTTTTCTGGCCCACCCATCATGAGTATTAAGATGGGTGCCTCTACATTACCCCAAGGGAGTTCAAACTGCTTGAAATCCATCCTCTGTTGTGCCAGCTGGCCTTGGTAGTGTTAACTGAGTTTGTTATCTAGAGTTTTTGGTCACAGCTATTAAAAGCAAAGGCATAGGTAAGCGTTTCTGTGGAATGGCTGCACTGCAGGCCACGAGCAGGATAGTAAAGCATCAGGCCAAAGGCCCTGTGACTAATCATGCCCCAGAAGTATGGTGCTGAGAGAGGAAAGAAGTCATAAAAATGCAGGGCCATGCTCTGAGCCTTTCCCAATTATTACTGATAAAGCATAATATCAAGTAGCAACCAATGAGAATGCTCTATTTGTGACTCAGGAGCTGAGAYCATCATAGTCATGACATAGTCATCGCTGCCCACCAAAGACCAGCCTTACACAAGGCTTACACAAGCTGCTCTCTGGACSTCTTTGGTCAGATTTTGCAACGTGCTTCAAAATGCTTTGGATTAAGATTTACAGTCCAGGTTTCTCAGAGGAGTTTTGTGGTGCSAACTTTCCAACAAAATAAATGAACCCCCATTGATATTCCTAAATAGGCACATAAAAAGTGTCCCCCTGTTGTAAACCTTCATGCATGTTCTAAAGTGCCTATGAAAACAGGACGGATGAAATTCAGACCAGACTTTGGTGGAGCAGGTTACTTACTGCAGGTCAGCTTTGTACCTGAGATGTACAGCAAAATGCAGAGTGCCTATCTTCACTAACCAAAGCAGTAGCCTTTACCTCCAGGTCAGTCTGACCAGATGCACGTTAGTTTCCAAAGGCCCTAAGCATCTAAGCAGCCTTGGTAATCTCAGTCTAAATCTGTGTGAGCCTGAGGAGAAGCACTTTAAGGAAAAGCAGACATCGGATTAAGGCACTGAACTGGTACTGAGTAGAAATGAGTTCAGTTTCCAGATGAGAAGGACTTTTGGTCCACCTCTAACAAGCTGCTTATTCACTCTGCACATTGAATCCGCATTATTAATTTTGGGAATAATAGATCCTTTCTCCCACCCATGCTCTCTGATTTTTAAATTGACTGGAAGCTCTTTGAGCCAGGGTCTAGCACTTACTAGACGCATTAATGTAATCCACTGAGATCAAGCAGAATTTCTAGTCCATACAAGTTGTCCCAGAACACCTTCATAGGCAGAGGAGGAAGCTGAACCCTTACACTCACACTTCAACACATCCATCTCCAACCGTGGCTCCTGTGTGCTGCTTTGCCTTAGCTTTGAGCAAAGTAAAGGGTGACCCCGGGGTAAGTACTGGGTGGCATTAACCCTCTCGCCATCCCTATCCAGTCAGCAAAGTGATTTTTAACATCTGACCCGCTTAGTAGTTGTTCCAGTTTGCATCAAGAAAGTTTGAACTCTTCCTGTGGGCAAAGCCCACTTCATCTGGGGATCTGGGAGGGGAACCAAGGCTGCCCTCAGGCAGTGCAGTCCCTAGCGTGGGGCRGCCTGGTTTTGGATGGGGGCCGTGCGTTTTCAAGAGGAGACCWCTCCAGGCTTGCCTTTTCAGCACGAGGCACCTCGCGGATATGGCAAGCAGGTGGCTGCTTCTTCCTGTGCTTGCGTGGCCRAAACCAGGCAGCAGGCTGGGTGACCACAGCGCAGAGCAAATTCTTGTGCCCGGGAATAACCAGAAGGCAAACTGCGGAGAGGGAGGGGGGCTGAGGGAAGAGCAGGCTTTCTGGCAGCGGCAATTCCTCCAAAATCCCCTCATAGATGCGGAAGAAACAGCCCTGCCCCCACTCCACCTCCTAATAATTCGATGTCTGTGTTTGTTGGCAGCTAGGAGGCTTTTTTTTTAACTTCGCAAGAAAAGGAAGGTAGGATTTTAGCAGAATCCTATTGCAAAGCACGTATTTCTTCTTTTTCTTTCCTTCTCCCCGCCACCCCCTCAAYAAATCCCTGAGGTCAACATTGTAATAAACAGCAGGAAAGGCCCAATTTTCTGCACCTGTGGCCTTGTTTGTCTATATATTTCTATAGGTGAATGGGCACAGGGGACGCAGAAAGGAAGTAAATTCAATGGATTGGTTTAAAATACTCAGCATGCTAATCAGCAGGCGCTCAGGTGAAATAGCTTTAAAACCCTGTTAAAATAGACCCAGAGTGAAACAGGGTGTGTAGCTACAGTGCATGCAGCTTGGGTTTTTTTGAATATAAGAACGTGGCATTGTTAAAAATCAGCCTCTCATCAAGTAGCTTGTTATTCAGGACACAAACCTTGCACCTGAAATCTCTTACACAGAGCAGAAGAATGATTTCGGTTTTAATCTCTTTTTTCATCCCGTGAAAGTTTAATGCTGACAAAAAGTACTAGACTAGCAGCCACAGAAAACGAGGTCCTTTTTTTTTTTTTTTCGGAAATAGGACTGGCTCGGGCACTGGGAGCTTCCCCACCGGCTCTGCTCCCTGGGAAGGCTGCGTGGGAAGTGTCCAGCGCCTGGCCTCGGTGGTGGGACAGCCAGTAAGGGGGGTACCGTGGTGGTACCAGTGGTACTAACAGTGTTAGTGATACCCACAGGGTAGGAAATGTCATTAGGACTCACCCCCTGCCCTCAACGCAGGCTGTTGTCTTGCAGCACTGGAAACCCACCCTCTGCTCCTGACCAGCTCCTGCTGTAGTCCAAAGCCATAATAAGCAGTGGGAGGTATGTTTTGGTGCTAGCTCCAGACTGACGGTAGTCAAACCAGGAGGCCAAAAGCTTTCCAAGTAGACTATGTAAAAATCTACCAGAAGGAAGCAGATATTGGTTGCTAACAGCCTAGACTGGACCCCAGGTGGTGTCAGGGGACTACGAAGGAGGTGCAGGCACAGAAGCCTGCAAGGGCTGCTTGCTCGCTGCCTGGCAGATGTGGGCAGAAGGCAGGTGGGCATTTCCTCTTCACACTACGTCTGCCTTTACCACGAAGTCATCGGAGTTTGGGAATCTGGATTAGCCTTGTGGAGCATCTGCCCTGCTGACCCCCGCTTGACCTGAGTCATGTATCTCTCTGGGGGCAGATGGAAAGGAATAAAAACATTTTCTAGTGCAATGTTGCTCCAAGTTCCCTAACTGTGTAATACACTTTTTTTTTTTTTCCAAACAAGATACTGCTTTATGTGTAAAAGCTTCATATGCCAAGAGGTGCAAAAATTCTCTCACATTTGGACTGATTTATTTTCAGAGTCTTTTTTAAATGTCTAAGGGGAGTGATTTGTAAAGCTCAAATACTGCAAGAATTGATCTTCTCCTGCTATTTCAGTTCCTGGATGGTGGATGTACTGTGAAAAGACCAGATCTCAGGTTGTTATGGCTCCCTAAAGGTTTTGAAAAAGCCAGTTCTAAAAGGTAAACACAAATGCAAAAGCCAAACTGTTTGCCTTTATTTGGGTTTACCACTGGGTTATTTCTGGCTTTGTTGTTTATTCAAGTCCCTACTGAAAAGTTGTAGTATCCGCCCATCTGACTACATGCTCACTTGCACTCTGCACTGCTGCAGAGGAGCAAATTCAGCCCCCGAAGCACTTGTGGTGTTAAATTTATTTGCAGTATGAAAAATTAAGCCTGAAATAGAAAAAGGCCTCGCTGAATTTTTTCTCCTGAGGTCAAGTGGAGCTCCAGCAAGGATGTATACTGTCTATTTCCTTGTTTTCCTAGGGGTGTGGGGAGGGAACCTTTGCTATTGAACTACTCCTTTCAACGGATGCTAAGGCTTTAGACAAGATACCATTGGTAGAGGGGAAAGAATTTAAAATGGAGAAACCAAAAGCAACTCATTAAAAAATGATCAGGTAAAAACTCTATATAAAGTATTGAGAAGAGTCCCAAATAAGTGTTTAGATTAGATTCAAGGAGATGAGGACAAGTATGAGTTACATGAATAGTTTATTTGCTTTTTGACCAAAATGCCATTTAACGCACAGTCTGATGTCTCTTCATAACTAGCCTCAATAGTTTGGCTGAACACATGTGTTCACAGTCGTATATGTGTACTTAATCTCAAATACAAATACTCAACCATGGATATGTTTGTTCAACCCTTTGTTGACTCTGGTGATCAATTTTGAAGCCTAAATACTGGTTAACAGCACTGTAAATAATGCAGAGGCAGCTGTTTATTTACTCATTATATTTGTCAAGTATTTTTATAAAAACAGAGGCATAGGATTAGCTTTGTGTTGCTTCCTTGATACCGGAAAGAGATACCACTCACCTGAGTTTGTGTTTAGCAGGAACTATCCTGTCTGCTCTAACTGGTTATTCAAACATTCTTCTCAGATTGAGAAGCACCTGTGTCCCAACTAAGGCTCTTTCCCAGACTTAACATGTAGCCTTGGACAAATTGCTTCATCTAAAGATGAAGCAATGGTCAATTGGTCAACACCTCCGTTTGCCCATCTGTAGATCAAGGATGACTCTTAGTTATGAGCTAGACATGGGTACTAGCTTTAACCTTGCAAAACACATGACTACATACATACTAATAGTTTTGGCGCGTGTGATTAGACCGAGAACGTTGGAGTCATTCAACTGATCAGAAAAAATAAGATAAAAAGCAAACAACCAGCTAACAGAGATCTCTATTTATAGATCATCCTTTGTTTAACTAGGAGGAGCCTGATAAAATAGTCCTCCATTAATTTTGAAGTGGACCAAAAAGAAGCCTATTTGACATTTTTCTCCATACCATCTGACTGCTCGCTCTCACTCACTAAAGCAGACATATCCTCACTCCGTGCTTATCCAAGATTTCTCTCCAGCACAGTCAGCTCTAACAGCACAGAACACCTGTATTATCTCCAGTACCTCTGGAGAAGTTGGCAACAGCCAACTTCTGGATGTCAGAAAAGCCCAAACCTATCATGGTATATGACATGCTGCATTGCCTTTGCAGCAATAAAATTACTGGTGGGCCAGCAGAAACAGCATCCAGAGTTGGTTAGATCTTCTGTGGAAGACGCTTGAGATGACTTTTGAATTGCAACATTTTATTGTTGTTATTTATGACTTTGGTTGTTAATTAATAATTCTATTGGTAAATTCGGTTTACAGCACATGGCGTGACTGTTGTGTCACTGTGTTCCTAAAGCATTCTTAACAAGCCTCTTACTGCGCTTTGCAGGCATTAACTATTTAAGCCTATGCAGTAGTTAAGGGAAACTGCAGGGACCACTTCACTCATTGCTGATAAGTAGCTGCCAGTGAAGTGACTCTACATAGCTGTTTGGCAGCGCATAGCAACACTAATCGATATCTGAAGACAGGACATTGGTGTATTTCTTCCACCTACTGAAAAGAGAAAGTGCTGTTCTTTAGCCTGGCATTATTATACGCATTCAGTGAGATGGGGGGAGGGGGGCTATTTTTTTATACCATGCTATAGAAAGAGTTGTGTTTATCCTAAAAAAAAAAAAAAGAGAGAGATTAAAAGGTAACCTCAGTCAGGATTTTTAAAGCCAGTCTCTATAGCAACTACTTTCAAATTTGTAGTTCAAGGCTATTGGTCCAAGACTAAATAAGTTAGTCTGGAAAAAAAAAGAAAACCAGAGTGAATTTCCTCCCACTAAAATAATTTTGCATTTCTTCATTCGTGTAAATAGAATCAGAGAAGACCTAAAATTCTGATCTAGCTTCAMAGTCTCCCTAGGCTTAAAGACACCCTCATGCCGAGGTTTCATTTCACAAATTAATAGCTTTATAATAATATAGTTTGATGGTAGTCTGTTGCTTGTTTTGGGGGATTCCAGGGGTTGGGTTTGTGATTCTTTTGCAACGCTTCTTTCTGTTCCTGAAAAAATTAGGGAGGAAGAGGAGACGTTTAATATGATGAATACCATATCGATGCTGCAGTATCTTTAGACCTTAGCTGAAAAGAGCCTAGGTGAAGAAATTAGAGTGCTAAAAATAATTACTTCAGTAGGTGGCACTATTCCCTCTGTGTCACTCCTAAGTCAATAGCCTTACATGGTGCWCTGGGGATAGAGAGATGTAAAGCGAAGAACCCTGTCAGTTGTGATTATTGGAGACCACTCGTTACCCCTCCCAGCAGTGGTAGTTGATGGTTCTTATACTCGGATCACAAGACAAAAATGCGGCCTACCTTCCCTCTCTCTTTAAATGGATGAGGTGTTTTTGCTTGGTAGGTTGGGTTTTGTTTGGGGAGGGAGTCCTGAGATTCTGCCCTCAAAGTATCATGTATTTATGTGGTGTTATTTTAATAGCTGCTCTGTTCCAGCCCAGAAAGGCTGCAAAACGATAGGTCAAGTATCTCCCTAATACAAAGACCGAGTAATTCTTCATTTCTAGCTTGCAAAAGGCATTGTTTAACTTAGTGCAGTGGTAATTACAATGATTTAAAAGCAAGTTCAGGAAAGGGTCGTTCTTACTGTGAAACAAATAATATTCTGGTAGTAATATACAGTCTGGTAGTCACAAAGCTCTACAACACTGCATAAATACCTGCCATCCGTTCCCAAAATACATTCATATGCCATTGCAGTTTAGTCACTTCTCATAGCTGTTAAGCAATATAAATTAATATATGGTTGTAGTAATTATTTACAGGTGGCTTCACTTTACACTGTAATGTAACATTGGATTAGTTTTTTAGGATAGCTGTAGAAGTCTTTTTTTTTTTTTTTTCCTTAAGTAGTGTATTTATTTTGCTTGGCTAAGCTTCTCTCTTGCTTTGGTGATAACAAGCAAGCACAACTGTAGGGCAAGATTTGTAGAGAATTCCTGTGTTCGCTGAGCATATTTAAAAAGGAGAATCCTCAAAGTCAGATGCCTATATAATATGGCTGCAGTTCTAAAGCATCTTTGTGGCACCCAGTGGTGATTGCGCCAGCCACAAATAGCACTTGGACCAGGTATGTTGCGTTTCCTATAAAGCAATTAAAGAGGAAGGATATTGTTTAGGAAGTGGCTAGAGAGTTTCTCAGAGCCAGGGAATTCCCAGCTAAAGAGATCCAGCCTGACTTTAAACCTGGCCAGATCCTGGGCTTGAATTTAGTTCCATAGGCTTTAACTCAAATCCCTTTTACTTTTCATTCCCTGTCATTCATCTGGCATGCAAGTTTAATGCTAATTTTGTATGTTGGGGCAGCATCAGAAGGCAGTAGTTAGGAGTCAACAGCATCAAAGCAAATTTTCTGTAAATCCCATCTCCCTTTGCCAAGCGCTGTTAGGGCCATCTTCTGTCCTTAATATTCTGCCCATGAACATTCCTGGGTATTCACCACATAAGTCTAAGAATAGTTCAACCATTTAAGGGCCTAAGCTTACACACAGAGCCTGTATGAGTAAAGGATTGCTGGGCTGGATCACTGTTAAAACGTTCTAGCGGTCCATGTTTATCAATAACAAGGTAATAAAACAACACTATCTGATTTCAGCTTTCTTACCTTAGCAAAATATTAGTTCTTTGTCAAACTGAGGCTCTGTTGCTATGCTCAAGGAAACACAGGTTTGTGTAATTACCTGCTTTCTGTTAGGCTCAGTGATGATACTTAACCGTAAGTCAAATATTTGTGGATTTCCCTAATCTAGCTTACCCATGTTCAGATGACGCATGAGCTTACAGTACAATATGACATAACCAAAAGATGCGGTAAAATGAGAAATGAATTCAGCAAAAAATCCCAAATCTCTGAAGGGAATTTAGAAATCCATTTGTAAGTCCAAGCCTCTAGTAACATATTCATGTATCCTTTAAGATACTGAATCAATCTTCAGTGTTTTTCTGCCAGATGTCTGGGTTCATGACAGGAAGCACTTGAAGAATTGGTGTCTGCCTGCACTATCACCAGGGCTGTGTCTTTTCATTGCCACCATGTAGCTTCAGTCTCATTTGCCAGTAGATGACAGATCATTTGCAATATCCTGATGGTGATGGTGACACTGAAACTTTTTTCTCCTTTCTCTTTTGCTACTCCAGTATTGTGAAGCCTAATCCACTCCAAAAGCATGAGATTTAAAAATGAACACACTTGGAGGAGGCTGGATGAGAGGAAAGGGGAGAGGAATTATTCTGCTTTCTATAAAGTCTTCTGGTGCTGAAGTGTACAGAGTTCATGTTGGAAAYGTTCCTCAGCACTCATAAGAGCTTTCTCTTAATGTTTATTTTGAGGAAAACAGACTCTTGTACTGACACCATGGTTCAGGAGCAGAGATGTTGAAAATCGTGAATATTTGTAACATTGCAGCCCGATTATCTATGTTTTCCTAGATAAGTACCATTTTCATAACTAAGTATTGACATAAGTATCTAAGTACCACAGAACAGTGGTTTTCAGCTTGTGATCTGTAGCTCCACAGATGACTTACAAGGTGGCCACAGAAGCTAGTGGAGAATACTAAGTATGTAGTTAAGAGGTTTAAATTCTTTACACAGAAGTCCACACCCATACCAAAAAAAAAAATAGTGGTCCATATATTGGCAAAGTTTGAAAACCTTTGTCCAAAGACAAACATGGAAATAGAAGAGAAGGGAGGCATGTTCAAGCAGATTGCAAGAGACAGTGGTGAAGAGACCGTATGTCTCTTGGCAAACTGACATACAACACAAGTGGCTTTAAATGAGCAAGCCCAAATGCTGGATGCTTTCTAAGGAACAGCCACATGGAGATTTGCGTGGTGCTGCTAAAAAAGACGGYGCCTTGGACAAGGTTTTGCCGCTGTTGAACTGCTTCTGGTACGAATGGAAATTAACTTCAGGCTTGTCGTGTAGAGTTCCCTCCAAAGGAAAGCTGGAATAAACTGCTAATCTGAACAGAGTCCAGATGAGGTAATTGTAAGGAAAGGAAGGGCACACCAGGGTGAAAGGACTTTTCAAGAGTTCCAAGGCAGGTAAGAAGCAGAGTGGGAAGCAGAGAGTGGGGCAAAACAAAATTGTGCATTAAAATGTATCAGCGGACATCATCTGACTGGTTGCCCCCACCCCAAAACTGTACTTTGATCTACATCTCAAGCCTGTTTGCTACATCAAATGGATCAAGAAAAGGAGATGAGATGTTTCCTCAGCATTATGTGCTAAAGCTTACTTCAGAAAAAAAGCCTTAAAATAAACTTGTTGAACTATTTTAATGACATGTTATTAGTACATTATTCCTACTATGTCATGAAAGAATAAAAAATAAGAAAAATCAAAACCCAGCTGGTAAAAAATTACTTCCTGAAATGATTAAAAAAAAAAAAGATTTAAAAAATGTAATATTATACTATTTCTTTTGAAGTCAGCACATTTTTAAGTTTTTATTTTGGTGAGAACACAGCTTTTCATACGACAAGTGGTCCAGCTAAATTTTTCCAGCAGACTGTGCTGTTCATTGTACAGTATTTCCACAGTGAAGGAGCTCCCGGTTCCTTTCCCGGTGCGTAGAGGAAAGCAGGAACTCTCTACGTATCTGTCTTCAACAGAGCTCAAGCTGGGYTAGCAAGGGGCACCTGCTGCAGGCAGTTCAGGCTGTATGCGGCAGGAGGGACTCGCCTCACTGAGAACAAGGCAAATTAGGCACCTAAGTGCTTCAAGTTATGTAGCATTAATCAGGGTTGGGATGCTCTCATAGTCCTTAAACTAACACCCCCAACACGTGTACATGTGGGAGGCTCACAGTGATGTGAAATAGTCCTACAATACTCCCATGGGTCTATGTTTGGTGCGGCAAGCAGCGCTACGGTAGCCGACCACCTCATTTCTTCACAGCAGCGTTTGCAGGTAGATCCCGTAGAGCMGGGTTTGGCCTAGGAGGAGCACAGCAAGGCTGCTGGGGTCCATACATCAGGGAAGAGGGCAGGTTTCCCGGGTCAGCAGCCCTGGCCAACTGTCTTGCATTGAGCGTGTAGATACTGTGATGAGTTAAGTAAAACCCCACAGCTGTGCGTTGCTCTAGTGTTAAGCAGCCAGAAAAAAAGCCAATATAGACACCCCAGATCCTCTGAATGCTTCCCTTTCTCTATCAGAAGCTGAGGATCCCAGAGATTGTGTTTGGTCTGACAAAACCAGACACAGCTCGGTCTGATACCCACCTAAAGCTGGTGGGACAGTGTCCTGACATGGATGGCAGAGATATGCCCCCTGACAGGAGTCCCAGCAGGAYGGGACTGTGCCACGGGGCTCTGTCAGGAACAGGAGGAGTCACCTGGACAGTCTCTGAGGTTGCTCTGAAAGGAGTAACCCAAAATGTTCCTAGAGGACTCTGCTGGCTCCCTACCCCGAGGGCAGCCATACCAACAGTATCGAAAGATCAAATACGAGGAGTAACTGRTCTGCCTCCTTTCTATGTCCCTCTGTGCATCAAAGCTCACCATTTCTGCCAAAGCTAAGTATGTAAGTGGAGTGAGACTCAGGAACTTCAGCAGAAATTATGAAATTATGTGCTGACACAGCTGCCCTGCCAGAGTGTGTGTATGTATATTTAAAAAAAAAAAAAAACAACAAAAAAAAAAAGACGTTTTAGATGAGCTCACAGGAGCATTGGTCTCCGATATTGTTTTTTCTGAGAAGAGGCTGTGGTATCTCAGCTCTCGTGTGGGTTAAAGGAAGAGCTTCCTAAGAGCAGAGAGCTTGGTTCCAAGTTTCTGGCCATCCAGAGTTTCAATATCGAGGAAACACTTTATGTTTCTCTCTTTAGCATGGTGGGAATGAAACRTAAAGAGAGGTTGCACGAGGTCTGATGGAAATCTCTAAAGCAGGCTGGGAGCTCACCGTAGCTCGACAGCAGACCTGAAGGCCAAGGCCTTATGCTGCTCAGCTGGTCCATCACTAGGAAGGAGCTGGCCACGCTCTTGCATATGAGACCTTCCCACACATGGAGTCAGGCTGCACAGCCRGGAGAGCAGGCTGGGGAGAAGTACCAAGAAATGTGTAGTCACTGTTTGGTGGCACCAACGTCCTGCRCGTGCTCTGGCATGGGGGACTTGGTGGCTATCTCCCCATTTTCCTCCTCATCTCAGATCGCCTGGTGTGCAAAAGTGTTTCTTCCAGTCCCTCCGTAAGCCTCGCGCAATCCCTCTCCTTCACCCGCCTTTCACCCCGTGGCATCCCCTGCCGCAGTGAGATGCGGGTGAGGTGGGTTTGTGGCAGGACAGGGCAGCGTTTGCAAGAGATGACAGTTTCTGTGATAGGCGCTGCAAGGGGGGTGCCCCAACGGGGGGCTGTTTACAACGTGATACCTCGGCAGCTGCTTCAGTGGCGGCCGTGAGCTGTCAGTGCTTACGGTTTTATGGCACTTTCGTCACCATCTGTCACTCCTTTAATGGCATGGTGGGTGCCTTGCCACCTTCCCCCTGCCACCCCCGTGTCCCCCCCGCCGCACGCGCACACACGCACGTTGAGGAGCTCGGCCATATGGTGCTGGGTAAGCCGCGCTGCATGTCCTCATCTTCTGGGTCCATCTTGAGGGAYTGCAGGGGACAGTAGCTAGATAGGGTGGCCCAGGTAGCCCAGAGTTGTGGCGTAAGAGTAGAAAACATAATATTATCGTAGTAACATGGGAACTGCGGTCCGTTCCCAGTTCCATCTTTATGGATGTGTCTGCCATCCTAATGTGGGCTGTTGGGCAGTGGTGAATGTTTGGCCTAGTCTTCTGCAAGGACAAATAGCCTAAAGGTTACTCTTTGTTTATACTTTATGCTAAACYGAAGATGAACAAAACTCACACACACACACATTTTTAAATAAAAGTATTTGTTTATGTATACATACATAGACACACCCCAAGGCTTAATATCACGCCCTTGCCAAGGAACATATGTTATTTCAGCTCGACACATTTTAGTTGCAAAATCCAGGATGTTCTTTTCATTCGTTCAAAACAAGAGAAAACTCGAAGTGAGCTGTAGCAATCTCAATCCCCATGGCTGTCTTCCATCACTAATCTGTGTCCATGCCGCGAGCACACGTGGTTTGAAATCAAAGCCTTCTCGAGCCTCGGAGAAGCACCCCCAGAAAGTAACAAGATCTGGWTTGCCATGCCTTAACTTTCAACTCGCGGAGTTTTTAATGCCTGTAAGCTTAATGCTGTGCATTATACTGTTATCTGCGTTACCTGGGGGGGTTTGAGGGAGAGTTTGTGGCTGAGAGTAAACTTCACTGTAGCGATTTTTTTTTTTTTCCCCTCTTATGTGTTCCTCTGATTGGTCATTTGATTATAGTGAATCCCAAAAGGCTCATGGATTAAAAACAAAGGCTGGTTTGTAAGTGAACTTGCTGTTGATGGATTAGGGCAGTGTGCCGGCTGTAACCAGATCCACAATACAAGTTCATTCATTTGGAGTGCAGCTCTCGACTCGCATTACACTCTCCCTGACTCGGCTCTTTACCATCCAGCCAGTGAAACTTTACACCTCTACGATTTTATCACAGCCTCAGTTCACCAACAATGTGTGTCATGCTGTGAAAAATATAACTATAAATCAAAGTCCTACATATGGTGGAGTGGTAACCTTTCCAAAGACCTYATTTTGGAGGCCGTCGCTAAACAGATTTGTTTGTGTGTGAGTGTGTGTGTGTGATGCATATACACATATGACAATCAAAGGCTACCACAACAGAGCGCTCTTATTTTCTAAGCTGACATTTCACAGTATGAGCCAAAAAAGTTCATTTTGGAGCACAGTGCAATGTTYGTGATATTAATATCAATAGATGCCTTTTAGATTTTCACTCTAAAGCCAAAAACGTTCAAGGATGATACATTTTTATATCGTCAGTTGGGAGGCAAAGCAAAGCATGCCCACATTTCTGTGATATGCAGAAGGGAACTTTCACCCCTGATTTTTTTTATCTCCCTCACTCTCTTTGGCTCACGTGCCACTCTGAGCATTCCCAATCCTTGGAGAGTGCAATCTTTAAGAGCTGTCATTACACTTCTCAAGTTTGACAGAAGATAAGAAAGAGAACAACTGGTTTTAATCACGACAGATTCCAAGTCCTGGAAATCTTTCCAGAAGTTACTCCCAAGAGCTGACGTTTTCTGAAGCCCCTTCTCCTTTCGGCGCATGTGTGCATATTCGCACAATCCAGAGATCCTCACCTCCAGATCTTTTTGCTTGCCAAACACTTGCTTCCTAGTAGACAGGAAGACTAAACCACAATGTACTTTTGCAAATTATGCATAATCAACTATTTCTGCYGTGGAAGAGAGCCAGGACTAGGAATGCAATAGCCCAGCAATGTGAAGTCCCAAAGAAAAGTAGTCAAGCTAAGAGCGTGCTGTGCAAATGGCAGTTCTGCTCGAGGAAGAAAGCCCCCTCCAAGGCCCATTTCTAGTCAGTGTTCCTGTCAATGACTTAATCAAGTCTCATCTGCTTCTCTTGCCTAGAACGAGGTAGTGTCAGAAATCTTACAGATAACTTTTCCTGGTTTTACTTCTAGGAGCTAAAGCTATCCTTTGCATATTTCAAAGGGAAGACCAAGGTACAGAAAGATTAGTTGACTTAGAGTACCAGAAATCCGCTGTGGCAGAATGAGTTGTGAAACCAGCTTTATACAAATTTTGCTTTGCTGCAAGAGCTTGACCCTGCCATGAGGCCAAGGTACACTGCGATACTTGCTCTTCCCCTGAAGAGGTGATTTACACCAGCTATGGGTTTAGCCATGCAAGAAAAAATAGCGAAATTCAGGGAAGCTCTTAAGTTCTGTATAACTGCTACTTCTAGGCTTTCCCCAGCACTGCCCCGGTTTCCTCTTCTGTTATGCGTCGGTTCTGTCTTGGACAAAACATGACAGACCATGCACTACCTGCGCAGTTATCACACGGCCTTAGCTGTCAGTAGGGCTTTTTTGCTTTAATTCTCTGAAACTTTACAGCGCTTACTTCCTTGTTCCTTTTTAAGTTTCTAACAGACATGGAAATGAGACACAAACAAGGTCTGAAGAACAGTTCGTGAAATATTTTTAGTGAACAACCAGCTCCTCTGTGTTTTATTGCCTTTACTTTACAATAATAGAGATTTTTGTATTAACTGTTGTTGATGTTTGTCAAAATTCTGTGGAAAAACCTTTTTCTGGTTCTGTCACCCACAAATTTGACAATTGTGAGGTTGACTGTTGGATAACTGATTTGATTTTTTAACTAAAAAACTGGGATTTTTTTTTCATTTTGATCATTATTTTTTCACAGAAAAGTAATTTCTTGCCCTGCTGCAAGCTCCACTGAAAAAATTTTAAACAGATAAAGTTATGCTAAGACAGCAGTATGAACCAGAGTTTCTTGTGCTGCTTCATGGCTGGATTTGGCTGGTATTAAAGGTTTGCTTGTGTTTTCTCCATAAGAAAAAAAAAAAAAAAGACTGGAGTAAAGACATAGGGAGTGAAATATGTTCCCTTTATCTGCCTTGATAGTGCAACTGTGGAACAGCTTTATGGAGGAGAGAAAGGAACCTCCTCTGTGTTTTGAGCTTAGTTTTAGGTTACTCAAATTAAACAACATTTTATTACTTGGCTTAGAATTTTTTATTAGCAACTTCAAGTGTTCACAATAGAGCCAGTTTTAACATTACAGCAATCTGCAATATTTAGGCTTGTCTCCGCTACGAAATTAACTGCAACCATGGCTCATATAGTAGCAAGAAAAGCAAGGGGGAGAGAGAAAGCATAGTGCATGTTTGGAGTATTTGAAAACAAATGGACAAACCTTTAAGCATCAATGCCTTTTAGTTGTGAAATTAAGTCTGTGGAAATGCAATGGGCTAGAGGAGCCTATCTGAAATGAATTATTAAGCAGCCACAGCCTTGCTCTAGTTCCTGTTGGACCCGCGTCTGCAGGATGGGGTGAAAACCACCTTCACACCTGGTACCCTTGCTGCCATTTCCAGCAGCAGGGATCAACAACCGAGTGACTGCAGACCAAACCAAGAGTCACCGAAATCGGGGCTAGACTTTCCTGAGACTTTGGTGAGTGCTGGACATTGTCGTTTCCAGAGATGGTGCGGATTAGGCTGTGGACGACCGCTACCGATATCTCTTCACTCCCTGTTCGGTGGACGAATAGAGGCGAGGTGCCAATCGAATGCCTCACCAGAGCCACGTTCATTGCTGAGAGGGAGACACACACTGTTGACAAGTACTACCTGACTTGGTCAATGCCTTTTGATAGCTGTGCTATCGTGATGATGCCTACTAGTATGCTGTACAGTACAAGACATGGGACCAGCTCTTGCTCAGACCAATCCAAGGACAGAGCTGAGAAGACAGAGATAATTATAGGTTTAAAATAGTTTTATTTTCTGTAACGCAAGTCCTGTATTTGAAAAGGCTTAGAGTTGTTGATAGATGTGCTGGTGTGGGTAAGTGCACAGCTGCCAGCTGCTTCAGATAAAACACTGCATGAAATTGTGCCATTTATATAACTCTTGTTTACAGACTTGGAGCACAAGGATAATCATGGTTTGATATGAAATCACACAGTCAACATATTGGGCATGCCTATGTTTATGAGAATTCTGCTGACGCGAGGAAACTGAGCGATTTTAAATCACCATACCTGGCATTGAGCTCTTTGGAATTAGGTATCAGGAATGTTTATGCAATATGCATTTCATATGCCTTTCAAAAACCTTGTGTTTCCCAGGAAAACTGATTTAGATTTGTCACTGTTTTCAACCTTACCTAGGGAATACATCACAGTTTAGCTCCTCATAGTACTTGAAGATGACCTCATTCTGTTTATCTTTCTCTTCTTTGTTAATTTTTGAGCATTAATTAGCTCCAGACATCATTTTTCTGTTCCTTCCATGAGTTCTATCACAGATTTGTAATTAAAGTTATTGTTATTTATTTGTTGCCTAGATCCAGATAATTACTGGTTGAGTCTAACACCCATTGTAATGCATTTTAAACATGCGGCTTTGGCTAGAACAGTTTGGGAGGCCTTTTCTTCTGTGTTTATAATTGTATTAGCTCTGCTTTTTGCAGAAATGAGGCTGTCAGACCTTTCAAAAAAAAACCCGTCTTCTGTCAAGTGGGTACATCTACTCTTTATTTCTTCCATTTACAGCTGCATGAAGTCAGACTTCACAACATACTTGAATTTGGAGATCCTTTCATTGTTCAAAGCATTTGAGATTACCTTTGATATCTCCACCTTATAAAACTTTTGCCTTGATTTCACTGGGGCCAKGATTTCATCAGGATCCTGCTTCTTGGCACAGTTCCTGTGAGTGTATCRGGTAGGTAGGGAACATAGAAAACCACTAGCCCGTCTGGAAAATTGATCATTCGTCTTTTTAGATCCTGTTTAGACTCCAGCAAAGATAGYTGAGCTGCCCTTTCCTTCCAGATGAAGGAAAATAAAGAAGTGCTGAGACATGATCTCTCTCCAAATATGATTTTGCTTAGAAACCTAAAGAAAACCYGAAGTAATTCCACTCACTGCTCCGTCTAGAAATCCTGAAGTCTTATGTATTTTATCCAGATCATGGCTCCCTACAACCCCATGGTTGTTACCATGTTGTATGTCATGCAGCATTAGGAGTGGTCTTCAATTTGCTTCTGTATCTYAGAAGGTAATGATCTGCACCTCTGGAGTCTCCTTTTGCTCTGGCTGCAAATTTCTGAAGCCCAGTGGTGTGCAGCTGAGCAACAATGGAGATTTCATACATAGTCACAGAGGAGAGAGTGGCGTGAGGTGGAAGCGTTACTTCTTTTAGTCCCTGCCATCTCTGTATTTCTGTACTATGCTTTTCCCTGTCTTGACTACCTAGGTATGATATCTTACAGAAACTTTGAGCTTGTGCTTACCCATACTCCCCCTTCCAGAAGAGGAGTGCAATTCAGCTGATTCTGCTGATGAGCTGCCACATTTAAATATATGTAATGTATACACATATAAATATATCAAATTATATTGTTATATACATATAACCTTCCAGGATTATTAATTAACTACAACTCAACAGTAAGTCTTTTTCAAACACCTAGCTCTTGATATTACGCATTCTAAACAAACTTTCACATTTAAAAAAATCCAGATCTTGGAAAATGAACAGTTAAGAGGTCAGTGAGTTTCTCTGTTGCCAGGTGAGCCTGTGTTACTTGCCACCRTTTTTCTTCAAGTTGCTGCTGCTGTGTGATGCCCTAATGTTGTTTATAAATGTACACACACACAAGTACCTACAGTGATGAAATGAAGAGCCATAATATTTTTCATTCTGTTATTAAAAAAAGGGAAAAAAAAAACCAACCCCAAGAAAAATATATGTGGGATTTGGTTACCACAGAAACAACGGTTTGTAGTGCCATTTAAGATGCCCTAGGACACCTCAGCTGGCCTCTAGCCTCTTTTCCAGAAGGGCACAGGTCTTCGATGCAACCTGTGTCAAGTCTACCAGGGTAAGAGGTCTTAGATACCAAGGGAGTCCAGAGTGTCTCTAGGCAGGTATTTTTAAGCACTATTATCACTGTATTTGTCTAACCAAAGAAAAGTGATTTTGCTTCTAGCAGGTGAAAATTTTACAGGTATTTTGATGGGACTTAATAATTGCCATACACAAAGAAACCTTGCAAAATAGCCCAGTAGAGCATAACAGATCTATGAGATCAAGCTTTCATCATCCTATTAACAGTTTTCTAAGAGCTCTGGAATCAAAATGTTCCCAGTCTATATCCATTCCTACTCCACCCCACTCAGCACATGCATAAATATTTTTTTGAAAGTCCCGGGCTTCCCAACCTTCCCCTGCAGAAACAGAGGTGATGATTGTAAACAGATAAGTTTCCCAAACTCAAGGGGGAAAACAGTGGGAGAATCTGTTAGTTTTTAACAGGCTTATTCTTACATACAAAGATACTTGCAAGTTTCATTTCATCACTAGGAAATGGCACAGAGAAAATTACTACAGGTTTTCACTTTTTAAAATACTTTAAAGTAAATAAGGAAATATTTAAAGTAAGTAGGAAAGTATATAGAATGCAGATATCAAGAAAATACCGAAAGCAGAAAACTATCAACTATTAAATTGCGTAGCCAGTTTATCTAAGGATAGCTAAAGCAATGATGTGAAAGCAATAAATGATCTTTTCCCAGCTAACAAATCAGTCTGTAATGGGTGAGGCCAAGTTCTTATCTACACAAGAAAACAGAATTGTGCCAGCAGCTGGGTTGATGAACCAGTGCCAAATATCAGCTAACTGAAAGTATCTTGGCTTGTAAAACATAATCAATGCAGGCTCATTCTGGTGCTGGTTAGTCCCTGCTCCAAGGAGTTGTGGTCATGGTGATCCTGYATGGATAAGTCTTGCTGCCATTGCAGTTTACTCAAGTTCAGAAATGCTGTTGAGGAGGTTTTGTCTTCTCGTAGACAAGGTCCGTGCTACACATCTCGCTCTGCGTTGCGCACACAAGGAAGGCCATGTGGAGCTGCTCACGAACCCCGCTTGGCTTCACTGCTGTAAGACGGCTCCCCAGCGTGGTCTGTTGTCCCACACCACGTCAGTTCCCACATTTCARTCTATCTCAGGTCAGCAAAAGCTATAGTAACCAGCTAAGGGGCTGCAGGGTGGCCCATGTCATGACGACCTTTGGCAATTTCACTACCATTGCTATTAGTAGGAACTGTAATGTCCATAACGGCATTGCTCGTTTGACTGCCATCCAACTCCTGAAGGACAGAAAGCAGCCACCGAATTTGATCTTTATAATCAACTGTGGGCAAGATTTTACAGGTATTCCCTTTAGGGATGAAATCATATTGGCAAATCACTATCTATGGCTGTATCAGTACTATTTGTGTAAGATGAAAAAAATTCAGTCATTGGATTAAACCCTCTCACACCTTCCATGACCCCGAGGTCTGTTGCAATGCTCCTGTAATTGCACAATTCTAATTACATAGGTGCTGGTGATATCCGTATGATTGAAAATGCGTTTTTTTCAGGACTCTCAGCACAGAATAGTCCTGCGGCGAGGGCATTAACTTAATTAAGGATTCGGTTTTGGACTCAGCTTTCAACTCTGCCACAGAACKTTTGCGTGACATAGGGCAAGTCACCTAGCCACGTTCTCCACTGTAAAATGTCRATAATGAAAACCTCCTTTTACTCTRCTGGAAGTATAAATGTTTTCACTGTTGAGAACCCTTTCAAAAACTTCTGATGAAAGCCAGGTACTAGTCCTAGGATGCTCATGATGATGTCTCTTATATTTGTTTGCTAGTCTGTCTTCTAAGGTTACTGAAACCTTTCCAGGCTTCTGGCTAGTTTCAAACTAATACGTTAAAAAAAGAAAATTTAAAAAAAAAAAAAAAAGTTGTGCATAGACAAAGCATTCCCCCTGCACTCGAGCCACAGAACCATTTTATTTCTCTCAAGTGTGGAATTCCCGATATTTCAAGTCAGAATTTCTGAAACAATCGGCCTCCTTAGATCATCTGTTTGTGTGCGGCTCCACTCCTTCCCTTCCCCCCACCAACTGGGAGAAAACCGAACAGAAATCCTTGAGCTTAAATATTTCTTTAGCTTCTTCTAACACTTTGTGACCCCATGTGAACCCAGTCTTGACCCCAGCCCATGTGGGGTCATGACCCGCAGTTGGARAACACTGGCCTAAATCTAAGACGTTAGTGGGGCTGCTTCTCAGAGGTGACTTGACAGCTGTCCACTTCTGTGGGTGTGGTGCACTCTTGGAGAGGATGCTCTGACCCGCCAGTCATGAGATGCTGTGTTTCGTCCCCACCAGGGAGTTTGCCCCATGGAGTTTAAGGAGGAACAAAGAGCACACAGCGCAGAAATGAGGCTTCTGTTTAAGCCCTTGGCCTGCTATGACTCCTGGGACCTCAAGCTGTTTTTCTCCTTATTTCATTTTTATCCCGAAATGGCCCAGATTCTAAGATGAGATAATTTTTTAACATGACAGTCGTTTTGCATTGATTAGACGTAACACCCCAGAAAAAAGAGAACTAGATGTCAGAAAAAGACCCAAAGGAAAAGACAGCATAACATTTAAAAGAGGGCTATGTGTATTTTGGATGTTCTCTCAGAAAAAGATCTGCAGAGCTGGCAGTAGCAGTGACAGGTTGAGTCAGGAAAAGCAGAATGCAACAAAGGCAATCGGCAACTGGGAAAATGAGGAGTGGATAGTGGTAGAAAAGGAAAGCACTGGAGAATATATAAAAGAAGCACCATATGGAGCAGAAGYGTTGAAAAACATAACAACATTGCCATCGAAGGGGAGAAGAGACACAGGAAGGAAATCATTGGGAACRTGTGGCTCAAGAGAGAGGGAGGCAGTGGCAGTTGATTTATTTTTGCTGAAGAGCAAGTGAGACAATGTTGATGCAGAGCTGACACAGCTTCCTTTCTTGGCCACTCGCTACGCTGTCGAGTCTGAAGCCTCCATACTCTAAGCTGGGAGTGACCGACCTGTCAAGGAYGGGTGTGCCAGGTTATATTTTTCATTCTCAGATTAGAGATTATTGGTGCAGGTAGGAACTCAGCTAGAACCTGGTAGTGGTTAGTGTCTCTCAAATAGACAACATACTGTCTGCCACCTATGAAGCCATCTCTTGCCACTGGGATAGGCAAGAAATCCTCAGGTCTACTGGCATCAAAATCAAAGAAATGAGAACTTCTGCTTCTCCCAAATACATCTCATGAGGTATCACTGCTCATAGCTCCTCAACTGCCTTGGCCTCACTGCTTGCAATTCAAAATCCTTGCTCTTTGGCCCCAGTGCTACCAAGGACAGACCTGTGCCATCAGTTCCCCTGAAGCACATTAGGTTGTCAGCACAGGTTCTTTACTTGGCTTTTCAGGCACATTTCCTTGGCAGAGTGTCCTCTGTGTTATCGCTTCCTGGAAACGGGCCCTTGCAGTCAAGGACAGTTTGTCTTAGATCCCCAGACTGACGTGGACTCCAAGTATCCCCAGGAGCTTAAACACGTCCTGTTCCAGAAGTGCAGGTGTATGGCTGCTCTGGCTAATATCCCTCTTCAGGGACACCTGACTGGCCATAGCTGACGATGAGCAGACAGGCTGTGCCCAGGGCTCTGAAATATTATTGTTCTCTCTCTGTGGCATAGAAATAACAAACGATAGAGGATGCTTACTTCATTTTTCTCACTGCTCAACAGCATTATTTGSATAAAGATCACCCATGATCTTGACTCTGCAGCGCGCTCTTGACTTCTGAACTACGGTATGCTCTGGCTAAGCTTAACTTTGGCAGATACCTCACATAATCCAAGCCTCTCTGCCCTCCTCACAGAAAACCCCCGTGCTTCTYGCCCCCTTTCTTCCCTCACCCATAGCTTCCTTTCTGGTTATTCTGTGTCTAGGAATTTTCCATTCGCTAAACATCTGCCTGCTGAAGAGACATTTGGAGAAGGAGTTGTCTTAAACTTTAGTCAACTTCCTCAGCAAACCTATTGTTTAGTCCCAGTTCAGTTGTTAACTCTTAATACCTCCCATTGCCTTTGGTTCGGTTTGTGCATGCCAGGGGCACTGTCAGCAGAAATGGCTACAGCAGGACGTGTTCTCTGGCACACCCATTCTCATCGCTTGCTTTCTTACATTAGTCCAAGTGTATTAGTGCCATAARCAGGTTTCTCCAAATAACCACTTAAATTGCTATGTCTTTTTTCGTTCTGTACAARAGAACATGTTTTCTGGGGTACAGTTGGTCCCAGCATCAGGCACAGGGTGTCTGTTCTGAGAGAAAAAAAAACATTTTCAGGCATGACTTATCTTGAAAAAGAGTGATGTGTGATTGTTATTTTTTCCTTTGAAAATTAGTAGCGCTAAAAAAGAACAGAATTTCTGGGTAAAAGAGGCGCTTTTTGCTTGTCACACATTATTGGTTCTGATATCACTTGACAGGGAAACTAATAAGTATCTAGTTTAAAATAATACATAGAGAAAAACAAGATGCCTTTGGTTAGCAAACTTTATTGTAACAAGATAAAGGTCAAGACCTTTGGAAGAGCCATGAAGGTTCAAGGGAGTGTTCAAACGGTCTCTGCCTGTTCCATAGGATTAAGCATCACCATTTGATCCCATTAATGTCACAGATTGAGTTTCACATCTCCACTGTACATAGGACACTAATCCAAAAGTGGTCCTAACAGATGCAAGGTTACAATTCCAGGATTCATACAGTCTTCACCTGGTAGAAGCACTAGAAAAAAAAGTTTCTGAATTACCTCTCAGTAAGTGTCCCTAGCCATTGCCAATTTTACCTTYGCTGGCATGATGGGGAGTCCATTTTAGCCATTTCTCCAGGGATCTTTAAGAACCGTTAGGATGTTAATAACTTTGATTTTAAAAATATCTTTTTACAATCTTGGTCTTCTGCCTATTTCCACTATTTTCTTTGAGACAATGTGCCATTTTCATTATTTGCCTGCTCTTGTAAATCCATGCACAAAGATGTGTGCAACTTAAAGAAAACTGGAAAAAAATCAGAGGAAGTATAATTTGAAAGAAAAATAAAGCCCAACCAGCTTTCAGGATTACCAGGATTTGTGTATACATTAACAGCTTGAAGTATTCGATCATGAAGGAAATGAAAAAATTAAATCCATATATGTTTGCATATTATAAGAGTGTCAAGATAGAGGAGGCAATTCAGTGAGAAATCTAATACCCTTTGTTAGGTGAACATATTTGGTAAATCATGTTTTATAGTTGAATGTGGATTAGACAAGCCATAACTAATTTGTCAGATGTTGACTGAATGCCAATATTTTTGKTAGATATATGACATTTTAATCAACTTCATCTTTGAACTGAAGGCCTATTGGAGAAGGAATTTCCATCTGACCTGTCACTGGTTTTTAACGGTTAGCAAAAAAGGAAGAATGAAATGGTCTAGAAGCAAATTGCTAAGTTAGACAAAGTGTGGTGAAACATAATGAGATAATCAAATTGGATGTTGAGAAGGAAATAAAAACATTTCTCATGTAACTGATTGGGTTCCCTCTGATGTACTGTGACTTTCATACACTGTGGGGTAAGTAAACTGCTTAATCAACTTCCCCTTATTGCTGCAAAACACATGRTATAAATGGTCTGCTCATGATTCATTAAGTCCTCTGAAAAAGTAAGGGTTGATTCGAATGCTTCAGCTCTGCCTTGTTAACCTCGTTAGTACTCAGCGAATGGCAATGAGCTGAGAAAGAGCAGAGCTGATTTTGCAAGCACCCTGATTTACAGATCCCCCATGCGAGGACACTATCTTTGGAACATTTATTACAGATGTCGGAATCCTAAGTCTTTAATCACTGTGTTGTTAATTAATACCCTATTTGTTACTGTCACTGGTTGAATACTGGATGTGCAAAATTCCACATGTGAAAGTACTTAATGTAATCAGGTAATACATTAGTGAGGTGCTGCTCAGCTGTCAGTCTGGTGGAATGTCAGGGGGTGCCAAGAAAAGCATTGCAAGTACAAAAAAAAAAAAAGAAAAAGGAAGGTGGGAGGGAGAAGGGTGAGATTGTGGGTAAGATTTTCTTCAGACGTGGCCAATAAGGGACTACCTCTCCAGCTAGAAATTGTCAGGATCATTCCTTTAAATTGCACTGCCTTGCCTTCTGTCACTGGTGGGATGTGATTTCTCTCTGAAGCAACCAACTGCACAAGTGTACTATGTGATGCTGACTGCACAAAGAGCTTCTACAGAACAAATAAGAAACAAGACAAAAGCATGCATGAAGGAGAAATGTCTTCCAGATAGATGACAGACTGTTTCTGGGTTGAGGAATAATTGCTGGTTTCTACTGTTGTTGTTACAAAGAGAAGGGTATACTGGAACGTTAAATGTTGGTGTGCAATATTAAAGAAAGGATTCTGAGTAATTCAGGGGTAGGTAGGTTTCCTCTCAAAGAAATCTCATATTCAGAGTTAAGAGGGGGTGGGTTTGCCTGTAAGCATCCCCTGTCTTTCAAAATTATGCAAGATGTCTGTGTGCTTCACGTTCTTTATAGTGTGGCCCTGTGCATCCCACTTCCTMTTGAAAAAGGCGTGCTGTGCCAACAGAGAGTGTGTGCGAGTTAGGAACAGAGACCCCTCCGGAGCCCAAGGAGAGGGAGGGATGCCCCTTCTCAGAGTCATTTTGAGCAGGAACCTAAGCTGAGTGCTCTAAATCATTCCCTGAAGAAAGCCATTTCTTTCCCTTGTCCTACGTAGGGAGAAGCTGGACAGTTAGGGTGGGTGAGTGCGTGAATTAGTGCAGGTAAGAGCAAGAGTGAATGCTGTTTCATCCCAGCAATASTCTTTTGTTTTGGTGGTTCCGGTTTCTGGATGTATTATTGTAAAAAGCAAATAAAGGTAAAATAAGATTATTTGCAATGAAAAGCTAAGCTTGTATTGCAATATTCTTAACAGGACTATGGCTTCAGGTCTCTGGTAACATGAYGATGGCCCCAGTTCACCACATTACTTATCCTTGAAAGGGATACAGTTTTTTTAAATTACTTCTGTCATATACTATTAGTAAGCCAGTGAATCTTTTAAAGGCATCCAAAAGGGAGCTGGTCTGTGCAATGGCAAGTCTTTTACCTCACTTCTAGAATCAAGCAATCACATTATCTGAGTGACATATTTACCCAAGGCCTGAAAAGCTTATTTCTACTGACAAGTTCTTACTACAAAAAAGTAGGTGAAAAGGAAATTTTCCTCTGTATATGTGTTTGAATGTCCACRTGTAATTCCATAGTATCAAGGCAGACAACTCTCTCTTCTGTATTTCATTGTTAATGACTGGTTGAGAAAAGGAACAAGACAATCTAAACYGACTTGCTAGAGGAACTAAATATTGTTGAAAATATTTAACCGAATTTTCCAAACTCTTAATTGTGATCTTCAGATGGAGGGTAAAAACTGTATAAAATAAATTCGTATGGGATGTAAACAAGTGCTGTGGTGGTCCATTTAGTAATACCAAAGCTGGCTTTTGCACTCTGRTTTGTGGGGCTTGGGGGCTTAAATTTTGCTTTTGTTGGTTTTCGAAGCTGTAAAGTGGTCAAAAAATTAAACCTGCTAGCTGTCATGATACGGTCGGTAATTTTCAGACAGTAAGAATGGCTGTGCACAAAAAATACCTGAATAATATAACAATTGCTTTGCATTATACTAATTAGACATAGTTAAACTGCATCTAAAATCTTACATTGCTTATGACTGCTTTAGCCTCATCTTATGTTTCATCCGTGCAGCTCAATGGCATTTATTTCTTCCATTTCATTGCCTTTTCATTTTTTAAAATCTGATCAACAAAAAAAAAGTGACGAGGTGTGATCTAGACAGTAATGTGCACAATGCTATGTGTTTTAGTGAAAAGAAGTTAAAAAAAGATGATAAAGAGACTGAGGATGGGGTTATATGAAGAGCCCTTGGCAAAAAAATCAGAATGGGAGCCCTGGTATGAAGGAAAAGAGGAAAGAATGGACAGAGGTCTGGGGATGAGAGGAGCAAGAAATAAACCAGCTTCCTGACAGGGGGAGAAGATGGAAGCTTCTGGTAAAGGCAGATGGGAGAAATAATGACTGGATGTCTTTCCTTTTCTTTTCAGTTACCATCACCATCTGTTACTGATAATTTCTCTGTTTTTGAAGGAGAGCTGGTACAGTAAGTGAGCCAGCCCACCAACATAGCCAGCAAAGGAAAAAGAAGAGAACAGGTTAGAAGAAAGGGAAATGCAGGGGTTTTTATATCTGATGGTAAACACTTTCATCCTTCCCTGCTGCTTGAATAATGCATCCTAATTTGACATGACTATACTGGTCACCAAGTTCATGCTAGGGTTATATAATCACAATCTGATCATTTTTCTTAAGTGCTGCTCAGCACAGAATCCTTTTATGTGGATAAAGGAAAGCAGCTATTCTTTTTCTTGTGATTTTTGGCTTGGGTTGATAGAAGTGTCAGCCAAGAATAAAAATACCTTTATAATCTTTACCCTTTTTCCCTACAACACTTGTGAGTTGTACTATTTCTTCATTGTCCTTGTATCAGTTGAAACAGAACTTGGTGTTTATGCCTCTGTTGGTTTAATAGTATACGGCTTTCGTTCAAGTTTATTGAAGCATTCTCCACAAAATGAGTGTGGTCTTCAGATTGTGCCTGGCTGTACGTGAATGACTTTGGGTTTTTTATTTGACTCCTCTCTACTCAGAGGCGATAAGCTGGAACTCAGCCCCATCTCATTGCTCCACCTCTGTGTCATGTGTYTTCTATGACTGACAAGGTCTAGATTTTCTGGGAAAAATGAGAATGTCTGCAGGCTGTGTGCAAAATGCCTGAACTTCAGTGACAGCTTTTCTGATAAAATTAGGATCACGGCCTGCCAGTTACCCACCTACTCTTCGTTTTGCAGCTCCCAAATTGTCTCTGTGGAAGAGGCTGTAGTAATCCTTAAAGATGTGCATATTGGGGGAAGGAGTTATGGCGTTGAGGGATTTTATTCCTGTATAGAGTAATCCTTTTTCAATATCGTATTATATTTTTTTGGTTTTACATAATGTGGCCACCCCCGTGGCAAGGAAAGCCTCGGTTACTCAGAAARTCCTTGCCGGTCCTTTTTTTGCTATAAATGCACCCCTTGTCAGATACCTTTAAATGAAATAAGGTAGTAGTGCAGCCACCGTGCTTCCTCATCTCAGGATGTAAATGTGCCTGGCTCTGCATTTGATGGGAGACTTTAAAAGTAAATCATGTTGCAGCAARTAGCCTTGGTGGTGTCACCATCTTCTTCGTGAATGGAATTGCATTGGTAGGATTGCTGAGCCTTTCTGGATTGTATGCAATTTAGGCACTCACTATTCTGTAGTTTTAAAAAAGCCAACAAACACTTTTCAGATCCTAATTTAATTGACTGTAGTCAACTTGTACAGACTGTTTCATATAGTTTGGCTGGTTGTAGTATAGCCTGCATTTAAGCTAGAATAGGTGGGATGTATCATTCCTTGGAAGCTCCTGTGCCCAGGAAATCTGGAAAGRTAACTTCAGCTGGACACCTACCTTCCAGATGGCTGAGGTTACGTGAGATGGGTCTCATGCGTACTGTTTTCAGCTGTGGTGAAATATTGGTTGTGATTTGGGTGCTACTCATATGAATGACTAGCCACAGAAATCTTGGCTGTCTCTCTTCCTTGAAAGTGTACTACCTGTCTGCATTTGTCCGTCCAAAGAGCAGAACCAGGTTTATGTGAATTTTACACATAGGATTAGTAGTTTTCATAAGAAGTTACTGTTATCTAACTGTTGCTTTAGCAAGAGAAATAGGTGTATAGTAAGTACTCACACAGCTATAGAGCTGTTGATAMAAAAATACAGGATCAGCTTTGTTTTGCTTGGGTTTTACACGTATGTTGCTTGCTGCAGAGACAGCTGTTGATTTTCATYGTGTGCTTGCTTGGTGGGGATTTTTTGGATTTTAAATTTTGTAACCTGCAGCAGTGCACTGAATAGACTCTCCTTTTCTGACAACAGCATTACTATCTGTACATCATTTCCTTTCCCGTAAAACAGAGAAAGTGAGTGCACTGCATGGAGGGCCTCTGTGCTTCTGCCTGGGGTGGGATGTGTCTGAAAAGGGCTGGTTTGTGTCTGTGCTCCGGGCAGGTGGTTCGCTCACACACTGCAAACTCAACACATGCAGGTTATACTGGGCTTTGTGTAATACATCACTTGGTACAATTCAGCTATAGAGTGCATACACAATGAATCCATCACTTCCAGAAAATACTGGTTTTACTTCATGGATGGAGAGGGAACAGGGTAAATCCTGGAAAACTGGGACCTATAATAACACTAATACCATCTTTCAAGGGTGTCTTTTGCAGATAAATTCAAGAATGTTTGTGGAGCAGTGTGACGCTAGGTCAATACATTATTTAAGGAAAAAAAAAAACACTCATGAGGAAATGAATAATTTTCTATTTAGTGCTGGCTTTGGATGATATGCAGTAAATAAAGGCACTGAGTAATTTGTATAGTAGGAATTGTAAATAGATTTCCCTGCGTTGAGTCCCATTGAACTTTTGCACTAAATGAGGCAGGGTTCCTGTGGAAAAAAAGAGTATATGATCATGTAATTAAAGACTCTCTCATAATTAATACCCACAAGGAAGCTGAATTAAGGCTGTGGTCAACATTAACTCTGGCACTTCCGAACTTCTGAACGTCTCACTTTGTGTCCTTAAGCTTTTCAGGATTTGTTTGAGTTTTTCAGTGTAATAGCTGTTTAAAACTAATGATCCAGTGATCTTAGCCTGCTAGGGTAGAAAAGGTGGCKGGGATTAGTGTACTGTGTTGCTTTTGAAAGATTTAGGATATATGGTAATTTCAGGGAGATTGACTACATATTTATAAATGGATATACTGTAAGATGACCAAAATTTTTTACCCTTCAATAGGAGTTAAACCAGAGAGTAGCCTATAGTCTCAAGTAAGACTTTGGTTAACTCTTTTACAATATTTTAGTTCCTAGCATCTAAAACGCCTGACCCTTTATGATGCCTGTTTTCTTTAATGTGTGGTCTGGGACAAGACTGGAAGAGAAAGTCATGCTGTCTCTGAAGCTGAGAATGGCTACTTAGCATCCAAATATGTAATTAGGGAGCTTTTCATGCCTTTTTAATAAGTTGTAGTCATTAGTAAATTGCCAGTCTCATACCCCTCAAATGATTCAGAGCCTTTAAACTTGACTGGACTGGCCCAATTCCATGCAGAGCAGATGCTTTTTTGTCTCATTTCATTCTTTCCCTTTTGTTAGGGGCTTCAGCTGCAAGGAGAAAAAAATGCTAGTTGCAAATAAAAGGCAGGACAGTGAAAACATAGTTCCTCTTCTATGCCAAAACCAGGCACAGAGATCTCCCTCCTCTGCCTTTCTCCGACTTGAGAGTAAGTGCTCTGATACTGCGTCACCCCCCCAACTCCTCTAGGAAAAACTGAGATAAATCATAGATCCTGTATAAATGCCTTTAGAATTGTATTTAGGGTTTACCTACACGGACCCTGAGGAAAAATAATGCCAATTAACAAGAAGTATGAAAGTGGATTAAAATGCATTAAAGCTAAACTGCATGATCCCATATAGATGCTGTCACTCAAAATTACAACTACTTTAATTTCATCAGAATTAATTGACCTCTAACGTAAATTCAGGCAAACAAAATAAAAACATGTTGGCTCTGAGTTAGAATGCTTATAAATCAGTAATCACATTTAAATCAATTTCTTAATTAAAAAAATACCTGATTAATTACAAGGTTATTACAAATGGACTTTTAAATTAGGTTGGTTGTATGGCATTAGGCTGGCATTTTAAGTTTTAAACTGGGTTATTTATAGGGCATAATTTAATGAACCAGAAAGTCACAGGTAGATGCCCACAAACCTCTACGATTCTGAAATGGTCCCCAGTGTTTTAAAATGCTCTGGGTAGAACCTTTTGAGTCCATCGAGTTCATTTTGTTTTGACTTTGGCTTATGGTCTACAGTAAGGATGAGGAGTCACAGAGTTTATCCCTTATTGATTTCTGAAGCATATATGCTCGAAATACAGCAAGCTATGCAGCTGTGTCTAAGTTTACCGTCTCCCTTCAGGTACATTTTTTGTTTCCTATGGGATTCTCACAAGCAGATGGAATGTTGCACCAGCACAAAATCTTGTCAAGTCTTAAGGTAGTTACAAGAAGTGATTCACTCATCATTCTATCTTACTTTTTTCTGTATTCATATATACATTTGCACTGATAAAGTACTGCTGACTTTAAATTAATAGACTTCCAAGACCTTTTGTCATCCTCTCAGGATGTTCTAGATGGATAAACGGAAGTAATAATCTTGCTGTATCATTTTTTAATTTACTTCTGCAGACTTTTTCCATRTCTCATCCCGAAAGTGTAGCTAAGTCAGGGACTATTGTACTTGTGAGATGAGGGATAATAATTAGCTGTCATTCTGAAGACAAATGTAAGAACCGTCTTCAAAAAAGTATAATCTGAAACCACAGAAGTCTATGGCTTTACATAGGCACAATGGAAGGGAAACTTTGTATTTTCACTTCTGATATTTTCCAGGTTTTGAGACAACTATTTTGAGACGTATATGAAAAAAAGAAAGATATTCTAGAGATAGCGCAGAAACCAGCAAACACTATTGGTGCAGCATCACATGACATTGCGCTGGGGACCTAAAGTGTGGATACCTTAAAACAGATGCTTTAACAACAACCAGCCTGTGGAAAGTAGATGTTGTCTTTTAGTGATGCTTTCACTGTGTCTGATAGATGCTAGGGAGTTCATTCAGTTCTTTTCAGGCGTACATCAAATTCACATTCTGTTCAGCAGACCACAGGATGCATTTCCAGATCTAAGCTGGGCTGTGTTGCCAGTGTTATGTGTCRCACCTCATCAGCTGCAGTGCGTTTCCAGGGACTGTTACTTCTACATTAGAAGAGGGTTTGCCCCCAGTATTTGCAGCAGGTACTAAAGAAAAAGCAAAGTAACTTCCAATCCATTGAAAACTAGTCAGATATAATATACGTAGGCCAAAGAAATATGCACAAAATGCCAAAACCGTGAAGAAACTGTTAAATGGAACAATAATTTGGCTAATAGTGCATAGAGGCATTTTTTAGTGTCAAACAGACGAATTATCACTATATCCTTGTCCAGCCAGCCCAGCTATCGCATTCAAGGGATGGGTGTGCTCTCATAGGGTGGCTAGGGCTGCCAAAGATGTGGTTAAACTGGAGGCTGCCACACATGCATAATTAAGAAAATATACTTTTCTGATACTTGGAACTTCTGGCCAAAACGTAGCTTTCCTTTTAGATCCTACAGGATCTTCTCCTTTTTCTTTAACAAAAGCTTTTTTAAGGGAATTAACCTTATAACCCTGGCTTTATTCAAAGAAGCTCTAGAGAGTTTGCCTGTTAGAGGGAGATGTGCACGTTCAAGTGAATATGTATTATGATGGCTCCTTATTCCGGGGAGAATTTTAGCCAAAACCCGAGATGGGTATCCCAGCGCTGGATGTTACTTGGTTGTCTTTACTGGCCTTTCTTGAGTCACAAAATACTTGTTCAGTCATTGCAATGATCTAGAGATCATTTAAACCCTTAAGATCCAGCTGTGTTATTTTCTGCGATAACCCACATACTTTTTCACATGCTGTCTCTGTTTTGGGTCTGCCTGGAACCACTCTCCACAACCCCTGCAGCCACATCTGTGTTGCTGTGGGGAGCCTTCAGTCCACACACTTCAAATCAGGCAACCTTTTGTGGTCCTGATGCAACTCTAGACCAGACAGCTGACATAAATCCCAACYGTCTAGCACAGACCCAGATGCCTGGCTTCAGCCACAGGCTCTCCCAGTTGGGCAGATTAACTGGCATAGATTACTCATTGTTTTTAATGTTCATCCCTATCTAAACCATTCAGGCATGCAGCTTTCCAGAAGGGAAAAGAAAAACATAGGCATTAAAAATTTCCTTTCACATTACTGGAGTCTAGAAATTGTACAGTACCACTATTTCTACCCTTCCCACTTATCAGCGGTCACTTTTTCATCTTGCTATGTGCAAGGTTTATGGCACATCGTAAATTCAGAAATGACCTACAGTAAGGCCCAAGCACTTTTCCTTGTTCTGCATCCAGTCCAGCCTCTGTCATGTTAAATAAGGGGATGAATTCAGGTGAGTCTATGGTGGCTTGACCCCCACCACATGGTTGACCCTCATTGAGTACATCAGAGATGTTTTTTGAAGATACTGTCCCCAGTGTGCTGGCACAGTTGCCACCTGGGTAGCTGGGTCATGCTTTTTTCTTTTTTTTTTTCTTTTTAACTCTCAAAGTGTGAACATTAGTTTTTCATTTAAGTCACCTTAGAAAACAATATTGTAGTCACTCTCACTGATTTCTAGGTGCTAAGGCAGAGGCTTAGGCATAGGCTAAGGCGAAGGCATAGGCTTCTCCAAATGGTGTGAGGCTTCCTTGGAAGGAAATAGGTACGAAGCTGTGATGTTAGCTGTGCACAGTTGGTAGGGGGGCAAGGAGGAGGAGCAATCCAGGGAATGATAAGGAGGTCGAAACAAATGCCTCAGGGTGGCAGGTGAGGAGACTGTTGCTTAAGTATGTAAGTCAAACAGGAGGAAAAAGTTGTGACAGCGAAGGTCTGGAACCAGCGGTATACACGAGAGACCAGGAGATGTGGATAAAGTCACTGAATGAACATGGCAGGGCAGATGGAAGTGTCAGTTCACGGAGCACGTGATTCGATTGCCCTGCAAAGCGGTTGAAGTCCGTTTCTAGCACAACGGTAGCTTAATTAGCTGGACTCCTGAAACTAGAAAGGGGAAGTCGGAGGAGGGAGGTGGTGTCAGGAAGCACCAGGAGGGAGGATCGCTGCAGCACCGCAGCAAGGCCGCAGCGCAGCTCGGGCAAGGACCCTGGCCGAGGGCCTGAGGGTGGGTGCAGCTCGTGGGCGAAGGAGGCCAGGCGCCTTCTCCCGATCCGGGGCTGCGCGGCCGTGCCCTGCCGTACCATGCCCGCCTTGTGCCCGGGTGGCCCGGCCCCTGGGTGGGGGTTGCCTTCAGAGCCCCCACTCTTGAAAGCAAGGAAGCTCGATGAAGTGCCTGCATCCTAAAATCAGTATAATGAGAAGATGGAAATTTTTTGCTGACTATTTCAACAGCTGATAAGGGGCAGCTCAGAAGGCCTCATATTTAGAAAGCAAACAGCCTACACAAATGATATGAAACCTTTCCTACTTGAACCAGAGCAGGCAAATTGAGTGGTTCCTCCAATACATAGGTTCCTTGACTCATTTTTAAGCACAGTTTCAACTTTTACTGGTATAAAGGCACATACCTGGAAATTTACTAAGAATGTATATTAATGTCTCCTGAGGTCACAGCTTTACTAACACTCTGTTGATCCGTACCAGCTGGATTTTAGTTTCTGCTGCTCAAAACCAGGTCCTGCTAGAAAATGCAGAGGAAGAATCATTGYGAAGTGTTACAAAGAAGGCGGTCTGTGTAGGATCCACAGTCCCACTCTCTGCTGTCTCTGGGAACAAGCCCCTCAGAAGAACAAGATCTCTTTCTAATTCTTTTGTTTGCTGCTGACTCACAAACCTGTTGAAAAAGACTTTGCCTGTCACCAGTGCTGTAATCCAAGTGGAGATCAGCAGCCTAGGCAGCCCTATTTCTCAATAACCACTTCCTCTCTGGTCCCAGTGATCACTGATAAATATCAAATGGTGGGTGTAGAACATCCTGTCCCATTCGCTACTGGAGCTTTTATGGTGACTTTGTATTTTCAGATCCCAGGAAAATGTGGGCACCATATGACAGGACTGCCGGTACAAACATGAGATTGTTGGAGAGCCAACCTAGAAAGCATAGTTCAAGGACGTTACATAAAGCACTACTCTATAAATCCTGTATCCTTGACTGATCTAGTTGTCTCGTTTTGCTAGCACTGTGCTATTATTACACATTTAATGRTAGCTTCTTGTAAGCTGCTTATGAATCATATCCACACACACCTGCTTAGTTATTCCTGCCAGGTCCCAATACATTATTGACCGAAGCAAAATTGATCTTTTCCTGTGGACACATGTTTTTCTCTTAGCTCTGAGCTTCTGCAACAAGGGAAAGGGCCAGAAGCAGCGTTCCAGCTAAAGCCAAGTGAAATGAATTGAAGCTGGGGACACAAACTGCTATTTCCTAAAATCTGGCAGCTTCCAATCAACACAAAGAGTTTTGTCTTCTAGTTACTTTTATGGCTCTTATTTTGCCTTTAAAAGGGACAATTTGGGAAAATCTGGAGTTTTTCATGAGAAAGGCTTTGATGGGCTCAGGAGCAGGCAGTGGAATCAGATCACAGCAAACATTTCAGGCTGTCTTGACTCATCTCTGTCTTTCTCTGCGTTCCAGTAACAGCAGTGGCAAATGGGTTTAGTTCTTATAGRTCTGTGATTATCAGAAAACCAATGCAAGTGTACTGGTCACAAAGTTAGTGCAATAGTGACTCTTAGTTACTGAAAAGGCAAGATAAATTTTAGACACTGGTTTTCTGTCTCCTGAGCAGAAGGACCCTGCTTTCCCCTGAAAAGAAGTTAAGGATGAACGGCTAACAATTTCAGGTCTTTCAAAGATCAGACTTTTTGTTGCATTTCTTAGAAGCTACGGGGCTGACTTTGGGGTCCTCATTCTGTTTTTTAGGGTTTTTTTCCCTCACATGTTACTGATCAGTGAAATCTTTTGATGGATCTTGCCTTGTACTTCCTTTGAAATAGGAAATTATTAAGACCTACAATTCATCCCTAACTTGCAGAATCGTATATCCTGCCCTCTCACACCTCTCGTTAGTGAGACGTCTTACCCTCAGAAGAGAGCAATTGSAAGACCCTCCAATCCATCCATGTCAAAGTCTCAATGCCTTTCCTTCAGTCTCCTCTGGATGTCATCTTGGCAACTACAAAATGAATAAAGAGGCCTGTACGGAAATGTGTTTGTTTTTATAACCCACCTAAACCTGCCAAAAGATTGAGCAAAGCTATTTTTCTGTCATGTATTTGTCTGACATATATTTGTCCATGAAATTCATATCCAGGCATATGAAAATAGAGTCGTTACTATATGTAACAGTTTGTGCAAWTCAAGATAAAAACATGGTTTTGTTGGCTTGTTTCTCTTGAGATGATTTCAAATACAATGGACAACTGAGAAAGGAAAATCCAGTGATTGCACCCATGGGCTGGATAGCAGAGCTCTGCCACTTTGGCAGTTTACAGTAATTCAGTAGTGTTTATGATGATAAGAAAGCAATTTGGTGAAAGTGAGGTAAAACAGCTAATACAGAGCAAGATAAAACYGCAGTTAATTCAACCATCAGGAAACTGACCACTGAAAAATGGTCCTGATATGTCATTTTGAGTCAGTCCAGGTTGTGATTTTACTCAATCCACTCCTTGTTTAAGTTTCAGTGCTAAAAAGACCATTTGTCAGACTGTCACTCAAACAAACTTCATGCAACAGATACAAAGCAACCACAGTACACTGCTCTGGTGTAGCAAGGCACAGAGGCCCTTGCCATTAAAGTTTTTCTTCCACTGTTTGTATTTCATCAACCTTTCCAAAAGATAAAGATGTGATGTTGGTGGGAATCAAAATCCAGTAGGCCAATGGTGTTTATCAACTGCTTAGAGCCAGAATTGTATGAGAAGTCAAACTGAAAGTGAGTAAAGACAATAAACAGAATGATAGATGTACTGGCACCTATTTGCATGTTATTTCAAGTCGTTGACAGGCTGGGATATAGCCTGCGCATACACAAATGTGCTTTTGCCCTCACGTTTTTGCCAGGCATTCTCTCTGCAAGCAGCAGTGTAACTCTGGCGCCTACATTCAACAAAAAAAGCAGCTCACGAGAATACTGTGTACCAGAATACTGCTTACAAGCCTTATTACTTTTCATAATGCATCATCAGCAAATAGAGAATATTAATCTGAAAATTTCTAGTGGATTCAGTCATCAAGCAAATGCTTCCATTTTAGACGAGAAATTGAATAGGAGACCTACAACAAACAGTCCTTTAAAAACAACATGTCTTCAAGACTAAATTGTGGGGTTTTTTTCCACTTTACAAGTATCCACACTACCACCACTAAAAYTATTACATAAACATTCACCGCTGTGAATAAGTGTTTCGAAACATGGTTCCTAACTGGCATTAAAAAAAGTGATCATTTTGGAAAGCAAGGCATTCTATGCAAAAGTCCACCRGTAACAAAACAAAATCTCATCTCCTTTTCCACCAGCCAAAGACTGGAACTGACAGAGAAATAACTCTCTGTTACTGGAACTGGGTATCTGATGTTCTGAGAAGAGAGAAAAAGACATGTTATGATGTCAGGTAATTTCTCAGTAGAAAGGAGAAGGACAGCTAAAACCTGGGCTGTAAGCCTGTCAAGTTTTTGGAATTTAAGTCGAGTAACTATGGGGCTAATCCAGGTAATATTGATGCTACTACAAAGGCTCCCTTAAGCAGTCTATAGATTGAGTTGAAGTTTTCTATTACTTCATAAACTCACTCAGATCATGAGGCTTCTGCCGCCTGGTATCCCCCACTGTCCAGTGGGAGAAGCTGGCTCTGATGACAGATGGAGAAGGTTGCTTTTTCACGTTTTTAAGAACATCTACTCCCACAAAGCTATTCAGCATTGGGCTTAATATTTAAACTTCCTCTTTGATTTTCAGATTCTTCTAGTTTTGCATCTGCCGACTACATCGAGGGTCGATGAGGGGTTATTGTTGTTTTTTTAAAGGTACAGAACACAAAGCAATTGAACAAGCCATCTCAAAGATACTGTCAGATGCATACTACTTGAAACGTGAAATCAGCCCAGTGGGTTTCTAATAAGGAGACCAATTTAGAATGATCTGAGTGAGAACTGTTGAAGGAATACAAACCACAAGCCAAGATTCCTTCCAAAATCCCAGCTCTGACATCAGCTGCGCAGTGGAAAGCCATCGTGCTTTATGGTGGGATTCATTTTGCTTAACTTTTGATGTCTAAATATCCAAGTGAAATTTGTCAACAGGGCTTCCTTTGTAGCATCGTAACACAGATGGTAGGCTAGGCAAAATGAACTGCTCTTTGGAAGTGCTGTGAGAGCTATGGAAGTGCCAGGAGCTCACTGCTACGAGAGACAAGCCTTACTAACATGAGGCAGGTGCCTTCAACGCTTACTTCAGGTTAGAAACCTCTCTTCACATGATGTTTTCAGAGCTGAATCCTACCCCCTGAGGGGTAGCCGTGCTGCTGTTGCAAGTAATGGCAGCTGGAGGTGGTCTGTAAAATTTAGGGCGAGTCCACACTTAAAGCTTTTAATAATAGATTAATATTCTTTAGAGGCATGAGGCTATTTTTGACAGCACTTACACTGGCAAAAGTCCTAATGTAAACAAAAATTGCCTGGCAGAAGAAGTGGSGTTTTGTTGTAGCTTTTTTCTAGTTTACTCAGGAAATGGGTATGGGTTGTTTGGGCACCCCTTCCAAGTAAATGTCTCTTCAGCGCAGGAGAAAGTGGCACCTTTGTTGATGTGATGGGAAACCCAGCAGCATGCGAATTGTGTCCTGAAGGAAATGTTGCTCTGGGCTGCGGGGTAGGGGAATGACCACACCTAGCACGGGGGTAGGCTCTCTTTTGCACAGGATTTCCTTGGCCTTAAGCCCTCTTGACACCGTTCAGGCCACGGTCTCTTCCCTGCTCCATGAAATTGCAACCACGATTCGTCTGGGCAGTGGTTTCTAAATCAGGGCAGGCGGCTCTATCTGGTGTACGGGTCACGGCGGAGAGCGGCGGTCACTCTTTCCTGCAGGCTGGCGAGACACCTAGCAAGAGCGGAGTGCCGACGCTCATTAAACAAGTGTCGTGCTTCGTGCAGGGGTTTTGACAGGCCTGCTGCAAAAGCAATCTTCGCCTGATATATCCTAAATGGTATAAAAATGTCATCACCCTCTCTCACAAACGCAAAGAAACACACAAAATCATTTTAGCCTACAGCCARGAATTTTAAATATGGAAGTGGACAAGCTGCACCAGCTCACCATCTGTAGACTAGGCCTTCCTTTCGGTCTCAATATCTCCATCTCCCTTCTGTRCATGATAGTACTTTACTTCACAGAGGCGCTGCGATGACTAGTTTGTTATTGTTTACAAAATGTTTGCAAGATCAAATGAAATGTGTAAGATATACATATTGTGACCTGACACACGTGTGGCTTGGTTATGCAAGATGGGCCTATCTGTGTTCTTCCATAAAGCAAAAACCCCTTTGATATTAGAAATCGCTCGTTATGAATTATGATTTTATTTTTTTTATAAAACAGTTCTAGAGTAATGTGGAAAGTGTAACCTCTCCGTGTTCTCTGGTTCTCCTTAGTCCTGACACATCAAAGCAGCAGCCACGGGGAGACATCTGTCACTAGTTAATGTCATGGTTATGGAGGTAGAACCTCCTCTTCTGTTTGGGCCAGCGTGGTCAGCCCTTTGATGGATGTGTTCAGCCTTCATCCAGTTTGATCACCCCGTGCAGCCCCTTGTTCAGATCTGCGTGTGAACAAGAATGTCCTGACCTGAGATCCTTTTTAATACAGCAGGGATCCGTGATATAAACCATCAAAGGAAACCTTTGATCTTTTGACTATCTCTTAGTCATCTGCTGCACAATGCAAATAATAATGAAAACAAAGCTAAGGAGCAGAGCAGCTACATTAAAGAATCAGGCTTGTTGCCGGCAACGAAGCTAATCACTGAGGGTTTATCCTATCGTCAGACTCAAAAAGAAAGAGGGGGGAGGGAAGAGAAAAAAGAGGAGGAAAAAAAGCTGTGCTCAGCAGTGAAACCTCTTTACTAAACTGAAATATTCCAGGAACACTAGTTATTCTATGTCAGAGGAGTTTATGAGAGACAGAAACGTGCAGCCACTCTTTACAGTAGAATTTAACAAATAATCCTTATTCCAGTGTATTTACTGTTTCTTTTTTGGTCTAATTTGCACAGAAATATGTATGAACATCACAATTTGAGTATCACTCAGTTTCAAATTAAGTTAATAGTACTGGAGTCTTCACTGCMTTTTCTCTACTTTTTTTTTTCCTCCCCTTCCTTCCCCCCCTCATAATTGGCCCTTGGGACGGAAAGCATGTTGATTCAGAAAGTGAATATATCACTTTAGGAAAATAATGTCTGAAAAATGTGAATCTCTTCCCTGTATTCTCATTTGATTTTGTAGCATTTTGTGAGACTCATAAAACCTCAAACAAATGTGCGTGACAGTTGGAGCCTGAAGAACTGCGTGCGTGCATATGCACGTATGTCTGCACGTGCGCATGTTTTTCTGTCTGCATGTGCTTTTTGTGAGCACACTGAAGGATTCTTTCAAGATCCGATGCCAAGCATGCCTGTTTATATACATTCTTTCTCTTATATTCCTCTTGCACGTAATTATTTAGCTTAGGAGAAATTTTGATCTGACAAAAAGCCTTGAAGTTTTAAATCATTTATTTGGTAAGTGAAGAGAAACAGCCTAGAAACACCAGTAATTTTCCCTTTCTGTGTGTGCTATCAGTATCTCTGAGCTCTGCTCAAACTGTCAAACTGTCTCGAAGGTTGAAAATGTTATACAACTTCTACATCCCGTTTGCAGTGCCAAAATGAGTCCCTGTTCTGCCAAAGTAACCAAGCTGGCACAGTGGGCCAAATAAATAACTTATAGCTGTTGAGCAAAATAATYCCCATCCCCTTTGCGTTGGTCTAAGTGAAACCTTAACCTTGAACCTGTGTAAGAAGAAAGATTTCATAGGTAAAGAGACCAAATAAATTCCGAATATTGACTTCAGTGGACAAATATCACGACAGTGTTGTTAAGGTCACAATCTTAAGTTCAGTTATTCGGAACCCTAAAGGTTCAGGAAGAATCTACTCCTTTGCTAAATACTGAAGTTAAGTGAAGTATGAGGTATTCTAGGGACAGAGAACTTTGAAATAAAATTAAAGCTGRAAAGCTCCAAGGATAAACTGTGATATGGGACCACAAGCACGTTAAGGTTGATGCAAAGAAGCTTTCAAACAAGGTCAAAAGTAGAGTGGTACAGACAGATTTGCATCAGGGGAAAAGAAATAACTTTTTGGGGAGGAAAAATTGCTGCAGGTCATAATAAAAAGTAAAAAATGCTAACTTTTCTTGAACGGAAGTTCAAGAACAACCTCCAAGGAGAGAGGTAGCAAATGATGCCACAGATTTGGCCAGGAGGAGAGCAACAGTAGACAGGCACCCTTGACAGAGTGTCAAGCCAACAGGTGAACAAGTTGGTCAAAAAGCCTGCCTGGATTTTTCAGAAGTTTATCTGGAGCCACCATACCCCAGCAAGCTGTCTCCATCTTAACAAACCAAACTTCTTCCATAAAACATCTACTCCATGGGAAAATGTGTCATCAGCACTGATCTAAAGTGATGAACGTTGCCTAGTTTCTTTAGAAAACTCTTATGCCTACAYGTATGAGGCCAGTGAGCTTAGTTTGCTCAGCCCATGTAGCTGGAGTTTCACATCAGGCAGCAGTGCTCCCTCAAACAGACCTCCAAAAAGGACTGCTGGGCTCTGAGCAAATTTGAGCACCCTTCAGCCAGAAGGATGGAGGATCCCTGGAGAATGGGAGCTATGGAGAAGAAGGAAGATGTAGGAGARAGAAGTTGTTAAAAATATCCAGGGCTCCATCATGCTCAGGAAGTAGTGCACTAGAGAGGAAGGCAAACAGAGTTGTTACAAAAAGCAGCTCTAAACCTTTGATTTATAAGACCTTTCCTGACACTCTAAAAAAGACAAGTGAGGGACACTACCTACTATTTTCTGCTCTGTTTTACACAGGAGATTCAGCATAGCAAAAATAACAGGCACTATGGACACTAAGAACTGGTATTTGCTGTAATGTAACTCACTGTTTCTGTACATGAGCATCGGAACAGACTAGCCCTTTTACCTGCTAATTATTCCCAGACAAGCCCAGACTAGCCCTGTGTAAGCATCAGCAACTCTCATGAAAAAAGAGAGTCTGCTAGGTGCCATTTCTCAAAGGTGTCTCCTTTAAATTATTGTTTTCCTTTCTTAGAGGGTACGAGGGAGACTGTTTTGTGCACAGATAATCCCTCTTGGATTTGCTGGATTTGTCAGTGCAACTGTGTTAGAAGGGACACGAGCAAGTTTACTTTTACAGCTGGATGAACCTGAGCAGACACTGAAAGTGTAGGTGCTTTGAATTTTTATGGTGGCCCATCTCACAAAAGCCAGAGCAGTACAGAGGGGTTGACAACACCATCATTTTTCTTAACTGTAGCTGAACTGGGAGGCCTTCAAAAGACTTATTGTTGTACCAGCGCTGAACCCTCAGACTGTATCCAGAGGATTTTAGATTGGTTTTATTTTCATATAGGCATGCCTTCCTGATTTTGTTCTCCTGTCTTTTTATAGCACTGTAGTTTTTAAGTAGTTATTGGCAAAGGAGTGGAAATTTTACTTAAATATGTCATTGGTGGTATTTGAAAGGAAAAAACAAAGATACTTTAAAAGACCTGCTTGAATAACAAAAGGATTTTCCCTTTTTTTTTTTTAATTAACATCCATGAGCTTTTTGTTGTCTCTTGTTCCTTTCTTTTTGGACTTAAACTAAGAGATTTTTTGTTGTGTTTACTCTTACTAGCTTTTGTGCGACTTTGCTTTAATTTCTCTGTGTATTTTTAGCAAATCACCATCTGTACAATTAATGGAAAATCCCATTTTTACAGAGTTTTTTAAAGTTATTGTTTCAATTGTGTTACAACACAAAGATAGCCCCTGTCCCAGGGAGCTTACAGTGTGAGACTTAAATAAAATGCAGCCACTAACTAAACAGACTCTGAATCTTTCACAAAAATAAAACATTCATTGTCAGAAATAATATATAGAACTCTTTAATATGAAAAATTGCAAATCTTCAACTGACCACATATCCTGCAGGAGTAATTATGTAATTTCAGAAGAAAATAAAACAGCCATGTTTTGTCAAATATAAGACATTTCACACACTATCAATTTTACAGATATAAATACCTAGGGGCATGCACAAACTCTATGATCACCAATGGCACATTGCCAAGTGAGGACAGATTCATTAAACATTAGAAGTATCAGGCACCCACCCAAACCCATAAATTAAATTTTTAAGCCTTGAACATTATGCCACTGCATACAAGTTAAATATGTTTGGAGACATTTTTATGCAGCCTAATTAGAACTGAATGGAAATCCCAGTTAATGTATGATGTAGCTCTTCCTTAGCGTAGTTTTCTTGGCTAAAATCAGTCTTAAAAGAGTCTTATTCCTTTCTGCAACTTGTTGCAGCTAAAAGAAGCTGCTGGTAAATTGGGTCCAGAGACATTAGGAAACTGCTGCAACTGGATGGTTGAAACAACCCCAGTCTGTTTAGGTTAGCGGGWCTGCCGGTAAACCTTTGTAATGTGTAGGCAGAAAGAGTGAGTTCTCAATGAATATTCTCAATAGCAGTGACTAATCTTCTTTGAAACTAGCTCCTGTCACCAGATGAAATTGTCAGCAGGCTTCTGCAGCTACTGTTTGAGCAGCCAGTCTCTATTTRCAGTCTTAAAAAGCTACGTGCATCTCGGCAACCAGATACAATTAAACTTGGAGTTTAAACAGCACGGCAAACCCGAGCCTCTTTTTCTCATCTTGCTTACTAGGTTACACCTACCCACAGCAKCTACCAGGAAAGACCTTTGTGCAATGGACATGGCAAAGAGAATAGCTTGAAACATGAGCTGCTTCATTTGCCATCTAAGGAAAGATTGTGAGGTTTGGCCTATAATCTGAGTTACATTAGGGAGTTAAAGATGAAAAGCAGTAACGGACTGTTGCGCCCTTGTAGCGGGAGAGATGTTCATTCCCTCCAGCTGAGCTCAGGCGTTACCCATGAGGTACCTGGTATTTCGTCCAGCTCCAGATTTCTTACTCATCCTCAGTTACCGCTTTGCTGGGTGCCATTTCATAAGGAGTTTGCAAAAGCTTGCCCTCAGATGTGGTCTTTTTCTCCTTTTAATCGGGGAATTGGTGTAAGGGACAAAGATTCCGTAGTGTCAAATTGCTTCTTAGATTTAAAATTACAGAAATATACACATTTTTCTTTCTGTTTTTTAATAAAATTCAATCCAAATGCTAGGTTGTGGCCAAAACATCTCAGTGCCCTAAACTTTAAGGCATAAAAAAAAAAATCAGATCTCCATAATTGTGAAATATTATGGAGGGTATTCTCCATAATATTCCTTTCTGTACCACTGTGGTTCTTCACCTGCCAACAACGGGTTTCACAGCAAGGCTTCCTCTTGTTCATAGCTAGCAGGTAACTATGCAGTTATGCAAACCAAAGCATAGGCAGTGATAGGAATAAAGTTAGACCAAGCAGACCTGTCGTGATTCAATTATGGATAGCAGCTTCTACGTGGTGGAGAGCGGATTCCCTGCTCCCCTAAATCACAGCTGTTCCCAGAGGAAGGTCCCTGGTTCAGACAGGAGATGGCGGAGGAGCTAGATGTGGTGCCAGTGTAGGTGGGATGCTGGACAACAGCATGACCAAGACTCAWGATCTTGGAGCTTTTTTGCCAGCACCGGTGCTCATGCTGGTGTTAAACCCAGGTGCCCCCCTGTTATTTTCTCTCCTCTCCTGATAAGCCTGAACTTTAACTGAGCAAGTGCTAGGTAGTAATAATATTTTAGATGTTACGAATGGTCTGAGCAATCCAGCGATGAGTGAATTGCTCTTTTGGTCAAGGGAGTCACAGAAGAGAATGACAGTTATAAAGTAATGAATTTGCAGCAATTATGTTTCCCATCTTGGTTCCCTCTTCAGAGATAAYGATGAAAGGTGGTGGAGGTAGAGGACACAGGATGAATAATTGATTGTAAAGCATATTCACAAGTAAGAAACAGCAATGAAAAATCGCCACTGTTGCAATGATCCYGCAGGGACTGCTGATTGTCGATATTTCTGCGAAGGACTGGATATTAGTGCCTTTCATGGTAAATTAAGGTTGGGTTACTTGGCATTAGCTCTGTTTGAAGTTCAAACAAAAGATAAAGGTCCCTTTAAAAATAACACAAGGAATTATTTTTCTTTTCATGTTTTGTTTTGTTTTATCAAATTAATAATGCTCATGTACTCCCCATTTGCCCTGCAGCTATGATTCATATGTGTGTATATGCATAAATGAGAGATACAGGCTCTCAGAATTTACCACAAAAATTAAAACAGGAAGGCAGATGGCAGTCTTTTATTCCATCTGTATTTCACTTAATCAGCTACTCTTATCAGAACTGCTGCTTTGGAAATCAGCGGTTCTTATTTGTTCTTTGCAGACTAGAGACACACAAGCTGCTCTTTTGTGAATGTTCTGCTAGCTGACACAYATGCAATACCTATCTATATGTAAGAAAGTGAAAGAAAGTGAAATTACCTAAAAGCATTTAGCATGTATTAGCTAGGTTTAACAGAAATACTTTGCCTAAAGATAGACAAGTCAGGGGCCTTAATTTTCCTCTATTTGAGCTGTTGTAAAGGAAAATGTCAGTGGAGTCACCCTGATGCAGGGAATGAAGAACCAAATCTTTTTTGCATGAATTAGTAAAGTCTCAAATTAAATGAAGCTGGGGGGAAAGAGAGAGAGMGAGAGAGAGAGGCAGTTATGTATCCATTCTTACCAGTCTGGTAGCTTGCTACCAAAAGAAAAGAAAAGAAAGAAAGAAAAGAGAAAAAAACAAAAAACAACAACAAAAAAARATGGCTGGCAGGCTGGACACTGTCACAGCAGATTTGTGGAGTTAATTTACCTATTTTGCAGGCATGTATTTTAATAAGATTTAATGAGCTGCTGAAAAGAGGAGTGCTGCTTTTTTTCGACTGATGTCAGTAAGATGAAAACAAGCGGCTTTTTAGAATGACGTTAACTGGCACTTTAAAAGTTAATAGCGCTCCTATGAATCTGTGTTGGCAGCACCTGGAAGAAGCAGGTGGGAATTCCACTGAGATAAATGGCAAGCCAGGGGCAGAACAAAATAATAAAGTCTTATTTGCAAGATCTGGAAACAGCATCAGTCCTTCTGGCAAAATCTTTTTCAAAATCAGTAGAAGTCTTGTCTGCAGTGAAAGGCAAAAAAAATATTTTGAGAAGTTCTGGGACTAGTAAAATGTTTATAGTATTTCAAATGCAGATAGTTCTTTTAGCATAGTATTTTTTAAATTTTGTCACAAAATTTGAAATCACAAGTGTGATAGGTGAAGGAACATGTAAGCCAACCACAAGAAACATCCTTGTTCCACAACAGTTGGAGCTCAGTGGCCCCGGGTGTTGGATAATGAGTTTTTCAGGATCATATCAGTTCTCTGCATCGTAGAAATCAAGAAGAAAGCATCTGCATAAGCAACGTGTCCAAATTCAGCCCTGAAATACTTGCATACTTCCCCCCTCCAAAGGCAGTGGGAAATGCACACCACTGTCCGCTGAGGGCTGAATTTTGGCCTCTCGCTTGCAATCCAAAACCAGCATAAAGGTAGAAACTGCTTTGATTTCATATGTTTCTTCTGAGACTTGTTTTGCAGTGTGCTGAAACACAAAGGCTCTGCTTTTCTGGTTTGGCTGAGCTCCTTAAAGGGCAGCATCCAAGGGGAGTGATAGCAGCAGCGGTGGTTTTCAGTCCCGTGTGTTAACTCATGGGGCCTGATGCCAGCTTCGACACTGTATGCCCGGAGGACAAGTAGCCGATAAGCAAGTCTTTTGACTCTGTCCCGCAGGTTGTTCTCATCAACATGGGGAGAGAAATGTGGCCTGGAGATGTCTGCGAAGGGGTGGCTGGAAATCTAGGTGAAAAACTGTGTTCAGCGGAGAATTATTTGGGGAGCTCCAAAGAGGTTCTATACCATGCAATGTTTACATTCATGATCTTGGTGACGGAGGAGAAGAACACGCTTCTCGAATTTGCAAATGACAATTTGGGAGGGACTGMAAGTGTGCTGAAGGACAGGATTAGAATTCAAATTGATCATGACAAAATATAGAAATGAGCTGAAAAAATAGGATGCATTTCAACAACAACAAGTGCCAGAAACTACACTGAGCAGTAATCAACTGCAGGCAGGAGGAATGCGAATGAATTAGCAAGACGGCAATTCTGCAGAGAAAAGCTTGCAAGTGGTATACTGGATCCAGGCTGAACACAATGCCAGCAAAATCATGGTTTTCAACACAAGCAAATGCCAGCCTGGGATGTGTAACCAGGAGTAGAGATTGATTGACATGTGAAATAATTCTTCCACTCTAGTTTTTCTAGCACTCGTAAATCCTTAGATCATGGTTGGAGTGTTGTCCTGGGTACTGTAGTTTGGGATATTGGAGAAAGCAGAGGAGAGCAGAGGTTTTAGAGAAATGGCCTACAAAAAACATGACTCAACTCTGGTAATTTAGTSYGAAAAGAGGAAGACTGGAGGAGGAGCATGATGCCATAAGTRCATAARAGACAGCTAAAAGGAGGAAAAGGGTGCTCTCTTCTCCATTTGCATGGTAGATAAGATAAACTGGGGCAAGTAATACGCAGCTAAAATGCTCTTCACTTTCTAATGACAGAGAAAATGAAGACCTGGACTAGATTACCTGGAGGGTTGTAGAGATCTTTAAGAACAGGCTTGACAAACGTGTACCAGGAAGAGCAGGGATGCAGCCGAGCTACCTTGGGCAAGGGATGAGCTGGGTGACCCTCCAGTTCACCGGTCCTGCCCTGCGGCTACGCGCTGTGATTCGCAGCCCACTGCCAACAGCCTGGAGGGGCCCTTGCAGGGCAYAGCCCTGCTCCAGCACTTGCCTAGCCCTATAAGGGCTGATAGAGATTTAGTTGGCAGGCGAAAGTGTGTCACCAGGCAGGTTGTGGCTTCTCAGAGTTGCCAGGAAATGGACGGGGGTCAGCCTAAAATGCCAGTAACACAAAAAGAGGCTGAATGTAGAATTCAGATGACTGTCTGTAGGGTGAGGCGCCAGATCCAGATGTTGGGCAAAGCTTTGCTCTGTCTCTTTCAGTCTGCCTTATCTTCATCTTCTTTCAGTTTGCTCTCTCTGCCTCTTTTATCCCTTAGGAGAAATTAATTTTGAATGTTTTTGTGAACAAATAAAGATCAGTGGCTTGTGGTTTTCATAATGCATCGCTTTGTGGTATGTCTTTGTCTGCACATCACAAATTCCAGTAGATAAGAAAACTGAATAAATATTTCATGTAAAAAAAAGTACCACAGAAAAGAGCTAATTAGCTGGATTGATATAAGTTGTTCTGTGACCCAGGAAAATATGTTAGTCGTAATGCTGTTCTTGATAAATTCCATGCAAACTCATTCAGACGTGCTGTCAAGCTAGGAAAGGCAAACATGAAAAGCAAGGAGAGGCACTCAAGGTAGTACTAAAAGAGAAGTCAGAAGAAAGATTTTTGTCTTAAAGCTATCCCACAGTGTCTAACTCGGTTCTCCCGAAAGCTGCTGATGGCACCATAGCCAAAGTGGGTAAATAGCCTCACAGAGTTATGAAACTGGGGTGGTGTGATTTGTTCTGCAGAGGGTGGAGTAAGAATGAGGGCAAGGCTTGAGGTGTGGTTTTTAAATGGTGCACTTAAGGTCACAGAGCAACTGGCTCCAGTCAGATTATTGCCCTTATGTCTGCAGACAAGCCTCTTAATAGTATACCCCGCCTTCAGAAACTGCACAGAGGAAAAACAGTCCATCTCCAGGATGGTGTATAAGACTCAGCTACCCCCCTCACCAGAGAGGACTCAGCATTTTGGTCTCAGAATATAATTCTTTAGTGAGGTCACAGAAACGAGAACTTTTCCATGATTGCAAGGTGAAGAGTGGAAATCTGTTTTCAGAAGAAAGAAGTGGGGTGTGTAAAGGTTCCCTTAAGAACATCTGTGTGAGCGTGCCTGCCTATTTGTATATTCCCCTTCATTTAGCAACCAGCAAAGTCAGGCTATGCACAACATTTCCACACTGGAAATCTCCTTTTAAGGCCAGGCACTCTGCCCTCCTGTAGCTCCTTCTTTCCTCCTCCTGTGAAGTCAGGCAGAGCAGGGAGCAGCGACAAACTGTTGGAAGGCTTCTGGTGGGCTGCCTCTCTGTGGCGTCCCCTGCGGAGTACAAACCTGCTCCCGTCATAAGCCTCTCCTGGGGACCTGAAATGCCTTAAAGTGTCCAAAAWTTGACAGTAAGCAACGTAAGACACCATCTTCTCCCTTTATTATCTCAAGCAGAGACTGTCTTGGCAGTGAGATCCCTGTAATGGGAGCCCTCTCCATGCTCCTGTCCGTCTTTTCAAAAGCATATCTCGCTCCGGCAGAGTTGGGCTCGGTTTCTCCTCTACAGTTTGACAGATCCCGTAAGTGTCGTGGGCTGATTACAACCACAAGACTCCTTCAACCTTCTTGACTACTGAATGATGTGCCCCACATCTCATTTCTATGAAAAACAGTATTTTACTGTGCATTTTAAAGTAATTTGAGTAAGTTGGTGATGTCTTGAGATTGTAATGGATTAGAGGTCCTGTTTCTGCTGTCAGAGTGCTAGGTGGAGTAACTTCACATGCCCATAATAAATGTAGTTTCTGAATGTCATTTACTTTAAAACATTTGTTTGAACAGGCATATACACAAGTACACATGCAAAAATCTCTTTTAAACTTTTGGACTAGAGCTTGCCCTGTTTATTTCAGTAAAAAGCTGATAATTGTTGAGGAAAAGGGTTTGAGCAGATAGAGAGAGCTGGAATGAAATCCTCAAACTTTTTTCTGTGATACCTATTAGGGTTTTGTCTTCCATGAGGTTAGTTTTTTTTGGTCTGTTTTAGATCCAGTGTCTCTATAAAGCATATAATGTTAAAAACAAAGTTGGTCTTATCAGGAGGAATAAAACCGGCTGCTTCTAATGGAAAGAAAAAGCCCTTTAAAAATGTTAGAATCCAGTTTTARGGTGCTTTTCAGTATGTAGACCCCCGCTCACTCATCGGGTCGGGGGTCCTGCCTTGCAGGGACCGAGAAGCCTGCTGGGGCCTGCCCGAGCAGCAGAGGACCGGGACGGAGAGGCTCTCCCGCCTCAGCTGAGCCGCACGGAACGGGAGGTGAAGCGTGCCAGAGGGAGAGGGTGCGGCGGGGGGGAGATGAGCGCGGCGCTGTGGCTCCCAGTTACACCGCAGTGTAACCTCTCTGGGAGAGCCTGCTCCCCGCTGCGGGGGCTCAGGGGGGCTCTGGGTCCTAGCCCGAAGGTGCTCTTCCCACACGCTACCGAAATCACCTCAAATCCGGGATTCAGAGTTGCTAGGGACACAGAGTTGATGTGTGTAACAAATTTCGGAACGATCCCGGGCTGAGATTTTTAAATACTTTGTATGGCTCGGGGCAGTGGACTCGTTTTTTTCAGCAAAGACAYGCCTCAGGCTCCTTGGCAAATCCTGGCTGTAAGAGCAAGTGCAGTAACCTGCAGATGGCTGTAAATTGTGTCTTGGCCATGCCACATGTTTTATTTCCATTTGAATTTCCTCTGCCCCAGTATTCCTATAATTTCACCCTGTCTTTTGAGCWCATGCAAAAAAAAAAAMCCCAAACCCAACACTAAAACACAGTGTTGCTCCAAGGAAAGCAGTGATTAGACTGTGACTGATTGGAGGGGAAGTAGATTCCAGAGAGTAGAGTTTTATTTTCAATTGAATTTGATATTCACATTCACCAGCACACAAAGTTTCCCCAAAAACATACCTTCAGAGGAAACACTAGTCAGCATTTCCCTAATTCAGGGAAAAGCTTAGCTTAACGTACATAACAGTTTTCCACTCACCGCTGGTTCTGGACAGTGTCATGTTTGAGAAGGCACCTCATACCACTTGCTTGTCCTTTAAAGAGTGTTATTCAAATGAAAGTGAAGTCCAAAGAACACTTAATTAATAACAATAATTGACTAATGAATACAAATGAATAACGAATGATGCAATAAATGGATTTAATTACAGTCACAGTTAAGTACAATGTCAGCACCTTTCTGTGGAACATGACCAACCCACAAGAGTTTTGAAATCACAAACTCCAGGCCAAGATTTTCGMACTGCTTGTTTCAGATGCCTTTTTTGGGGGCACCCAAGCTCAAGATGAAGTAGTGCAGAACACTTTTTTTCAGAACAAGGGTGCTCCGGACTTTCTAAATCAGGTACCAGTATGGTATCCTGAATTTTGCATTCCAGAATGAAGGGTCACCAGTTCACCTTTGGGAATCCCAGGCATATGTTGAAGCAGGTGCCCAGCCTACTAGACTGTGAGTGTGGGTTGTTTTTTTTTTAAACAGACATAGACATGTTGAGAGTCCGCTTTATGTTTGTAAGACACATACATGCCATTTTAAGCAGCTGCAAAGTTGCAAAGAATGAGTGCCTGTGTTTGGTAGGTTAAAAACTCTGCCTGTGGTTAATTCATGCCTCAGAGCTCAAAGCTCTGAAAGTGCTGGGTGGATCGTTGTGGTTTTTCAAAATTAAGGTGTTTCATTCCCCATAGTTTCTCCTTCTTTGTGTGTCATCACTTTCAAAGCTTTTATGGCAGGCTTAAATTTAGAGTCCTTGTGGCTTTGTTGGGGCACCACCTTTACCCTATGTGGTCACAATTTTGTGCTTCCTGTCTTGGAAAGATGGTGCCAAGATGGGTGGGGAGCTTCTCAGTGAGGTAACCAAGGATGGGCAAAATAGCACCACATATCTTTTATTTTCCAATTTCAAGGCAAGTAGATAGACAAGAAGTAGGCTTAGGTAGCTAACTTTATTCAGAAAGAATGGGCCAGAGTTAAGTGAAGGCAGATGTATTTCATGGTCCCAGTGCTAATTTTATGTGTTGGGGGCAGTAGTCAGGGATGTTTGGGTGTGTAAGTATAGCAAGATAGATAGATAGATGTATGTATAACATACCAATTATTTCCTTGGAACTTTAATTGCACTGTCTGACATGTAATCATATTTACAGGCCACCAACATTTTCCAACCCGGGTATCTAAAGTTAGCTTTCTAATTTTATATCAAGGTTGCTAAATGAGGGAGGCCTGAGCTTTTAAAAAATCAGTAGGAACTGCTGCCTGGTCAGCCTGTCAGAAGAGCAAACCATTTTGACAAGCAAACAACTATGAGTATTTAATTTAGGAATCCGGATTTTCAATTCTGTGCTTTTTCTGCTGTGAAGAATAACATCTGGCTTGCCTGTAGACAGACGATCTGTTAGTGCACATAATATATTTCTATGTAGTTCTAGCCCTGAAAACATGTTTCCTAGTAAAGGATTAGGGAGAGAACTGTTCTGTGAAGCAGCAAATCACTTTTCGAGCATAATGATCACACAGTTTGTTTCACGGTATAGAACAGTTTCTGCTTAAACTGCAAAATACTCTTTTTTTTCAATGGTTGTGTGCTCCCTTAAATGTTGTATTGTGCAGAGTGAAGGTCTGATACGTATCTGTAAGAAGATTTGTTTCTTTGATTTTCTTTGGGGTTTCCAACATTAGAAATGCCTATATTTCCAACATTAGAAATGCCAGGGATCTCCAGCATGATATCATGTGTTTACGCTGGAGGCCTGTCACGGCCTCTGGAAGACCAGGATGGGCACTGAGAAGCCCTTTTACAGATAAGAGGGAATTTAGAGTTCTCTTCTAAATAAGTCTCTCCTTAAATATCCATTTGGTTTTGGAGTTTACAAGACTCTTAAAACAAGCAAAGAAAAAATGTGATTAAAAATGGCCTGTGTTCTAAAGTGGTCCCTTATGTTGTTTTAAGTCCAGTGGTTTTTCCGTTGTCATGCAGGACAGCAGAGTCACATCTCCATTGTAAAGGAATAGATATGACATGTTTGTACAGTGCTCTGAGGGTTGAAGGCATGAAAAGTGATTTGTATTATTGCTGCTTTTGTAGGGCAAAGCTCTGCCTGCATTAGTCATGCAAAACTATGGAAGGAAGGGGGTTTTTACACATAAGATTTTGTCCACAGTACAAATTAATTAAATGAAAAACAGAAGGAAGATACACTGTATTGTCTTTCCAGATACAATTACTTGAATTCAATTCAGGAAAGTGCGTTATTAATAAAAACCTACCATGAATATGAAGCAGATGTCCTAATCTGATACAACTGTAACCTGGAAAGAGAGGTTGCACTGAAGTGATTCAGTGGTAGATGAGGTAAGAGGTAGAATAAAATATATAGCAGATAAGAGGCAAGCCCAGTGGCTCAGGCTTTAAGATCTGTACTGTTACCCAAATATAAAATCCTAGTCTCATGATTGATAAGATCATATTATTCTCYTCTCTGGATCTCTCTGTTGGCATGCTCTTGTGTTCTGTAGCAAGTCCCTTTTTATTGGACTCTTTGGCCATTGCCAAAGTTGTCTTCAAACTCAAAGGTGAAAAAAAACAAGCCTGTAAACCTTTTTAGCATTGACTTTTGGGTTGAGAGGAAGATAATTTTTAATAAAAACTGCTTCTGGATAAAGCTTATTTGTTTTGAGAGCTCCACAGATATCAGACCATATAATAAAACTACTATGAACACCTATTATCAAAATGGCAAATGAAGCTCAAAATATGTACAAAGAAATAAAAAATTCCAGTATCAAGCTTTTAAAAGTGATCAAGTATTTGGGACACGTTTGTTTTTAGTGGTTGTGCTCAAGACTTAACTATATGCACCTAATTTTCTGCACCTGCCAGTCATCCCATCCCCTCCCCCTTAAAATGACCAAACACAATACAGACCTTTTTTAAAATCAAATACACAGAAGTCTAAGTTACTTTGGAAGCTGTGGCCATAATTTCCAGCATTTTATGGGCTGCAGTATTTGTTTATGCTCTTTGCCTGTCTGCTTAGACTGCAAGACCTTTGAAGAAAACAGCATGTTCTCCTCCGTGCTTTATACAGTACCTTGCACAATGTTTGTTAATAAACAAGCATGCAAACAAAAGAATAAATTCAATTTAAAACATGCAGAATATTTGACGCTCTAAATATCTTTTTAATGGGGTGGTGGTTGTGGAAGAGTCTGTTTTACAATGCATGTGGGTCAGCTGCAAAATAAGAAAACAAAGGCCATATTTGGAATCATTTTGTGGCTCTRATCCATGCTCCTTTCATTAAAGCTCCTTCCTTCCCCAGCCATCTCTTGCATGAGAAAGAGACAGGGCAACCTGGAGGATTACAGAATAACAAAATCCGAAGGGGGTTTGGGAGTCCGTGGAAAGAATAAACAAACTCGAATGTCAGGTTCTGCCAAGAAAGCACCTGGAACAAATGTATTTTTCTGTTATTGTATGCTAAGTGGGTTCGCCCGAAGAATTGCTTGGAATTTAATAGCGGCATTTCCTGAGGAACAGGTTTGAAATGAGCTTAATCACAACCAAGTGATACTTTGCTAATTTTGAAAAGGCAGAKAGTTATTGGACATTTCCGTGGGCATTTGAAGGGGTGGGATTTTGGAGGGACTTGGGGTTGGGGTTTTTTTCAGTTTAGAAAAGAATGAGCGAAAGCTTGTGAACCAGATGTTTCTTCTCAGATTACAGCAGCCTGCTTGGTCTACATGTACAAAATGGGAATAGGCCTGTTGCAGTACCAGGTGTTATATCTAACATATAGCATTACTGTTACCATTGTTTATACAGTAGTCCTCTAGCTGAGTCTCAGGCATGCCGTAGGCTTACACTGCCATGCTTAATATCTACAGGACTGACTATGAGAGAGCTCTGAAACAAGGTTCTCTCTGTGTTGGAGAAAACCCTGCTTTAAGCTACATCAGCAGGGAGGCACTTGGGCTATGGTATCGCGATGTAGTCCAGCACCTGAAACTTTTGTCAGCTTGGATCGTGGTTGCTACGTAGAAGTCTCCATTAAGTACTACAATAAATGGCGTAAAATAAAGAAATTGCATGGGTCAGCGAATGTGGGGTAACTTTACTGTGACATACATATTTCRGAGCTCTCTAATGTTTAAAAGTTACAGTCTTAAAGTAGGAAAAACACAAACAAGGGAGTAAAAAAAATCCAACCGAGCATCTACAAGCAAGCCAGACTGGTTTTCTTTATTCTTTACACCCCCATCATTGCACCTACAAAATGTCTCTGAAGTGGAAGACATTCTGGATGCTCACATACTAATGTTCATATGCAGAACTACCATTCCAAGTGTTTAAAACCCATAAATTGGACTGCATTTGTATATGATCTCTGCTTATCTTTTAAGCCACGGCCAGACTTTCAAAAGTTACCCAACAGCTAGCATCTCCTGCTTGTTGTCAGCATTTGCAAAGAGCTCAGCATTTACTCAAGTGCTTACACTGGAGTTGCACTGTCTTGAAAAATTCAGTCATTAACGTGGGTGCTTAATGGTGGTCTTGAAAGTGCAGCTGGCTCTGCTTCAGAAAGTCTGTGTCCAGTGCTGTGACAATAGGTAGCTTTTAAATTCAGAAGCAGAGTTTTCCCAGGCCAAACATTTTTATGGACACTTGTTTTATCTTGTCAGTGCTTGTTCGCATGGTACGCTATTTATGAAGCATAAGATAACATCAACCCTATAAACATATATTTCATTTGTAGGAGTGGTTTATTTTCCATGAATACGTTCGCATACGCAATCTGCCTAAAGAAAGCAAGCTGTACACAACTAATCAGTGTTAAAGCAACAGCTTTATTCCATAACTTCAGAAGAAAGCAGCTGAGTCATTATCAGCTTTGAGGGGTAAAAAGACATCTAATTTTTTTCTGCAGTATAACTAGTATCCATCTTTTTTTTTTTTTTCTCCTTGCTTATCCTCCATCTCCAGGTTAGAAGGTATTGTCCAGTCTTTTATGGACAATTTAAAACATCTCTATGTTCTCCAATTTTGAGGAACATAAGCCATTCTTTTAACAATGGGATATCCTTAAGGGGGGCAAGAATTGTCCAGATGTTACTAGTACAGAACAGACTTTATTAATACAGATTGCAACTGACCGGTTACTGGGTAGAAGAAATGGAAAAAATAGAAACAGTTGGGTTCTTGCTGCCTCTGAATAAAAGACAGATGCTTAAATATGGAATTAGGAGCCTACCTGTAGGAACCTACTTTTAGGGGGGAAAAATCTGTTTAAATTTTTGCAGGTGTTTATCCCCTTGAAGAAGTTAGAAGTCATTATAAGTGACTGTTTTACTCATACAACTTGTTATTAAAAGTTTCCCATTAACGTGTTGATGTTATTGGTTGTCTGAAGTTCATATTCATCCATACAGCCTAATTTTTTCTAGGAAGGAAAAGGAGTTCATGTCTGAATARCTAGGAGAGAGAGACAGTTTTTACTGTGTTCTTTGTGATAAGTTAGCTTAATTATGCTCCAAAGGAACATGAGAATGGCAGTTCTAGATCAAACCAAAGGTCCAACTAGGCCACTACCCTGTCTCCAACAGGGCCCAGTAGCAGATGCCTGGAGGAGAGTGTCAGTGCATGGCAAACGKGTAGTGCTGTTCCCCACAGTATTTTCCCAGCCTCCAGCAATCTGTCCCAGGGAACTTCTCAAGAAGGACATGCTATCTTTGTATTAAATGCAAAGCGCTTGCTGGACCTCTCTTCCATGTATWTGTCCAATCACCTTTTGAACCTCTGCTAACTTTTGGCATCAAGAGTGACTTGTGGCAATGAGTCCCACAGTCTAACTGCGTGCCACCTGGAGTGCTCTTTCCGTGCTGCAAACCGATTATTTCATTTCATGCCCCCCTGTTCTTGCAYGGTGTGAGGCAGTGGACAATCCTTCTTAAAGGCAGCAGATTGAAGGGGTACYGATCACAGACCTGCCAATTCTTGCCCAACTGTTCAACCACCATCACATCTTGTAAAAGAAGGAGTCTCCCAAGCCTGATTTGTGTTTGCAAAGATAGCAATTACTCCTGCTCAGTTTTTGAGGTGCTCTTCATGAGGAGGCAGATCCGGAGTATCAATTCTGCCAGAATTGTCCCTGACTTGACAGTTTGGGCAGTTTTGAATGGCATCCTAGCACCACGGCCCTCGTGGCCTCCATTCAGTCAAGGAGTGCCCGGGGGATAGGGACCATGCTCAGMGAAGTAGGATTGGTATTCCCCATCAGTACGCTGAGCTGTAACCCAATATGCTCTGCATACGCTGTAGGGAGCATGAGCACCCAGTTCCCACCCATACTGCTAATCAGAGGACTTGTAATGCTTAAGTTCCTGCGTGGATCTGGGCATTAACCTTTTTACACTTTTTCTTAATGCAAGTGTGAATATCCCGGGCAGCAATCCTTGCCATTCTTYTGTATGGACAGGATTTTACGGAGCTGTTCTCTTCTGTAGCGCTACAATATTCAGCCTCACTGAATATGCATATCATGTGCATATAATTTATTTGTGCACATGTTACTGTGTGTCATATGAAGACAGACATCATGTGAGCCCTGCTTATGGACTACTGATGCTTTTAGTAACCCAGATGATCCATTAATGCACCAAATTTTCATAAGAAATCAGCATCTGGGAGCTCCCATGCAGGCTGTTGCAGTAATGAAGGGCCAGATTTTCACAAAGGCACACAACACAGCTGTCTAAAGCGGCCAGAGTGTCAGAGGTTGTCTCTAYGCAGCTCTTCCCAGTGCTCCATCTCCATCTGAAGAGAAAACCTGGGAGGTACAGGGCACTTCTGGAAACCCAACTGTTTTCAGTTCCTTGGTGGAGGTYCAGCTCTTTGACAGTTTGCCTTTGGTTTTAACTGCTGAGCAGGTTTGGAAAAATGGCAGTTAAGGTGCTTTTTTAGTATTTTGAACACTTGAAGTTCTTACTAAAATAATGGGAGCTAAATATCCCTAAAAATCCGCTTATATATTTAAATTCTTAAAAAGGAAATTAAATAACATGACTTTAAGTATTACATGTAGTATTAAGTATTACAAGAACTACATCCTCAAATCTTATAAGGGTAATCYCTGCCTCAAAAGTTTTTTCCTCTCTTGTTGTGGTTCACCACACAGCTGTGTGAACACAAGAAAGGGTGTGAGACCAAGTGGAACTCAGCTCAGCTCACCATGACGTGGAAACTGCATCATTAATGAGCCTGTGTGTTGGTCCCACTTTGAATTCCTCCCTYTTAAGCATGGGTGAATAGAACAGTACAAGGTTTTCTGGAAAAAGTTGCCCCTGCCCTTCACAGCCATTCTGACACTTTCCTGTTTTGAGTGGAAATAGTTATCGTGGGATTACAGCAATCTTTTTCATAGCTGCCTCACACCGTGGCTCCCTATCATGCTGTATTGACCAGCATTTTCAAGCTTTCCTGAGCTATTTCCAACTGGAGAGTTCCCAGCTTTTTCCAGAAACTGTTATCATTAGTTTGTAAGTGCATGACCTACTACACTTCTTTTATTCGGATAGTTCTTCGTGTATGACAGTTTGATCCTTTGCTGTACTGGCAATATCCCAAATTCTCATCAAAAAGTTTGATGAATGCGTTCCTGCGCATTCCTATCATTGTGCCAAGACCATTCATGAAAACAGTTGAAGAGATCAGTCCAAAAGCTAATCCTTTCACTAGAGCACAGGAATGTTTTTGCTTCCACCTCCGATGTGGTAATCCCTATTGTGCRTTTGTGACAAAGACGCATCTTTCTCTTGACCCCAGCCCTGAAGCAACCTCCTCGCATAAYTCTTGGCTGCAGCTTTCAGTACTTATGTGCCTGGCTGACATCTTCTGCTGTGATTGTCGCAGCGTGCTATTTCCATGGCCCCACCAGAGAGAAACTCAAATTGACGCAGGCCCCTCAGGACAGATCAGCAGCCAGAATGAYGCTGCAGCTAGGCCAGATAACTTTTCTGCCTTAGATTTACGTTCGTTGGTCATCTGGTAAAGATGCAGGGTTCTCAAGTGAGAAGCCATCTTAGCAAGGTCTTTGTCCGTCGGGGTTTTCGTGGGCCTTGAAAACCCCCACAAAACAAGTGTCAGCGTCTGTCTCCAGCAGGCTCCAGCCTAGCCAGCATCCTCTGCRTGCATGCCTCTCCGCTGCGTGCTTGTCTCGCTCTTCTCCATCTCTCCTTAAGCAACTTGTCTTTCAGGTGACTCCTTTTACCCATACTCTAGGAATACACTGTTGAAAGTTAATGTCAAATGGATGGCGCTGCCATTGTCTCTGAAGAAAAGTGTTTTCTATCGGGTAATGGGCTATTCAATCCTGAAGGTCTGTCCCACTCCAAGTAAAACAAGGAGATTCAAATATCTCCAGGCTTCTTGTCTCTCAGCCCAAGAAAGACTTTAACCCATTCCCATATCCAATACACCACCTTCCAATACTGAAAGGCAGAAACACAGCAAGCGTGCAAATTTAGAAAATACTTCCATGTTCTTTACTCTRTCCAAATCTGTGCTCCATTTCCCCTCCTGCCTTTGGCAACTGCGGCCGATGCTGTTGTACTTACTGAAAAATCTGGCAAAGTTTTTGTTCTATTTTATCATATACCTACTTTATTTTTAAGCACAGAAGTTTTATACTTATTTTCCCTTTTCTCTTTTCTATTTATATGGGTGAGGAGCCCTTTGCCATTTGTTTTAAGGCAGTTGAATTTTCTGAAAGAAGTGGACTGGGAAGTTTTCACAATAGCCTTACGATTCTCCAGTCATAAGATGCAGTTTTTCTTTGACAGATCTTTTTTGAAGATGGAACTTTTTCTCCATATTAGGAGGATCTCTTATTATTYCTGCTATTCTGTTTTGAGATAGGGTTAGCTGTGAAATCCTTCTCCAAACACCAGTCTGCTACAAGTTACAGCTAACTTTGTGTACCTTAATTCAGAGATAGTTCCTCCACATTCAAATCCTAGAAATAATCAGACCAGTCTGTGTCACTGTTTCCCTAAGCTCACTGAAGTTTTTCCTTCATTATTTATAGTTTTGTTTTGGTTTTTCTTCTCCTAAGTTTAAGGTGGATTGAATAATGAGCATTCAAGCTAAGGTTACTCCTCTGACTAGTTTGACTAGCGTTTCCTCAAGTACTCACCAAAACTGAATCTAAGATAACATCTCCTTGTGTTGGTTCCACAAGAGTAGCAGTGAAAAAACACCTGTCAGGTACCCCTGCCAGGAACCTCCGGTCTCTGACATTACTGGTAGAATTTGTTCTCCAACGTATTTCTGGAAAACTACAGTATCTCCACATAGTACAAGGCTCAGAAATGTTTCTGTCTCTACCAGCATTACATAGATCTTTATTCACACATACCAAAATGTGACTCCAGCCTGTAGCCCAWTTTTTTTCCCATTCAAAATGATGGTGACCAGATAGTCACAGTTTTGTTTATCCACTCCCTGTTAATGTACAGGGTTACCCATGGCTTTTGTCATTACACATGTTTTTGTGGAACAGCAAGTACTTCCAGCAACTGTGTTTTGATCATAATCCCTATTCCAACCATAGTTAGACCAGGTTTGGGTTATTCCTGCAATGATATGTTTGATGTCCTGCACCAGATGTTCTGGTTTCTTCATTTCAAGRTATGTCCTGTCCTTTCTGTACAAAATTTCATTTCTACTTCCCATTGACTGTACCCATAACTATCATCTGCCTGGCTGCTGTTCTCATCCTTATGCTCTGTCCATCTATTCTCCCTTGTCCTTTCAGCTACAGTAATGCCCTTTATCATGTGTGGTCTGTGGACTAGGACCAGGCATGGAGACCACGTATATCTCTTCCAGCCCTTGCTCCTTGATTTATGATATAAAAGTTTTCTTCTCCATTGTCACAGATGGTCAATTCCTCTTTCCTGTCCCCCTTTCCCGTACAGTCTCTTAAGAAACCCATCTTGAAAAAAAGGGATTTTTTTGTCTCTCATAATCCCAAGAGTAGTCCATCCAGACCTGAACCTGTCTTTGTTGGTGTCAAAAAGGGAAGTAGGTAGCAGTGTACTCAAATGAGCATAACTAGTTATTTAAAACAAAATTATTTGGAAGGAGTCATATTGAATTAAGATATGATTTTTTGTTTTGTTTGTAAATGAGCTGTTTAGATCATTTTACAAACCCAGTGTGGCTGCTGATTCTGTATAAAGGATTATGCAGTTTATCTTTGTTTTTTGGAAAAGTCCTTCACTTAATTAGGCTGATCTTCAGTAATTTGAAGTATGGACAGCTAAACAAGATGCCACATGTGCACAACWGTTACTGTACTGCTGCAAGTTCACACCTGAATTTACCTTACAGTAACAAGCTTATCCATCTTAACTCTTRGTGTAATATTGGACATATTTCAATGCACATCCCAGAAGGATATCAACTAGTCTTGGACTCTTGGGAGCTATAGGAATACAGCTAGATAAATATTCATGATAATTTTAAAATAGAATTATGTAGTAAGTTGGCTGACTTCCATTGAGATGTGTCCTTAATACTTTGATATAGGGTTTTAACAGATTATATCATGGCTAAAATGGTAAAAAGCTCATTTGGAGACCTGAGAAAGTTTTAGTGTCAAATCTCTTTGCCTTGTMCTTCCTTGGAGACATAAGGTCTATGATTCTTACTTGAAACTAGGTCTTCTGGCAAATATTGTTGATGAAACCTATTACGTTTTAACAAAAACCCTGTATTACACATAGGAATTATAGTGGCCTTTAGGAGATTTTGGAGATCACATTGCCCAGAGTTCAGAACCAGCTTTGCCTAATAATTTGTAGTGGTACCAGGAAGTAAATTTTCCAGACTTTAATTTTTCCTTAAAAACAAACCAAAAAACCCCAACARCTGCTTAGCAGCAGCCCAGTCCAAAGAAAGCTTGAACTACCAGGCTGAACACTCATCAGGCAGAAATCAGTATTTCTGCAATGGCCAGATTATGAAGTCTTCAGCAGCAAGCCTCAGTTCTGGTGACAGAGATGCCTTGGATTGTAACAGCAAAGTACATAACGGTAGCACAACTGGCTCAACTAGTCACAGTATGTTTATTTTTATGACAGCAAATGCAGAGTATTCATAATATTTTTCATGAGTAACGCTACATGTCATTCACAAGGAACTTAAATATGCTGTGTGTCCGTTGCACAAGCTCCATGMATTTTGAGTTATGGGCCTGTCACGATGTTTACTAACCTCTGGTTTGACTTTATCAGTTCTACATAGGAAGGGAGAAGTGAGAAGGAAGGTGACATTTCTGAAACCATGCATCTGTTCAGCGGGTAGTTTTTATTGCTGCTTTACCTAGCCCAGAGAGCTCAACACAGCCAGAAAGACAGCATAACCATCCCCCTCAGGGTGGCCCAGAGCCAGCAGAGAGGTCCTTTGTCACCCCCATCCACCCACGATTTTCTAACCTAGCAAAGGGTGGGATGGACAGAAGGTATAAACAACCAAGGGCTGCTGCCTCTCCGCTCCAGCGACAACCAGATGGAGCCAAACGAGGCCGTGCAAGGCCCAAAGTAGGGCTAAAGCTGTGCTGCAAGGCTGCGCGGCATCAGGAAGAGCCGCCGGTAAGAAATAACCCAGTTGGGCAGCCACTTGGCCATGCGAACACAGGGCTGGTGCAGCTGGAGCTGCATATGCTGAGTGACTTGGGGCTTGACAGCATCAAAGGTTTCAGTGTGTGAAAAGCTTATTCCTCTGGCTGTTTCTGATCCAAAACTTGCAAATTCATGTGGTTTTTTTCACCACCAATCTAATTAGGAGTCTTCACTGTACGGAGGCCAAAGAGACTCTCAAGTACTTGCAGTATGCGTATAAACCAGAGTATTACAGATAAGTGGCTAGAAGTGAGATCAGTCCATCCCATATCAGGTACCTGTTTCTACTCTGTTCAGTTAGCCAAGTACTGAATTAAAAAAAAAAAAAAAACAAAAACAAAAACAAAAACAAAAAACAAATAAAACCTCTTACGTAGTCCAGATTGTATGAGCACAAGTTGCCCAGCAGACACTGCCAGAACGACCCAAAATTCAGTTTTAAACTTACCACTTAAAATGCCAAGATGCCCCAGAGGAGAAAGAGGGAAATCTTTCTCTGGTCTGTGTATATATTGTAAGTGAAGAGCTGATTTGGGGCTTTAAGTTATTTGCTCAGAATGGGATTCAGTCTAAAAATATTAGGAAAAGTAGACAATGAAAACAGCAAGCAGCATATTCAAAACTGATAAAAGGAAACGCTTTCTCAGAGGGTGTGTAATTAGATGACGGGATTCATGGCTGCAGGAAGCTGTTGAGGTGACAATTTAGCACCATTCAAAGAAGGGATTAGTGTAGGTATGTGGCTAATCGTAATTTCTGTAGACAGAACTAAGTGAAAGGAACAGAAAACCCAGAGCATGGCAGCCTTTTGTAGCATTTCTGGAGCTCTCCTCAGAAAACTTTGATGCTGACTAGTGTCAAAGACAGACTAGGAGTAGCAGGACCTGCATGGACCAGTCTGGCACTACAAGGTGGACCTTACAGGAAAACCCAAATGCACAGTCTTGTACACGTAGAAAAGAAGGAGGAATCAAGTGCAGCTGAGTTTGTGATTAGTGAAGTACAACAAAGAAAGAAAGAAATAGTATCCATACTAAATTGTAAGTTTGATTTAGAAATTATTTTTCTTTCAATACCCTGTAGTGACAAAAGGGTTGTATTTAGAGGCAAAAGCACAGAGCAGAGGCAAGAGGCAGCTCCATCAGCATGAGCGTCTTCCTTAGCCATGGGGTACACCAGCAGCGAGCAAAGGTAGCAAGAGGCCTGGAAGCAGTCACCCGCTGCTCGACTGCTAGATACTGCAGATCTTCATAGGTTTGGACACAGATTTAAGTCCCATCTGCTTTTCCTTCCCATTCTGCAGTCTTCCCTGCTCCCGTTCCTCACATGGAGTTTAAAACTGTTTCTGGTAAAACTGCTTTCTTTGGACCTGATCTTGCAAACTTTTGCTGGTGGACATAGTGCTCTCCTGAGTTAAACGTTTAGTCTAGTGGGCTGCAGAGTTGGGGGTTGGATCCTGGACGTGGCTGTGCACGATCAACTTCAGAGGTGCTCCACAAGGGTGCAGCAGCCCACCTACACACTGCTAATTACAGGACCTTAAAGGCCTGACAGCTCTCAGTTTACTAGGAGGGGGCTAGAGGGGCTTTGTTCTTCCTTCTCCCCAGTTAGTTTCTCCCTCCTGCTTCCCACGTGCTTCACATTTTTCCCCCACAGCACTATGGCTTTTCTCCAGCGCTTCCATCCTATATGCCTGATGCAACGAGCCAGAACGAAGCATCAGTGCTGGTGGGAGCCACGTGTACCTCTCCCCAGCTGCAGCCCCCCCAGGCTGCCCCATATCTCCCCCCTCGTCCGCCTCCTGCTTAGGTAGAGATTGTGCACAGCTCTGGGCCGGGCCCTGCCTTCTTTTCTCCCAAAGGGATCYGTCAGCTGTTCTACAAACAGGAATACTTGGGAGGGAAGAGCTTTCTCGCTGTGGGTAAGGGTGGACAATACCTGGCCCTGCACTAGTTCATGTGAGAGAGAGAAAAGTAGGAGCAGTGAGCTGTACAGTATCGGGAGCCACCTGACATAAACTGTCATTTCGACAGACTGCTATAAAGTCGAAAAAGTAGTTTAAGTGGAAAAAAGAGTCAATGCAACGGAACATCCCAAGAATAGAACATGAGGTTTTTATATTTTATAGTCCTAAGTAACTCTGTGTCACAGCTACAGGGCTTTTAGGAAACCATGAGTTTTTCTTTCTTTTAATTTCTTTTTTTTTTTTTTTAATCTTGCTTGAGTATTGCAGCCAATAGCTTTCAATTAACTTCTTTTACTGCTCCCATCAGTTGCTGGCACCTAAACAGAAGGATATTTAATTTTGCTGAAATGTGAATGGCAATTTGGTAGGAATAAAGTCAAAGTGAAGCAAAGGCTTTTCAGCCTCTGGCACATCAGCAATACTTTATTGACTCAAGGGGTCTCTGCATTCAGCTGTCAAAATGGTACAGTGGCTGTTATGATATTTCTTAGACCAACAGACACTGAGGGCAATTTGCAGGGCTTTGGAACATGCCGTGAGCAGGTAGGCTGACATGGATATATATGCAGGCTTCTCAAAAGCCTTGCTGTGCACCAGAGGGTTCGTGAGTTTTTTAAACGAAAGGAATGCCTTGAAACTGTCTTCTACAGATGGTATTAAAGGACTTGATCATAAGTTCACTGCAGCCAGTACAGAGACTTCTACTGATTTCAACACGCTCTGAATCAGCACTGCTCCCCGTATCAAAAGCCCATTTTRAATGATGTCATCCCTTACAACGAAATTGTTAGTGGATTATATGGGGTGAGCTCAATTCGGCCTATGACTACTTTCAAATATACGGCATCTCTCGTATTAAGTCTTGAAACAAAAATCTCCACGTGTACAGGCATGCTTCTTGGACCTGATCTATCCCTATGAAAATAATAGTTTGAAAAATCTTCATGAGCTTTCATTAAGAGAGATTCTCATGTTAAGGGAATGTACACTTGCAACAGCCAAGAAAAGGCGGAGCGGAGGAGGRGAAGACAGAATGGAGCAGAAGGCAGAGAAATAAAAGGATGCTTATGAAAATTGGACAGAAAAGAAGCATTACTCAGTTTCAAATATCTCTCTTTTTTATTCTATAGTRAAGTTTTAAAATAAAATGCTAGTGGAGTGTTCAAGTAGAAAAACACCTTACATGGCATGAAATTATTTTATTTACAAGAATATATATATATCATTACATTAAACATCATTTTCTTTTGTTTTTCCCAGTTGTTAGGAAAGGCAAGAGAGTTACTGATACTCTGGTCAACTGAAGCCAGGTGTGGGAGGGTCATGGGTAATGAGAAGGTGTTTGAATTAACTTTGCAACTACACTACTAACTAAAAGACTGCCTTAAAAAAACCTGCAGTTTCTGAAGGAGAAATATCTTGCCTTTATGCTGCAAAGTCTTTTAATAATCTTCTCTTTACCTGAGAGAAATATGATTAAATAGTGAATTATAAAGTGAATCACTATTGTTGAGAACTCTTTTTTTTGCAACGCTGCAAAAGTCAATAGCATTCCTGCATATATACTTCAGAAAGAACCCGTTTTAAGTAACCTAATGTACACTGTATCACTCTTCAGGTTTTCTTTCATGTAGTAGAAAAATTATTAAAAATAATAAGGTGGCCAAAATCATTCTTTTTATTATTCCCTTGATTTCTGTGGAATTTTACCATTAATTGAGTTCTTCTTGGGAAACCCCAAAAGTTGATTAGGAGAGATTATAATTAAATTAATAATAATAGTATAACAATACATATAGAAAACCTCTGATACTGTTACAAAAAAAAGCTCCTTCATACTTCTTTGAATGTAAAGAGACTTTAAAGTTGAGTGTAAATGAAGCTGTAGTGTAAATGAGAATCAAAATTACAGTTTATAATACCTCATGTCCCACTTGAGCTTTCTGAGTAACTTTGTGAATTGCCTGGAAACATTGGCTCAGCTGTACAAATAACAGGAAGAATCATCAGAATAAGAAGAATAACAGAGAGTATATTAAGCCAGACACTTGAGAAGAACTGAAGTTTTATTTTTAGCTTTTTAGCTGTAAAGTTTTATTTCACGAGCCAYTTCCTTTGAACRGGCTTGGCACACCTTTTCCAAGTGATGGCTGCGTGCGCAGCCCCCCACCTTTTGAGAGCAATGAATGAGGTAGGTAGTCAGGATCTATTTTTAGTAGCCATGCACTCAGAGATGAGAATGTGTTGGGTTTTTTTACCTTTGGCAGATTCAAAAGCTCTTCTTTTATCCCAAAACATGGGAAGTCAAATTAAATTTGCAACATTTATTGTGCTACATTTTATTGCTGAAAGGTGCATCTTCTCTAAGGTAATAGAGAATCTAGGTAAAAATGTGAAATGGGGCTTTTGAAAGTTCTTCAGAAATATTCACTGGACACAGTATAAATAGGCCTGTGATCTGTGCTGCACCTTTCTAAAATCCCAAGGGGTTTTTTTGTGGTCGAAACAGCTCTTGTTTTCCACCAGGAAACCATTAATATCTCCCCTTGCTTTAGGGAAGTGTCTTCAACATCTTCCCCTTCCATTGCTCCCAGTGCTTCATGCCGCAGTGGCCCCAGTCTCAGTGTGGAGRGCTGGGTGTCGCAGTCTACTTCAGAAGTCCTAAAACCAGTGCTGGATGGTTCCCCTCACTCCAGACTGGTGCTGACTTTTTCCTGAGCGTAGCAATTCAGCAATCCTTCTATTGTCTAAACGTACTGACATGGAGGAGTCAGCGAGACACTGAAATGTAGATGTGGTACGTGGTAGTACCAGGCACTCCTGCTTGCCTGGGAGAAATACTGGCTCTTCTCCAGGAGCTGGAGAATTTGCACTTAGCCTCCAGGAAAAGACCTGCTTGCGACCRTTCTCGTGTTTAATACGAAGAAGTGTTTCCACGTGTTACGGTCAGACGTAACGCACTACAGCTCCTAGCATCTCAGTGTTTTCTTCATTTTAAACACGCACCACTCAGATTGGCAAGGAGACCTAACCTTAACTGTAGTCATGGTGAAAAGCTGCACCGCACACTCCGTTCCCGGTTGGTGCCCGCAGTGACAGCTTACACTGAGATGGGCAGGTCAATTTGGGCTACCTGTGTACGTGGCCATCAAGTTTTGCCGCTGTTTGCAACAAGTGGAAATCTCAGCTGCCGCGGCAGCACTACTAATTTTTCAGCCAAGCTTCCAGAGACTTCAGTGCTCTTTGGAATTTGGCCCCTCCTCCGCAATTCAGCTGTAAATTAATTTTTCTATCCAAACGACTAGCCAAGCAGGGCATTGTTCAGGTCTTGAACTTGGTCCCTGGCACAGCTCCCTAGGCTGTGAAGAGTGCTGCATACTGCTCCTCTCAAGCTTCCTCCGAACTTCAGAGCGTTTCCAGATGGATGGAGGGCTGCCACAGTGCAGCAAGGAGAGATTGCGTGTGGGAGGGGGACTCTGGAGTCCTCCCCGCCACCCCAAAAGACACGGCTGGCTGTAGCCTTGACTATTCCAGCTTTTCAAGAAGGGCAGCCTTACATGAGGCTTAATTATCGGGGTTTGTTTTGTTTGATTTATGATTTGTTCTGTGTCAAATCAAATAGACCTGTCCTCCAAAGCTGGGCTAGCAGCCCTCTAAAACTTTCTAACAGTCTGGCATGGAAATTGTTAACAAGAGGCTGTGATTTACTGCATGTGTTGCTGCCTTCTCTGCCTGCTGTGATAAACTCGAGGACTGTGCAATTCAAACATGAAGGCTCAGGAAAAGTTGGGTGACCTATGTTGAAGGTGTAGATGCAGTGGGCAAATCCCGGTCTGCATTCAGATATTCGCTGTCGTACTTGGATGCATCCAGAACCCTAGGCATCACATCGGGATCTTCCTGGGCACCCTCAGGATCCACCCTGAGTGCATGAACACGAAGCTTTCTGAAATATATTGAGTCGGATTGGATAGCATTTATAGCACAGTGGGCCTTAGCMGGGTTCTTGCTGAATTTTTCTGTGAGCCAGCTAAATCACATTTAATTCATGAGTTCTAGCTTCTCTATAAAGTAAATTTCCTGTTCTTTATTTCTTTAATGTAACAAAATGGGATAGATCCTCAATTGCTAGAAATCATTTCAGCTCCACTCACTTTAGTGGCGCTTGACTGGCTTACCCCAGCTGAAAACCTGGCTTGCTGGTCTCTGACTTGTACATATTTTGCTGAATTTCATCTTTCCTTTCCACTTCTACGCTTTTTCCTTCTAGACAGTTTTTCCAGCACTTTGCGTCCTTCTCTCTGTTAGTTTTTAAAAACAACCTTCAGCATTTTCTTGTTTTCCCTTACAGTCTCTCCCCACAGCTCTCTCCATTTTTTTCCCTCCTTCCCATTGCTTGTGGAGGGAGCCCAAAGTCTCTGTGGTGCATAGAAAAATATCAAGAGAGAGTTTGGTGCAAAAGGAGCTATATGAATCACATTGTATGCGCAGGTGACAKCATTACACAATAAAACTTGGTTTTATACTTATATCCAGAATCTTGTAAAATCTTCAGTTTATGCCAGCATTTTCTGGTGTTCTTGTATCGTTTCTTTCTCTTTTTTTTTTCCTTTTTTTTTAATAATAAGGGCTTTTTTTCCCTTGTAGTTATCCAGCATACAAGAGTTAGTTGATGATGGTGTCCACAAGAGTATATTTTTCCTGAAGTTAATGCAGCCAAAGAGAAATATGTTAGACAGACAATGACAGGAGATAGTTCTGTTCCTTATATCCATGATATTCAGAAAATAGGCAGAAGGGGAAACTTGAAAATATAGGATGAAAAATCCTTCAGGGCTAGTGGACATACTGATCGGTGGGACTTGCCTCCCTCGCACATTACTCTGTTCAGACACCTGTATGAACCAGCCACCCAACATTATACTCTTCACTCCTTTGAATATACTTACCCAATACATCCCATATACTGTGGTTTTACTTCTTGAAGTCCCCCTTGATTCAGATTCAATAGTATGACGTGGATAAACTGAAGGAAGCACRAGGCAAATGCAAAGGTAAGACAAACTCTCTCTCGCTCTCTGCAAAGGCAATGCCTTAATCTGAATCCGAAAAAATACCTAAGTATGCATGCAATTTTACTTGCTTGAGAAATCTCATTAAAATCAGTAAAATTAGTTGCACAAGTGAAGTCACACCATGCTGTTTGGCAGCAACAGACAGTGCTGCTGGGGCACCTGACATTTTAACATGAAAATAGAAGAATAAAATTGGCAGGTGATTGCTGAGAATTTCCACCTGTTAAAAAACCCTAATATTTCACCTAATAATTCTGGGGAAGACACTGTTTGTATTATGTTTTCTCCCTAAAACTTTTACRCAGTTGAAAAAAACAAGATGCTAAAGTCCACCAAATATTCCTTTAATCTTTGTATTTCCTTTCAATGCTTGTGTCTTGTCCCATTCTTAGTTCGCTAAAAGCTATGGAGCTTGGACTGGCTTTTCTCCAGTGACGCTTTTGCCCTAATGGAATAAAAGCAACAAAACAAAACTATTATTTCCGCCCCYCCAACAGTAAGTTAATTCCATGTATGATCCTTGTTAGTCAGTCRTTTCCTAGTCAGGAAAGTCAGGGCTCAAGAGAGCTGCCCTAGTGTCATGGCTTGTTCCGAGGATTGGTTTTCCCCACACTTTAGCTTCTCATCTTGAAAKGACATTACACTCATCACTTCTCAGTGTCACATGCCCAATGTCTCTGGGTGCCCTTATAAACCTTTATAAACAGCAATTCCAACAAAGCCATGCAAGGCAGCCTTTTTCCTTTTTTTTTTCCTTTGACCTTCCTCAGAAACTTGAAGGGAGAAGGAAAGAGAAGAGCGATCTTGCGATGGCAGAGAGTTTTATTTCCTATATTCCTGCTGYTGTTCCTTCTTGTCATATCCAGGGCTCTGCTGATCACCACATCTGGACTTAAAATACGATTTTCCCCCAGATCAGGTTGGCAGAAGTTTCTGGCTGCTGTTTTTCTCTCACTCTTGATTTTCTTGCTTCATTGTTTTCGATTTGGGGGCTCTCCCCTCTTTCTACGTGACAGAGTTGGGTTTGTCTGCTGATACCAGTTGAACTTCTCTCAACTCTCCTCTGAGACTGCAGAGGTTTTGAGCAGCAGTGACGGTTCATCTCTCCAGTTTTCCATCTTTGGCACATAGTTTAATCCCCTGTGTACTTAAGGTGCTGTARTCTCACTTTCGTTTTTGAGCTTAATATACTGGTGTCTGGGTGAAACTTAATGGATTGTGCTACACAGGAGGTCGGAGTAGGTGATCTCGTTGTCCCTTCTGGCCTCCAACTTTATGAAGCCTGCCTAACTGATATTATATAATAAATCAGGAGAAACAAATGAAATGAGAGACCACAGTCCCTCCTACACACACACCTGSTGACCGTAAAAACTGAGTAGAGAGGGGTTGAGTGATGAAGGGATACAGCAGCTTTTACATATGGGTTGCCAGTTCAAATCCAGCCGTGGATGACTGAAAGTTTTTACTGACTGGAGGATTTGTAGCAGCCTTTGTGAAATGAGTTTGGTGGCCTCTGTCCATTTCCCAGTAAGCGTAAAAAACTCAACACCCTTTTAATAGCTCCCGTAAACTGGCGTAGGATCTCCATTTAACAGGTTTTATTCATATCAGTGTAGGGGTACATTGGCTGAATAGTGATTTTCCTTACGCTGTTGACTGGTTTGTGGGACAAACAAGGGCGTCTGGTTTTCAGAAGTGCCAGCTTCCCAGAAGYCGGAAATGCCACACTGCCATGCGGAGAACGTAATAAACACAGGCACTCCAAAGCACCTTGTCATGTCAAGTTCAAGTTCTAAATTTATTTTGTTTTGAATATATAAAACTTTCACCATGAAAAACAGCTTTACAGGCATTTTCTCCTGGAAAAATGTAAAGAAAAAAAAAATCCCACAAAAATTATTTTCATTTTCATACTAACTTAAAAATTTAGAAGTCCCACAGTCAATTTCCCACCAGGAAAGAAGTATAGCTGTGCTCATGCTTCTGCCCTGGAGCAGTCAGCTAGTCCATTCAACTTATTTAAGACTCACACACTGTCCAGTCGACATTCATGGGACATACATAGTCACCAAGACAATTCATCCATCCCATGCCTCGTCTCTGGCATTTTCCTGGGGCCTAAGAGCCCCTGGCTTTTCACATACCCAGCAAGACATCACAGGGTCTATGSGAATGCTGGCAGGCCTCCAGCCTATTCCCTGGATATTTCCAAGCATCCCTAAAAACAAAGGCTGATGGAATAAACTGTTCTGGAGGTGATGACCTGTTTTGACTGCCCTCTTTCCTAAGGACTCTTCAGAAGAACTGGGAACACCGAGCACATCTCTAGATATCTTGATACACCTGGTAACATGGGTGAAGGAGTTTCTGAAGGGGCCTTCACCTACAATTAAAAGAAGCTCTGAGGCCAAAGTGCTTATCCAGTCAGGCTGGACCACAAATCTAGTGAACAGGTTATTTTTAGGGATACAAATATGCTGGAATTAAATTTTCAGCACGCAGCCACTGCTATCCTCGTTTCTTAATCCAAGAGCTCATCCTCCAACATTCTGCCTGAACTGAAATCTCCAAGGGGGATTTTTGGATAGTGGTGTTTTCTTAGAGCAGCTTCAAATAAATTTCAGTAAAGTAGTCATCCCCTATCCATGATAACAAATTATAACAATTTGGTATTTCAGATTTTGAAAAAGCCACTTCTTAATTTGCTAAAGCTTGTGTAACCTTGCATAGGAAGAATGGTCTAAACAGTCTATATGGTTCATGAACAAAAGCAGCTCCATGAAATATCTGCCCGTAAGAKTCTGCGTTATACTCACTTGCTGTGGCTAATAATAGGTATATGTTATTTTACATATTCAGAGTACGGTACAGAAATTAATTCACAAAGAAGCAATTCAGTGATTCCCTAGGTATTTTCTGTATCTATTCATTAATAGAATAGGCCATTACATGAATTAATTGTTCTTGTGAGTCACCCTCTGTGAATCACAGAGATAACACAAAAACCGAATACAACAACGCTGCAAACTATGGCCGAGTGCGTCCTCAGCAGACATTTAATTCTTCAGGCATATAGTCTTGACTAGCGCTTTAAGCGGTTTCATCCGTACATTGCCCAGCTCTAAAAAACRCCCTCTGCCGCAGAAAGACTTTTGGGGGCACCTGAGTAAAAGCGGATAGCTGGGTTCTGGCGGAACCTCTCTTTCCCCCACCCCCGATGGCTCTCCGTCTTTGAACTTGCGTCATTTCGCAGGCGCTCGCGGGCAGCACGTGCGCAGCTTGCACAATAGATAGTTCAGCCCTGGCACGCTGCAGCTGTGCATATTTGGTCCACAGGTGTTCAGCTTTACGTCGGCTCGCCAGCCAGCTGCAGCCAAATCTGTCTATTGTCTCCCAACGGGGCTGGCGGGGGTGAGGAGAGAAGCGTATCGCTGGCAGTTGTTGCCCCGAGAAGGGGAGAGAGTAATTTTGCCATTAATCCTTCCCAACCGGCTCGCCCCTCGAAGGAGCCCAACCCCTGACCGTGCGGCGGTGCCTGAACAAGAGAGGGTCTGCGACCCCCGGCGCTTCCGCGCCCGTCTCGGGCGGTAGGTGAYGACTTTATGGGCACAGGTGCCATTGTGGTGCCGAGCGTCCCCCCACAGAACACCTGCTGCAGGACCCCCGTGGCTCCGTGATATATATGCAAGCATGAATCTCATTGACCAAGAGTTGAACTCTAGTAAAAATCACTTTATGGCCTTCTTTGTGACCATTGCAATGAATCCAGGTTTCTTCTGGCTCTTTTTTCRCTCAGGCGAATAGGTCCCAAACAGCAAAACAAACACTTTTCTCTCTTCCCGAAACCCAGCTCACGCAGGGTGAGCAAACGCACTAAGGAAAATCATGAAGTGGGTGACCAGCTGTCTTCCCTGTCAGTTTAACAGGCCTGTATTTGAGAAGAGCATATTGTGGTAACAGGCACTGAAGACGCGCATTGGAAAGAGCTCATAAAGTCTGAACGTAAACTTGAGACAGGGAGAAACAATTTAAAAATTATYATTTCTAGTACAGCTGAATTTCCRCTTCCCTCCCTAATACTTAATGCAAGCCTCATTTAAGCTAGGGAACATATCTTAAATAGATTTCCTTTTTTTTTTCTTTTTTTTTAAGAGAACAAATCATAAGAAAAAAAATTTTGTAAACTAGTTTCTCAAAACGATTTGACTGATTTGCAAAAGCTAGTCACCTATTACTTCACCCCTCTAATTAAAACAAAATGAACTTTGCCAGCCTTTCTTCCTGGAAGAATTAAAGTGTTAATGGAATTAGGAGAAATGTTAAATACTGTTACCAGTAAGATGGCTTTGTTGTTATACATGTCTTTCCCCATCAAAACATGTTTAATAAAGACACCAAAGTTCCCACAGTTTTTTGATGGGTGTTTTGTCTCCACGCAATACTACTTATCTGTGAGTTATGTTTCTTTCTTGCAGTACAGTCTGCCGTGGAAAGCGCACCGTTCTTGCTGCATCCATGAATAAACAGGCAGGCACACACTTGTAAAGCCACTATGACAAGTTAATGCACAAACAACCCTCAGGCTTGCACCTCCCATTTCCAAAACACGCAGTACTTGCTTATTTTTATTGTTCACGTGCAGATGATTCCTTAGCATTCGGAGTCCTTTATTTCTACTTACCCTTTCCTCTCAATTCTTTTTGGACTTAAAAAATCACGCTTTGTAAGACAGTGTGGTCCACTCCTCTGTCAGAGTAGAGATGCTTCATTCGCTATGTTCATTTTATGAGAGGAGGTTTTGTGAGCATTTTCAGTGAGAATTGGCGGCTTGTGAAAAATTAACAGCCTGAAAACTGAATTAATCTCCTTATTTGCAGAACTGGTCAAACAGATGCAGTGTCAGCAAAGATAACAAGTGTCTGTACAAGTGTCTGACCCAGGAGGGTTTCTTATGGATGACAGTTTTGCAGGGACTGTTCACAAAGGCATTTATTTTATGAACTCACTCTCTTCTCAAGCACCCTGGCACTCCTGTGTATACGTGGGATACATCCTCCAAGGATCATTTCTTAAGTGCTTTGTAGAAAACTCCACTTAAAAATTCATACCTTGGRTTTTTTTACGGCAGCATGGGAGCTTAGTGTTTTATATGGGCAGTGCCATTACCTTGCTGCTTCTAAGAGAAAAAAAGCTGGTGAAGGCACAGGTTCTGTGGAGGGAACTGCACCTCCGARAGCCTCTCTGCTGAAATATCCCCCCCATTCCGTGCTGGAGAAGGATGCAGCTGTGGGCGCCCATACAGTAACCCACAGGCRAGGGTTGCAGCCGGAGCAGAGGACTGAATTCGTGGCATACCCGTTCCTGCCTCTGCAGAGCCAGACAACTGTAGGGCTGGGCAGTGACAAGGCGGGAGTAGGTAAAGAATTTTTCAGCAAAAGATGCTTTGCTGGACAAAACACTGACTTAGCACAAACATGATCTTTTGTTGGAATCTATCACTGGCAGCAACTTTAATGGGGAGGATTTTGCCAAGTCCAGGGAAGCATTTCTGGTCAAGAGAGCAAGATCTGCCCACCAGAGATGGCACGGGCATCTCTGGGTTACTCCCTGCCCCAGCATGAGCCTTGTCCCAGGGGAGGGAGAAACTGGTGCAGCATCTCCCCAGGGCGTGGAAGAGTCACATTCAAGTTCTTGCTTTAAGAAAGATGTGATTTCATTTACAAAGATGGGAACTTTTAGCATCTTCGTTACTATCATTGAACAAAAAAATTATTAAGAGGTCTTAACAATGAAGATAATTCATAAGGGAGTGTAACTGATTCAACAAGGGAGTTTTGCATGAAGAGAGTATGCAATTTTGTCAGCTCTGAAAAGCCCAGCTGTTCAGAGCTCAGCCATATTAATCATCTCTTCACATCCTTTATATTTGTAATTCCCAGGAACTGCAAAGGAGGTTCAATACCAATGCAAAAGTCAGGCTAGTACTTTGGACAATGAATTCATGTAATCTGTACATAAGGTATTGTATGTGTATAGTAATATATATGCGTATAATGCTTTAAACAACACAGGGAGTAGTAAAGTGCATGCAGTTATGTCTAAGGTGTAATCTAGAGATGTGATTGCAGCATCTGAGCTAACTTTAAGCTAAATTTGTGACCTTGTCCAASACCCAGTGCCCCTTCCTCCAGCACACCTTTGCAGTTAGTGCTCCCTGAACTTCGTGCCACTGCCGCTCCACTTGCAGTGGTGAGTGGGGCAGYTTTAGGATAGCTTGGATGTGTCTGTACCTGTGGTCATGTCTCTGATTGCAATGGGAGCATACCAACAGGGCAGTTCCTGCTCTGAGGAGCTCACAGCCTATTACAAAGRTGTGGAATATCACCAAGACCCAAAATGCAAGGTCAGAAAAGAGAAAAAGTTAATTTTGGTATCGTGTGACAGTCTCTTCCCTGTACTGCTGCTGAGTGTGATCCTGGATAAATGTCTCTTCTGACACTTTCCTTACCTTCCCCATCTGTAAGGTGACAGTGAAAGCGCCTTCCCTCAGAGCAACCACAATCTTTAATTTTTAAGGTATAATAAGACGRTCCATAACTATCCAGATATAAGTAATTGTTCCAATGGGTTAATTGTTTGTGCCACRGGGTGACCCATGAGTACAGTATCTCAGAGAGAATGAGGAGAATTTGGCTGGAATGAAGACTGCTGGTGCTCTCCCAAGCAGATCCCAACCCAGGGAGGCTTACAGAAACCTTGCTCTGGTGTTTCGGCCTTTCCTTAGCTCTGGTTTGAATTCATTTCCCCAAAACATTTCTGAATTATGTAATACCTTCCGCAGTTCAATGTTTTTTCTATGCTATCATCTTAATTAGTGCGCTGGGTTGCCAGTTTGCCATGTAGCAACTAACTGTAATGAGCTGATCAGGGACCGGTTAGAATTCCCTCTTACTGGTGCCAGATCCAGAGTCCAGCAGCTCCCCTGGGTGACCTGTTTGCGCAGTTTTGCACCCTGAATATAGCGYAACACAACACAGCGAAGAAGTGCATGGAAAGCTATATCATCCTACATCATCCCAGGGTTTTCACTAGCTGTAGTTATCAGGAAATGATGTCAGTGTGTGTATTAGATGCCTAGCCTATTTTGGCACCTTTTTAAAAAAGAAGCCTGCCAAAATACCTTTAAGAATTTGGCCTTTGGTAAAGGCCAACATGAAGTCAGCTGGCAGAGTCAGAAGCTGTACCCAGGCCTCCTGAGTCCCAGGGCGATGGCTTAGCCATGAAACTGCTCTTCCACRCAAGGTCTGTTGGCACCATATGGTTCCTGTGTTCGACAGATAGTAAATCCARCCACAAACAGAGTTTTGAAGAAATTAAAACTGTTCATAAATCCACCTAAATTTAGGAATCTGTCCCAGCGAAAGTAATGAGGGAAGGGTTTTAAAAATATCAAGAAAAAGCAATGCAACATTTTTAAAAATGGAAATGTGTTGCTTATGGAAAGCTGAAATGTTGTKTTTCATCAATCCTGAAACAAAACTTTCTTTTACTCCAAGATGACCTTTAAAAAAAAATCAAGCCGTATTTCATTAAAAACAAGCGAAGGAGGGCTTTAAAGGGATAAACATCCCAAAGCAAAATGACACATTTCAAGTAAACCCAAAAGAAAATTTTAAAGCTCCTCTATTTCATTACAAAATTCATAAAATCTCCATACCTTGCCAATTGCATTCCGCACCTGGTTTTGCTCCCTGTGATATATCTACGGATTTTGCCAGGATATTTTTCAAGACCCTTCCCCCCCTCTCTTGCACCACTTCCCTCACGAATCCAGTCCTTCGCTCACCACCCYACCAGCTCTCCTGGGCTGACATTCAGTTTGTTGGGTTATGTATTTAAAAGCAGAGCAAGCTGCCGGTTTGCTGCAGCTCTGAGCTGGAGCTCTCTGAAGAGACCCGCCGACAGAGGCTGACGGAATCAACTCCCCGGGGATGCCGCAAGTCAGCAGACTTAGCCGTTAAGCTTCCGGGAGGTTCAAGTGAGGCTGCCCATGGACAAAATTTAAAAAAAAAAAAAAAAGAAAGAAAGAAAGAAAGAATCATAGAATCATAGAATCATAGAATCATTAAGGTTGGAAAAGACCTCTAAGATCATCGAGTCCAACCATCCACCCAGTATCCATGCCCACTAAACCATGTCCCGAAGCACCTCATCCACACGTTTTTTGAACACCTCCAGGGATGGTGACTCCACCACTTCCCTGGGCAGCCTGTTCCAATGCCTGACTACCCTTTCGGTGAAGAAATTTTTCCTAATATCCAATCTAAACYTCCCCTGGTGCAACTTGAGGCSATTTCCTCTCRTCCTAAGAAAGTCAGATCAGAACTGAAGCTGGGTAAAGTCAGACTGGAAACACTTCAGACAATTCCTGGAAAGTAAACAAAGAGAAAAGAAGGAAAGAGAAAAAAGATATAGGGAGAGGCTCACTGTTGGAAGCTGCACATGGGGCACTCGGCCGTGGTCCTGATGGATGTGTGCAGATCATACTGTAGGCTGATTACCTGGCATAAAAGATACTGAACTTTTCAGGTGTTTCCCACTGAGAGACAGACACCGGGGGCCAGCAACGCTCAACTGGACATTTTTCTGAGGTCGGGGGTATAAAGCTGCTGTCGGGGTGCAAAGCTGCTGCAAAGTTTTAGCTGCACCAGGGAGGCCTGCRATCTTTGAGAGGAGCTCTCTCCACAGGCATGGAAGATAACTGCTGTCTGCTCGGTGAGGACATGAAACAGCAAAGGAGCAGCCCAAGCAGCCCAGTTAATGTGGTGGTTATGCCCCCGTGCAGCTTTGTCCATGAAATTTTGTGCAGAGCCTGCACACCCTGATGAATGGAAGAGCTACTACTACATGCAGATGCTACACATCTGCTACGTATGCTCATGGCTCTAAAGGGTTCTTGGACCAGGTTATTCCTCATAATGCTGCTATTATAATTTTAGATGTCACCAAACACTGGCTTGGAAGCAAAAAGTATCCCTTAAGAACCATTCATAAAAATCCATGTGTATGGATCATGAAAGTAATATTTCAGCTGCAAGCTGAAATTTCCCAGATAAACTAGGTCTCTAAAACTAACACTTCTTTCCACAGTGTCCTATTGTAAAAATTAAGACTGCACTTCCATATGAACTGCTCTTTAGCCTTATCTCTGCCTAGTTGCCTTCCTCAGGATAGGAGCTTAGTGTTTAAAAACACCAATATGCAGTAGCAGTCATTATATTCTTTCTGGGTCATTGTCTGTGCAAATGTGGCCTATTCAGAGAGAGAAATTAAAAAAAAAAAAAAMMACCACATATTTTTTGCCTTTGATTCTGGAGCTTCTCTGTGGCAGAGGTGAGTCCAGCCGTAGCTCCTGTGAAACCTTCGTATCTAGCACTTACAGATCTGCCGTTGTTGGTGGGCAGTCTGCAAAAAGAGAGGAAGGTAGCCTGCATGTAGGAAAGTCGGTCCCCTGTGGCTGTGGCAGGGAAGGTGCTCCAAAAGTCTCAGGRAGGACTGTCAGTGATAGGATGGAGGCTCAGAGGGGAAACAGTGCAGGGAATGAAACATCAGGACGTATCCTGGTGCCCTGTGTTACAAAGCTGATAAATAGYTCTGTCTTGTCATAAACAGACCTTTCGACAGTGTTTGGCTTCCTTCCCAGATAATGTGAGGAGTTTCAGGAAAAAGCAGAGCCAACGCTGAAGCCAAGATCAAGGTGCTTAGCTAATAGTAAAACTGGTTGAGTTATTGTTGTTACAGCTATTTGGTCATAAAGTAAAAATTTTGATGTCATGGAGATAGAATCATAGAATCACAGAATGGTTTGGGTTGGAAGGGACCTTTAAAGATCATATAGTCCAACCCCCCTGCCATGGGCAGGGACATCTTCCACTAGGTCGCTCAAAGCCCCAGCCAACCTGACCTTAAACACTTCCAATGTTTAAACACCTTAAACACTTCCAATGGCATCCACAACTCTGGGCAACCTGTCCCAGTGTCTCACCATGCTCATTGTAAAAAAAAAATTCTTCCTTATGTCCAGTCTAAACCTACCCTCTTTCAGTTTAAAACCATTGTACCTTGTCACTACAGAGCCTGGTAAAAAGTCTTTCTCTGTCTTTCTTATAAGCCCCCTTTATAAATTGAAAGGCCACAATAAGGTCTCCCCCGAGACTTCTCCAGGCTGAATAACCCCAACTCTCTCAGCCTTTCCTCACAGGAGAGGTGTCCCAGCCCTCTGATCATTTTCGTGGCCTTCCTCTGGACCCGCTCCAACAGGTCCATGTCTTTCTTGTGCTGGGGGCCCCAGAGCTGGATGCTCCAGGTGGAGTCTCACCAGAGCRGAGTAGAGAGGGTGAATCACCTCCCTGAACCTGCTGGCCATGCTTCTTTTGATGCAGCCCAGGATTTCTGGGCTGCAAGCACACATTGCTGCCTCATATCCAGTTTTATATACACCAATATTCTCAAGTCCTTCTCTACAGGGCTGCTTTCAATCAATTTATCACCCAGTCTGTACTGATATTGGGGATTGCCCCAACCAGGTGCAGGACCTTGCACTTGGCCTTCATATTTTGTCATCAGCAGCTGGCCTTTATACTTGGCCTGATATCTGGTCATCAGCAGTGGAGAAGGTAGGATGTCCAGCATGGGTCTGCTTCCCTTGTCTATGGAGAGAGACAGAGGTCCTTCTCTGGAGCAGCAACTGCCACCTGTCATTCAACACCAGCCTAAAATGTTCCTACATGTTGTCAGCTTGTGAGTGGCACTGGAGAGCATTTTTCATGACATTTCCTTCAGCTGTGGTATATTTGGAGCATACTGAGTTGTCAGGGTCAATGCTTCAGTAAAAGAATACCCAGAATGCAAAATGTGTGATGCAGCACTATAATACAGGATCACAGAATCACAGAATGGCTGAGGTTGGCAGGGACCTCTGAAGGTCATCTGGTCCATCTCCCTGCTCAAGCAGGGCCACCTTGAGACAGTTGCCCAGGACCATGTCCAGACAGCTTTTGAATATTTCCAAGAAAGGAGACTCCACCACCATTCTGGGSCAGTGCTTGGTCACCCTYACTGTAAAAAAGTGTTYCCTGATGTTCAGAYGGGCTGTCCTGTGTTTCAGRTTGTGCCCATTGCCTCTGGTCCTGTCACTGGACACCTCTGAAAAGAGCCTGGCTCCGTCCTCTTTACACCCCTCCTTCAGGTATTCATATACATTGACAAGATCCCCTTGAGCCTTCCCTTCTCTAGGCTGAACAGTCCCAGCTCTCTCAGCCTTTCCTCACAGGGGAGATGCTCCAGTCCCTTCATCATTTTAGTGGCCTTTTGCTGGACTGTYTYTAGCATGTTCATGTCTKTCTTATACTGGGGAGCCCAGAGCTRGACACACTACTCCTGGTGTGGCCTCACCAGGGCTKAATAAAGGGAAAMGATCACCTCCTTCAACCTGCTGGCAACACTCGTCCTAATGCAGCCCAGGATAYCATTGGCCCTCTTAGCTGCTAAAGGCAGACTGTTGGCTCACRTTCATCTTGTTGCCCAYCAKGACCCCCAGGTCCTTTTCCGCAAAGCTGCATTCCAGCTGTGCAGCCCCCAGCACCTACGGGTGCATGGGGCTGTTCCYCCCTAGGTGAAGGACTTTGCACTTCCTCTTGTTGAACTTCACGAGGTTCCTGCCAGCCCATTTCTCCAGCCTGTCCAGGTCCCTCTGGATGGCAGCGCAACCCTCTGGCATATCAGCCACTCCTCCCAGTTTGCTGTCRTCTGCAAACTTGCTAAGGGTCAGCTGAAATAGCTCCCTTAAAGCAACTACTTCCCCACCCAGCAATGTAAGGGTCAGGGCACAGCACCAGATGCTCAGACCTGGGTAGGCTCATGCATAGCTTGTTGATTCACAAATGTAGGTGAGTTAAACTCAGAGGGTCTTCAGCTGCTTAAACCACGGCAGTTGATGTGTGGATCAGACACTCCTACCACAGGTGTTGACAGACTCAAAGAGAAGAGCAGAAGCTCATCTATCTATCTATCTTCTGTCTAACCTGCTAGATATATGTCAAAACTCTCACACAATTGACATTTTTCTCATGTCCCCCATGGATAGGTGTAACTCTATCCATGTGCAGCTCTGTCCAATAGCCCATCATTCCAACCAGTGTCTTCTGTACCAGGCTAATGGTTAGCCTTTACAACAATTCAGTCACTGGCTGGATCTAGTATATGGTTTGTATAGGTGTGTACACATATGTATGTATTAGATAGAGACAACGGGCCTGCGGCATTACAGTTGGAGTGCCTGACACCTGGTGGGACCCCAGACTCACTAGTCCCAGGAGACAATGTGCTCTCTCCTTCCAGCTGCAGCACCTCCTTCCTGATGGCACACAACCTGCTGCCTCCCATGTTACATGGCCCTGTGTAGCTGCCACATCACCTGTCTCATGACGTTGCATCTCACACAAGATTTGAGAGTCTGACCACTCATTTGGTTCACTTCGCCTTGGGCATTTGGAGTACCCATAGCTGAGGCAGAGGCACAAAACCCCAGGGTGGCAGAAACTCTGCCATGCTGCACTCCTTGCCAAGCTGTCAGAAACTACAGCCCTTGCTGTTGTAGATACTGGCAGCGATCCCTATGCTGGTGCTTGCCAGAGGCTTGTGAATGGTTGTCAAAGAATGAGGATGCCCCTCAAGATCTGCAGATTTATGATCTGGGAAGTCAAGTCAGATAAAACTCGTGCATTTCTCTGCCACAGCTGCACTGCCTCCTTTCCCTCCCAGCAGGTTTGCAACTGCAGCCCAAACACGGTATCATCCTTCTTTCCTCTCTCCTTTGGCAGACATTTCCATTTGGTACTCTTGAGGGGCGCAGTAAGTGTGGAGCAACTTTTTTCTTGGGGATTGAGGTTTTTGAGTGCAAAGCGGAGAATGTTCCCATGGAAATTTATCTTGGAGCTCAGTTACTTTGGAGAATCTGCTCCCAAATATCCTCTCATTCAAAAAGAATAAAGAATGCGTACAGGTTTTGGAAACAAGGCTTTAGGGTTTTTTTATAGTACTATTAACTTCCAGCTTTCAGTATCATCAACTACAGAATGGAAAAGATACTAACTTTCAGTGCAATAAATTAAAACCTAGAAAAACCTTATGTTTATTGAAAAAGTAAGGATGCCTGCCAAAAGGGCTTTCTCTCTTGAGAATACTGAAGGTCTTAAAGTACATCTGTATGTTATCCTCACTGGGTCTGACAAGGGAAAATAATCATGGAACATAAGTACCTTTGTTTTGTCATATCTTGTCAAGCTCTGAGAGATCTTTGGACCATTTACATGTTTAAGAATAGAGGCTGGCAACTTAAAGACCGGTATGTCTTCCAGCCTGGAGACAAGCTAGGTTTTCTACAACTGCAGCATGAAGATCCTTCTTGGCTGAAGCACTAGTAGCAAGTGCTGTGAAATAGGACATCCTACTTTAAGACTGCTAGAAACCCTAGCAAAGCAGGGTGGACTAAGGTAAGAGTTCTCTGCACTTGAAAACCAGTTTGGCATTTTGTCTGAACACCACTGTTCCAGAAACAAATAAATTCCAGATTGTGCAGGGAATGTTTTCTATGCTTTCCTAACTGAGGAAGAGGCATTTCTGMATACGATAGGGAGAGGGAGAGTTACTTCCATACACCAGCATTCCCTGCTGGCTAGAAAGAAAACAGCAAGTGCAATGGCCAGCCAAAGGAGTTTCCAAGAAACAGACAGCTGTAAATCCTGTCTGCAAGGCAGCTATCAAGAATGACTGAATATAAAAACAATCTTACTGCATATAAGGGAAATTAAAAAATTATTCTCTTGGTGTCGTGATTTATTTATCCACCCCAGATTCAAGATGTGGCCCAGCAGCAGATTTGGAAGCAGAACCTGAGTGTCCAAAGGTCCCGAGTGGTTTGAGCTGGGATTTGTACCACTTGCCAAACTCACGTCTAGATTTTGGCTTTGCTCCTTCCTCACTAGTCTTCCAAATTTTCAAATACAGAATATGGATTTGAGCACATTCCTTTCTAGAGTTTCTAATTTCCCTCCTGTATCAGGGTTAAAATGGGTGTAGCTCTATCAACTTTCAGCTAATATTGTCGGTATCAGAGAATGGACTCCTGGTTTTGGACTCGTGTCCTTGCTTTTAAGCAAGATGCGCAAGAACTCTGAAATGTGTACAAGTCAGAATATACACTCATTTACTGTGATAGMCATAGGCTAGTATTTAGCATTTAAAGAAGAGAAGCATGTGTACTAAACAGAAATTTTCAGGTTTAATATATGACCTCAAGGAGCCCAAGCTGAGCATCTGCCCTTTCCCATTCATTTCATCCCTTGAACTTCTTACCTGAATTAGACTTTAAGGATGCAGTCTGTCCAGCTCAGTGTGCCCATATGCTTTAACACTTGGCCTTCAGATTGAAAAGGGGGGAGTGTCTTGTCCTAATTTTGAAATTATACTGTCTAATGTCTTCTGAAAACACACATCACYTCTAACACTTTATCCATTCACTGAGCCCTTGGCAGGATTTTTGCACCTTCATTCCGCTGTGACTGGGTGTTCTGTGAAATGCATTAAAGCTCAAAACCTTCTGAAGAGTCTTTCTTCCATTTAATAATATTTTTTTAATAGCCAAGTGAAGGAGCATTTAAACATTTTGATAAATTATAAAATAACAGGCTAGAAAAAGGATTCTGGGTATTGTATTTGGGTTACCGTAGCAGCTGTTCAGTATTACTGAATTTTTACATCCTTCCAAAGAAGTCTTGTTAGGGTTGGAGGCAAAAAAGTATTTCTGAGTAGTTTTCTTTTTTTTTTATTTTACTGCGTATAGTGTCCTCCAAGTGCACAGGTCTGAAGGTCCTTTTTTGGAAAAAGTAAGCAGCAAAACCAAGAAATGATGCCAGTCCTTGTGTATGTTTCACAGGTGGTTTCCAAATATTGYCATGGCAGTTGGGAAGCAACAAAGGTTGAGACTGTTTTCAGTTTGTTCAATGTTGTATATTCATTTTTCTAGCTGTTTGAGTACATTTGCTCTGAAGAAATTGCTCCTTTACTGCTTTGGCTATATCATCATTATTTCATATCCAGGTCAATGTGTTAACGTCAGCAGACAAAAGTTCTCTTTATTTGGCAGCTATTACACATGCACACAGAAGTTCATGTATACACGTATATGTTATCTACTGTTATGCTCAAATCTATACATGTGTGTTTGTGTGTGTACATTATATATATATGGATGTGACAGATAAAATTTTAAAATATGATTCCGACTGAAAAGAATAGAAGTGGACTTCATGGTTGATCAAGTTTGGTTTAACTTATGCTTGAGGTGTGTTATCCACTGCATCTTCATGAAGGCAACCTCCTCTAACCCTGGATTGTCCTCTCCCTAAAAAGATTTGGAAGACACTTTATAGCACTAATGTTCTACTTCAGCGTGTCTCACACAATTTAAGTATAGGTTTGCTTCAGAAAACTCACGAAGTCATACCTGTGTTTGGATGACAAAAGGTTCGCCAAATCTCTTAAGGATTTGATCTAATCWTTTTACTTCTTGTAAAAGATACGGATTGTAGGAATTCTCCAGAATTTTTTTTTTTTTCAGTCAGTACAATGCTGGTAGAATCTGAGAACCTGGTAGCTTGGCCTTGCAAAAAAAAAGGACTTTTTTTCAGGGCAATGTAAGTACAGACTAAGGAGAAAAGGACTAAACAAGAGAAGAGGGATGATATGTTGGGAGTCAAGGATATCTTTTGTTTAAAGAAAGCTTTTCGTACCTGAAGCCTGATTCTTTTCTCTTTGATAATGCAGTCAGATGAGGAACTCCACAATATGAAGACGTTGTCAGTCAGAGGAGTTTCAGGGTCACTCTTTCACTTGGTCCTTCGAGCATTTCTCACATGAAACTGGGAGCTGAGACTATCTGACAGTAGTAAAATAACAAGAGCCCTCCTTCTTCTGGGTAGCTGGACCATCATGTGAAGAGACAATCACCAGTCATTTCATTTGAGAAATGTAGCCGTAACATCATGGACCATAAATTACACAGGGTTCAGAAATCTGAAAGCATCTTCTCTTCCAGCCTTGCTTAAACAAGACTTCAATTATTCTTTCTTCCTATATAGGTAATAGTTGAATTTTCCTGGTGTTTGGGCTTATGTAATAACAAAAAAAAAGCAACTAAGATGGCAGGCAAACATCTCCTTCCAGCTACAACTGTTCCAAGCCAAAGAGATTACTGCCTCTGGCTACTTTTCATTGCTCCCATTACCATAAATCTTGGCCCATTCCCATATGCAGCTATGCTGTTCTGATGAGCACTTTCCAGCTAGCTGCAGATTAAGAAAGAGATATGCTGCAGTGGGGCAGTGATGAGGAGTTAGGGGAATGCAGAATTTAATACCCTGCATTCAAAGGAAGTTGTAGGGTATCTCTGAGCATCGCTGAGCCTTTTGCTTATTTCCTCCACTAAGTAGCTTCTAGCTTCTTTGGGCTGCTACAGAAGAATTGTGTGGTGGATGCCAATGTGTATATTCATTTTCAGATGTGTGTATTCTTTTTCACTAGCCTGCTAGCAAGAATCAAAACTTCTAGTATAAACGCTTTCAAGTGATCACCACATGTTCTGTATTTTTTTCATAATGTCATCAATTGATGACCTAAGCAAGCTGGCATAAGAGATCTAAGCTAGTGTCATGACTGAGGACAGGGCAAGTGGAAAGGCCTGGAGACTAAAGACCCCTGCTCCTGGAAAAGGCCTTACCCAAGGCTCTGCTACTGGTCATAAACTGGATTCTGCATGTTGTGTGCATGTGTAAGAAGAGATGGACTCTGTCCCRCACAGTTTACAGCTTGGCAGTCATTTTCAGTAGTTTCTACCAATCGGCCTATTTAACACCATAGAAGAGAAAACCCATTGTGTGTTTGTCAGGGGTCTCCTCCCTCAAGAAACAGTATTATTATTTTTTTAAAATGTCATTTAATGCACTCCAAAACCAAATATTTGTTCTTTGAATGCATCCTCATGAGCCAGGAATAAACACCCCGGAGTGATTAATGGCTGTCCATGTGGGTGTGGATTTGCTGTGGGTATGCACATGCACACCCACAGGCTCGCACACCCACACATTCGCACAAGCCTGGTAATTGTTTGCATATTTAGTTGTAGAATTTTTGGCATTTAGACGTTCTGCCAATTTTTTAAACTGCAGATACATTTGGGTCAGATTAGCAGAAGCAGCCAAGGAGCCATATCGCTCTCTCAACCCTGAGACATCTGTTCTTACATTTACTTGGAGCAGAAGTGAAACAGAGTTACAGACTTCTGTTTAGTGAACATCCAACATAAAATCATCTTACCAGCAAGCCTACAATTAACCTAGCAGGGACAGCTCAGGTCAAGACACAGATGGATTACTAGAGSTGGGTCTGAGAAGTTCAGAGTGCTGGGGAGTGAATCCAGGGGGTAGCAATTGCTTGATAATGCCTCATTTTCTTGGGCATTACATTCACTTGCAAACACGTAAGTATGCTCTATTCACATTGCAAAATGAGTCATTTGCAAAATGACTAAAATTTCCATTTTGCAAAATGATTGTTTCAGCCAGTCATTTCGTAAAATTACTGTTTCATTAATTTCTCAAAATTTGGCRTTATTTTTCTACACGTGTATTTCTACAGAACCATACAGCCACTTACTTCCACACTTGAGACTATTTTGTAAAATTATTTAAATTGTAAGTCATTTCACAAAATAGACATATGTCTCACATTATAACTGCGAAGTATATTATGGGATCTTTAAGGCTATTAGGAGGATTATTACATAGTYATTATGGACACATGGACAGCGTATTTCAGAGTATTCTAGTTACTGGAAAATAAACCTTTCCTCTGAATTCTTGTCCATAAGCACAAGCGATACTTCCTTTTTAGTTTTAGGTGCACAGCAGCTTCCTGAACTGGTCCGCCACATATGGCATCCCATCAAAATGCTTTGCAGTGCTGTAGAGCCTGGATCCCTGGGCACTCTGGAAAGGGAAGTTCAGACCTGCATGAACGGCTCAGATCATCCCCATGCCCCCCACTTATCGTCATAGACCCAAATGTGTTCTCCGGAGAAGAGGAGACTGTTACCTTACTCAGGATCTCCTTGACACGGTCTCTCACGGGTGATTTTACTGCTCCTAGCAGTACTGCGCTGTCATGCCAGGTGTCACAAGAAGGCTCCAGCAGTAATACTAGCCTTGTCATAGATGTTCTAAGGCTTGTAGACGTAATGTGGTTGTGGCTAGGATAACTTCAGCTTTGCAGCATTTCAGGGAATACTGGGGACACTTCTGGTGCCGCAGATTGCCCATGATGCTAGTCAGTCACAAAGGCCTGAAACTTTTAGTCACTGATTTCATAATATGATTGTACCTCTATTTATGTGTATATACATATAAGTATACACAGGGTTTTCACAGCCACAGATTACAASTCTGAGCAGAAATCTGCCCTGGCCAAGTACTGAGCAAGTCTCCCTTACAGTCAATTAACAAAATGGGCAAGTGAAGTAATTTAATATCCGCGATATTTAATTCAACCAGTAATATTTTCATCTAAACTACACTGCGGTGTTTGTGCTTCTTTTTAATTCTTCAGGGTGTTGGAGGGAAAGGGAGGAGGAGGAATTATTTTATACCTACTGAGCAACTATAATTATTAGCAGTTTTGCTTCTTCTGTTCAGCATAAGTTTTCAACATGATGTTGTGAGTTGCAGTGGTTTTTCCTTCTGTGGGTTTTGTCTGTAAGAAGGGAAGGTTGTCTAGCACTGTGCGTATGCGTCAGTCTGAAAAAGGGAAAATCCTGATCTTTAAAGAGCAATGTAAAGGGAAAGGTGTGTTGCAGATTGCTTTGTAATGGGAGAGATATCCAAGTTACCTCTGCAAATGCAAACTTGGGTCAAAGTTGGATGCAGCCATGATGGGCAGCCGCTTCCCTTTCACGTCTCAAAGTAAGGGCCCCACAGCGACTCGGTAGTGATAGGTCGTTGGGTCTCCCCTTCTTTCTCCCCACACCACAACCTCTCCACCAGCCTATTTGTAGGCAGATGACCTCTCTACATTGCTTCACGCACCCAGCATTAGTTATTTAGACCCCGTGTGGAAATATTTATACTGGATTACAGGCTCTAGATAGCCCTACCTGAGCACCATCAGACACACRTTTGTCCAAACAAGACAACCTAAAGAACAGATACCTGGTGCTGCACTGAACACCTGAGGGTGGTGAGTTTTTCTTACAGACTTGATTTGACATCTACAGGCATGTGGACCCTTTCCATCAACTTCAGTGGGATTTTAATCAAGCCTTAGATAAGTAAAAAAATGTCATCTTCTGTGAAAACATGTGCATTAACACCCATGTCATGCAATATTTCCATGTAAAGATGTGCTTCAGGCATGTAASCTCTGTCAGTTGCAGTTATTTCAGTAGGCGGTCCCAGAACTTGTCACATAAATGCGTGCAGGACTGGGGCTCTTGTGATGCTCAACAGTAATTGCTTGCTTGTATTTGTGCTTTTAATTGCTATTTTTCACAGTATTTAATGAGCTGCTTTCAAAAATTAAAAAAATAAATCTATTGTGCATTGAATTTTCTTTCAGTTTGGAAGTGAAGCAAGTTGCCTTTCCTTTGTTTTTTTTAACACTAAGTAGGCATTGAAACAGAACTGTCCCTAAACATACAAGTATTAAAAAAAAAAAAAAAAAAAAAAAAAAATCAAAAAAACCCTGAAGGAAATACATCTTTCTGCAGTTGTCAGCAGATACATTAAGCTTTCTGTGGCAGCAGAAGGACCATCTATCCCCATCAGCTGAAATTCCATTGTCTTATTCTTTTCCTTCTTTTGACAAGATCTGTTCCCATTRAAACAATTGGAAAACTTTGATTTTACTTTCCTGAGCTCTGTATCTATCAGTGTTGTCCCCCTGTGACTATGAGGACTTTTTGAAGTCTGTCAAAGAGATATACTGCAGGTTGAAATGAGAAAGATGCCATATGTTATTTGGGTAGAGTAGCTTATTGTCTTACAATAGTTAAAAAGAGTTATGAYGGGGTTTTCCCCTGATGTTATTTAAAGAAGAAACAGCATTTGTTAGACACAAACCTTTGCCAACATATACTTTCTAAACCATAAAAAAGTCACATGGTTTTATCTTATTCCCATTGAACATATTTTTTCAAAGCCAAGACAAGAGCATCCTGACAATGGAGTACATAGCTCAGAGTAATTGTCCTAGCGCTCTTTGTGTCTTGGTGCACTCCTAAATAAGCATTGACAGATGTTGCAAGTACTTGTCAGGAAGATAAGAAAGAGGGGCTGGTTCAACAACTGAGAATAAATCTCATGTATTTTAACTACATAAAAGAATCAGAGGCAAACACCATACACAGCTTCTCTTACATATTTTCTGAGTGGAGTCACTGAAGGATTGCCACAGTTACATAGTTAAAGCTTTATCTTCTGACGCAATGGATAATACACGTGAAGAGTTCAGCAACTAGGCTTACAAATTAAAGGGGATTATTATATTGTGGTGATAAATCCTCAATAACTTCAGTTTGGGACAGCAGTTCTGTATGCATGGACCAAAGCAATGCCCTGGGGGCTGTAGAAACATCAGGCTCCTCTGAAATCCATGGCAGGCAGAGAAAGAGATCCCTGGAGTTCACTAATACTTGCTGATATAATTGACTTGCACCATTGGCTCYTTTATGTTTTTCATTTCATTTCACACAGACTTGAGCTGCAATAGTCAAATCCCTTCCATAGTACAGACATGTTCTTCTGCCAGTATGTCTTTCTGTTTATCTGTTCCTTCTCTGCATTAGATTGATTGAATACACCCTTAATATGATAGACATGTAAGATCAAAGTGTTAATGAGMCTTTTCTCTCTCGTGAGCAGTGGCAACAAAAGCCAGTAATTTAGGATTATTTAGCATTTTATGGGTGGCAGTCTTCTGTTGCTACAAAATTATTCAAGGTACCCAGAACTATAATGACTGTRAAGAGCTTCAGCTGACAGGGTAATAAAATAGTAGACTGAGTTCAAACTCAGTAAATGCAAAATAACACATAATAAGAGGAGAAAGAACCCTAAGAATTTCTGTACTGGGAAGTCCCTGCATGAGCAGCTAGCACTCACGAAGGAGACCTTGGAGTCCTTTTCTACAGTTCTCTAAAAAAGCCATCTGAGGCCAGCAGTGAAAAAGGCATTTGGGAATTACTGGGAGAGAAATGAAAAGCAAAGAGAAGATATATTGCATTATACTGCAATATAAATCCCTGGTGACCCCACACTGTGGATCTTGTGTACAGTTCTAGAAAGACTATGACAGAACTAGAAGAAAAGTACACCTGGGCAGCAGGAATGGTCAAAAGCATGGGAGGTTTCTGTACAGCTGTAGATTGAGTAGACTAAGACTCTTCAACTCGGAAAAGAGGCATTGGAGAGGGTCCATCAGATCAAACATAACGTACGGAAGAAGAAGGAGCAATGTCCATTCCCTCCTTCCAATTGTACAAGAAATAAAAGACAGCAAATGAAAACAGCAGTTATCAACTTAATCAAAGGAAATACCATGTTTGTGACTAACATGTTGAACTCACCATTGCAAGATAGTTTAGATATGCATAAACAGGTTCAAAATGGTAATGTAGACAAATTAACAAAATTTAATGTTAATTTGTTAATTTTTTATTAAGGTGTATCAAGTGCTCTGACAACATGGTTACAACCTGTGGCCACAGTTTGCTGGGAAAATAAAATAGGGAAAGCAAACTCTTTCATTGTCTCTTCCTGGATGSTGTCAGATACAGGATGCATGTATARATGGACCTGGGATATTCTTATAACAGACAATGTGCTGTTGTATTTTCTTTCTCAGATTTATCTCCTGCACTAAGATCTCTGGCAACTCTCATGGGCTTTTTTATCAGCATTTCTAGGATTTGCTTCAGGCTTGCAATGTGAATGCTTGTTGAGTGGGCTGTGTTAGTTTCTATACCAGACATATTCTTCTTTCTTCCTCCTTAAGCATATCTTGACCCTCATTAATTAACAACATTTTACTCACATGCACTATATGACTGATAAAGTACCTCTAGGCTACTCTAAACTTAGCATTTTCTTCTCTTTCTTTTTGTTTTAAATTTTTTATATTGTATATCCTGMACAAGATGTCAGCTCTCCTAACTTCAAATATGTTCTGCAGTCTGTTCTATCCATCTGGCATCCTCTTCTCCAAATTAGCATGGTAATAGTACATTTTCCCCTGGGATYATCAGTAAAACATGGGCCTTCATAGATGTTTTGTTGCATGGAAATATTCACAGCTTGATTTAAGATAAAGCCCAACAAAACATGGGGAATGGGGTGGGGGGGATTCAGCCTGYGTGTTTCATTAAATGGGACTCATTTTCAAGATGCATATTCACTTATCTTTTGTGGGGATAGTGTTGGTCAGGACATATAACACAGATATTAAATGAAATTTCCTATCATTTCCTTTCTGCATCAGAAATTTCAGAGTGGAGAGTGTTCAGCAGCAACATGGCTTCAGGTTTTCCACTATAACACCTCTCATTCCTGCCTCTAGGAGAATAAATTGCCTTAATTTTAAAATTTWWAAAAAAAAAATTGTTTTGGGGAGGATCTACCAAATTTCCTGACCTCCTTCACAGCTGGGCATCAGTAAGTTCTGCTGGCAAAGTTCAGGGGATAGGAACAAGCAGGGTTCAGGCTTGAAATATCTTGCATTACTGCTGCCACCACATCATGTCTCCTGAGATTACYACTTCACTACATGCTTCTAAAAGGGTTATCAAATCAAAGTTACCAAAATATACTTATAAAATTATACGATGTCAGAAATAATCTGCATCYTTTTCTAGCACATCTAACAAGAAAATTGATTTAGTTGTATCATTCAGACTGGAAGCATCTGGTAGTGGCCTGTGCTGGAGAAGAAGACACCACATTTAAAGATTTACTAAAGAGAAGGATAGTTTTGGTGACTAGAGCGTGGGTCTGTCATTAAGGATGCTGGAGCTGTGACACGGGCCTCCTGTCTGAAACTGGGAATAGCTCTAAATAACTCTTCATTTTTTATTTCCTATCGATAATAAGGGTGTTAGTGTTTCCTTTTACACTTCGCTAATCTTGGCCTTGTAAAACATTTAGGACAAGTGAGTGTTTCCGCAGCAGCCAGCACCGTGTTTATGGATCACTGGTTGCTACCGTAAGGAAAACACTAATACCAGACTTGCTATGCCACTTGTTACAAGACAGCATTACACATACTGACTAGAAAGTAATAGGATGTGACTGAAAACTTAGAAAAAAATACATTTCTTCTCTACTCCGAAAACTCCAATATGAAGCCTTACATTCAGATAAAAATTTAAATAACTTGCTAGTGCAGTGACGTGTCTGGGGGAAACAGGAATAGATGAACCCTCCAGGTGAGGCACCTCATGAGGAAAATGGGCTGAACCCAGCTAAGGCTAAAAGGCAAGAAAGCATAGCAGGGACAGAGTGACAAACAAACCAGTTCAGAAAAACATTGACTAACCAGATGAAACAGTGTCCTAGGATCCAGTTGCGGTACCTGGAGGTGTTTCTTTCACTSCAGGTCCCACACTAAGAAAGCAAGTGGCCTATTTCCAGGCAAGCCCCCAACCARTCCTAGTGCCAGGCGAGAACATCAACAAACAGCTGCTTCCACCACTTGCTTTTTTTCACTTCTTCTAACACTTCTGTAACTAGTTGTGGATACCCGGGCAGCATGCCTACGCAGGTCTTCACAGAGGCAAACTGGCCTGTGAAAATGATCCTGTTCATTCAAGCTGGGCTCTGCTTTATGCATCATGGGGTGGCTTTACTGCCTTCCTTTAAGCTAGCCAAAATAGTGAAAGGGACTTAACGCTATAGCTCTAACCTGTCCTGTAGCTACTCCATATTGTCCTGGTACCACATCTTTCTGGAGCAGAGGTGGCAACTGGTGCCTGTGTGAGGTTAAAAAAAAGCAATAAAGGAGAACTAAGTGGAATTTGAGGAATTTAAGTATAGCACAATATTTGGCCCTMCAATGATTCGTGTTTCACCAACGCAAGCTTCCCCTTCTGTATCTCAACCTTCAGTATTTTTCATTCAGTCTGGTAGTCTGCACTGGTATATGACTTTGAAACSATCCCAGCATGAAGGCCATATTAATGTATCTTGTTACAAATACTTAGTGAATTGAAGACATTGAGGCAATTTTTAATTGAAGGGGTTGAGGCAATATGACAGTTGCCCTAAAATGTCAGCATAAAAACTTGAATCATTTTGTAGGGAGAAAAGAAACTTATAGAAAAAATATTTTCAACTTCTGTATTGTTCTATTTTTTGTCTTCTGTGACCCACCTTTTAAATTGGCCCATTATGTGAATCATCTGCCTTTAGTGACACCTGAAACAGGCATATCTACTTGTAACGAATGCAGCTGGTAAGGTATGTAGTAAATAACCATGTCCTTGAGGAGGAGATTGATTAAGCATTTTTCAGCACAAATAAATGTTTTCTATCTCCTGCGGGAAGTTTGTTTACTTTCAGTGATGCACACAAATGYATTTGCAGTTTGCCAGAGCAACTTTGCCCTGAACAAAAACAGAGAAACACTTGATTTTTTTTCTCTGCCAAAACCAATTTACCAAAAAGGTGGCTTTGTTGTCCCAGAACTATTGCCAACTTTGGCCCAAATCTGTGGAGATAAACGCTGTTGGAAAGAAGTACAAAGACGGAACACGGATATAGATTTACAAAACTGGAAAAAGAAAATGTGAAGGTTATCAAACATCTTAGCAGTTAGAACATTCCTTTGCTGTAGGCAAGACATGTTGATGGCCCTTGTGTGGTAAGGCTCACAGGCAGCACCTCCCTCCGTGGAGGGAGCTATGCAGCTGGCAAAGGGAGAGGGGAGTTTGTGGCAGTGGTGACAATGATACACAAATGGAGATGGTTTAAGACAGCTGCATCAATCTCTCAGCTCTAGACCCTTCTTTTTTTGTTGTTGTTTTCCCAAGTTTAGGGAAAGATGGGAGCCCTCCTCCTCCTGTTTTGCAARATCATCTGCAGTTATTTTTATTACGTACATATTCTTTTAGACTTAAAATGGTCAATGCACCTATACCGAGGCCAGAGCTATCTAGTTTTATTTCTCAAGGACTCTCAGACAGTAGCAAAGCCTCTTGCCTTCCTTGTGTATGCATGCCAGCAGGCAAGTGTCTGTGAGCCCAGCACAGTGGGAAACCCATGAGCCAAACCAGCTGCAAACAGTGCCCTCATGAACGTTTGTTTGGGAGYCCTTACAGTCTCAAGCAACAAGGATAAGTATTTGTGGCAGTGGATTAGCTACTGAAATACCAAAAACGGTTCCTGGGTGCTGAGAGCACGGCCTCGTTCACCTCGCAGGGGCGTGTCAAACAGCAAAATACCTAGGCACTGAGTTCAGAAGGTCCTCAAGTTTGGATCACAAAAAAAATTCATTACTTCCTCATTAACTTTAGTAAAAACAGTACTCAAGTTCCTGGTTTTATGATTACACTGAATTTTAGAAAGAAACCTCTAGGGAAGKGTCACAAAAGGAGAGTCTTGGCACCGCAGGAGGGTGTGCCTTGGGTTTCGTTATCTTCATTTGACATTGCAAAGAGTTGCAGACAGAATGAGAATATGTGGGAACACAATCCTTGCAAATTTGTGCATTGATTAAACCTGTCTCTAGAGCTACATAAGTCTTTCTATAACTAAAGGTGTTTTAATCATTTAACTGCTGTTGAATTTCAAGGTGTCCCTAAAACCCTTATACAATAAAGTCAAAACAGAAGAAGGAAAATTATTTYATTCTTCCAGTAAAGGAGCTAGAGGGTTACTTGAATTCAGAAATAAATACATTGTAATTCTGAATATAAATTACATATTTTGAAAACACTTCCTACATTAGATTAGTCCTTTCTTAAGACAGAAGGGAGAGTTTGGTTTCCTTGGGTTCCTTCTTTGGAAAGGGTTTCTGCCAAGTCAGATTTGCAAAGGCACACAACAGGGCTATTGCATCTTTTTTTATAAGTTCATATCAGGCAAATGTACAAATCTACTGCTTGGCATTGTACCCTGTACTTTGAGTGAGCCACGTGCCATGGGTGTGTTCAAGTGAAAAATACTGTGTTGATTTTGGACACTTTATGCTTATATAGATGCATTTTGGCCTGTGTGGGCCGGAAGAGAAAGCAATGACCTGAATAGTCAAGCATGAATCTCAGTTAAAACATTTACACAGCTGAGACCAGGAATCTCTCCTGTGCATAGAAAAAACAGTTGAAACTGTGAAATGCTTTCCAATGTATCGCTGCCTGAAAGAGCAGCATGAGGGAAGGCTGGTCTGGAGATTACATTTGGAAGGAACCGAGAGATGTTTCCATTCCCATCGCTGGCTGGTGCACAGCTCTCGTTTTTCTTCCTCCCTTTCGTTGAAGTTGCTATCTATCAAAGCAGAGCAAAAATAATAATAAAATACTCTGAATAASCCACTAAGTTTTCAATTTCGTATAACGACAGAATTGCTTCTGTAATTAACAACTTGTCCCTCCTTTTTTACCAGAAGAGTTTGTGTGTGTACATGCTTACATTTATGTATACATATACGTACATACATGTATGCACAGATACATGCATACTGTGATGACAAGTACTAGGTTAGGGCACTTCAGACTTTCCCCTAGAAATTAACCCAAAGGAGGAAAAAGCCTCTCGGCAGACAGTTCCTGTGCATCAYGCAGCATTTGGGGAGCCCGACATGTTTTGAAAAAATGAGGCGGCAACCTAAATACTCACATCGCGACCAGGGCCTGACATACTCTCTGCGGTGCCCTGAGAGAGGCTGCAGGAGGTTTTAAGAGAGCTCTTTACTCTCRATGGATTTGGATTCTGTGGAAACAAAGGCAGTTGAAAACTTTGGGTCTTTTATTTTGTGGAAGGCCAGCACCCTTTGCATGGAAGATAAACGAAGCCCTGTCACTCATTCTCTCAGCAGCCATCCTTTGAGGGGATCTGACAGCTCATGGAAATAACCCTGCACAGAAAGGCTTGGGACAGGACGAGCAGAATGTCTTCTCAAAAGTAAACCACCAAGCAATTGCAGGGTACCGCTTTAGCAGTTGCCTGGGACTGTGTGGAGGGTGGCCAGCAGAACAGCCCTGCCGTGCTCCCAGCCATGGGTCCCCACCACATCCCTCGTGCTGGCATCATTAAGTCACACAGCTGGTGTGATCCGTCTGGTCATTTCTGCATTACGTCTGTGTTTTGTAGGGTTACCTTTCAGCCACAGCGGGCCAGAGTAAGGAGTACGTGCCTGGAAGTGGTGGAGGAGAGCAGGTCCGCTCCTGTCACAGCAGCAATGTGGTTTTAGATTGACTCAAGCCCCGTGTGAAACCGCACTCGTGGGCAGGGAGAACCCAAGCGGAGGCTTGGCCAAGAACACTACAGTTAAACCTCCTCTATACTTATGACTAGCAATAGTGCATTTTTAGTGCTAAAACACTTGCTCTTATCTCTTGGATCTGACTTTTCTCTTTTATGCTGAAGTAAGGACTGTGCGAAGTAGTTGAGAATCCAGCCATTTCTCTCTTTCAATGTTCTATCCCTACGAACAAGTTAAACACTGAGACAGCACCAATTCAAAGTGCCAGCTACGAAGTCACTAATGCAACTTTCTGAAATAAATCTTAACGCTGTCTGGAGATGTCCCATCCAAGTATTAATGAGGCCCAGCCTTTCTTAGCTTGTGAGCTTCCACAGCACGGCTGTTGCAAGCCAACCAAAATGTTATCTTAAACATACTTTGAACCAGGGTAACTTACTTACTGCCCTCCTGTCTGTGCACTGTAGCTCAGTGTGTTGCATTACTTCAGATGTCACCAGTTTCTGCTCCAAGTATAAAGTGGTGCTCTTCTGCTGCTCTTCTATCACTAATAGAAATTTGCAGTACAATACACACACACACACACGCACACAAAAAAAAAAAAGGAAGAAAGAAATGATTGCTGCACGGGCTTCTACCTGTGAAAGATGGAGACACAAGGAAAAAAAGAAAATGGAGAGACAGGAAAAAAAGAAAATGGAGAGACAAGGAAAAAAAGAAAATACTTCTCAGACAATAGTCATTTTGCTTCATAAACTTCTGCAAGTCTTTGAGATACACTATGTTGAGGGGATTGGTCTGAAGAGCCAGTACAGAAAATTGTGACAAAAATGTATTAAAATACATTGTGTGATTCTCTAACTCAGATATAAGTATTCTGCAAATTCTGTTGAAATGCATAAAGTTAAATTTATATAACCATTCTTAAAATATTGTACATAAGAATTTAGTTACTTCCATGTTTTCAAAATTAAAAGTAATACTGTGTTATTTCTCTAGCAAGTTCACATAAGATACTGGCATTATGGAGAAAGTCAGTACCATGTATCTTAAACAGCTGTCATGAAGGATTGTGTGTATAGCAGTGAGGAGTGGGGAAACAGTATGTCTGTCATGAGGCATTGTTTAATTTTATTTGGATTTTCTAACAGCTAGCATATGTTACTGACAACACAAATTAAGTGTTCACTGATGAAAAGGAAGGCAGTAAGAAAAATACAGATTAGTGGAACATCATATTTTTGTTATTTTGAATAACAATCATAACAGGAAAGTCAAAGAAATTTTACAAAGGAAGACTGACTTTCAGTCTTTCCTAGAAACGTACACCAGAAAAAAAACACCTAGAAATGACCTCTCTCTATCAACTTATTAGTCAAGAAACATTCAATTATGAGTTCTAAATGTGCATCAGGCCTTGTAGTCCATCTAATAAACCCTGTCATCTACACAATAAGCACAGATTGCTGTACCCGGCAAGAAATATATCGTTACTATAGTGTGACATCACTATAGTTGCAAAGTATGCAAAATACGCTTAGAATACGGTGACATAGTATTACTGCAAACACATGAAATATCTGCAGTATCTCCGATATTGCTCAGGTTCTTCCCATCTGCAGTGGACATCATGTCAGTGCCGGACTCGGAGTCAACATGGCCGTTACCGTCCCCAGTTTGGCACGTTTCCGCCTACCTGGGGAGCTCCCATTAAGGAAGAAATAGTCGTGGCCGATGAGTCAGCTCTGCTGCTGTTGTGGCTGGTGGGATCAAAGGAACAGATGAGCTCCAGGAAGTTCGCACACTGCGTATGACACAACAACGCAAAGCTTCATCGACTTAATATAATGAACCACTAAAAATATACTAGCGTTGTAACAACTCCAGAGAATAGTTAGCGTACACAAATCTAAAAATATTGGTCCTATTCTCTCGACACAGGATACCAATAACGTCAGTGGGAGCCCGCTTAAAGATAGTGGGAAGTCTATGGGAGTTACTCACATCCTGCATGAGTCCATGTCTCCTTGAAATCCGCAGCCATTCCTTTAGGACCGCTACTTGTTGTTATTTACCAGGCTGTGACATTCAACTTGTTTATGCTCTCCCATTCTCTTTTAACTCGTGCTTTTCCTTAAAAGAAATCATCTGAGAGTGATTTAAGCTTTAGTTAAATTAAACTTAAAAGTTTGGGACCCCACGGAAATAAATCCTTAGAAGTGATGATGACCTTTCTAATTTCTCCATAAAAACCCTTTTATCTCAAGACAGTGCTGTTAATCATGTGTCCAAGACTGGTTTTCGCTGCATTTTCTTTGCTTGGGGATGTTTCCCTTTTTTTCTTGAGTGGTCTCAAGAGCTTGGTCCTGAAACAGCTGACCTCTAAAGGAGTTTGGGTTTGAGCTGGCACCTTTTGTCTTCTCTCTTTTAATAAATCCTCAGTGCTAAATACTGTATATAGAATATTGCCTTACTTGCTTCCGTGTGTGTGTATTGCCTCTTATATTTCCCATGTTCGGACACACAATATCTTTTTTCCTCTGCTTTACTTTCTGCAATCCCAGATGGCAAAACTAGTCTCTGTTCTCAATGCTGAAAACAGGCTAGTTTGCTTTCTAGGTAAGAAACAGTACACCAGAAGCTGGAAAATTAAATCACAAAACATATATCCCCCATTTGGCATGCYGAAAAATTATAGCAACTGTAAAAGAACCATTACAGCAATATGTAAAAGGTACCATGTCATAGKACCGTTGCTCCTGTTCAGAAATAAACACAGCGTCTTGGCCTTACTGTAAGGGAGCACTTATATACAGAGGTTATTCTGTCGACTTCAGTAGAGTCACTTCTGGCTATCACCAAGACACAACAGGCCACAGTTAGGACTTAATGGAACAGCAAGAAGCCATTCAGTTAATGCTACATCATTTCATTAAGGAAAAAAGTCCCCTTATAAATCATTTGCTTGGAGTTAGTGTCCTACTGTTTTATGCTTCTTTGGCTCTCTCCATTTCTAGGCGATCTGCATTGCCACACAGTTGCATAACCTTAAATTTGGGGGATATTATTCTTTTCCATTAACATTGGCTCAATTTCTGCCCTGCAACATTTTTCAAGCAACTGTTTCTGAAGTCAGTAAGGTTACATTGCTGCACAAAATGAGACAGGATCTCATTTATCACGTTGTCAAGATACCAGCAATAGCCTTAAAATTATAGTGCTTTTATTATACCTCGTCAATATGTCTACTTGCTTAATCTGGATATTATAAATATCGTGTCAGTAGAATTTGCCTTGGATGATTTGCATATTACCAGAACTTTCTGCTTCAGATAAGGTTTAGTAGGTAATAAGCCTTCTGCTCAGTGTTTTCGATTGGTCTGAAATGATAAACAGTGAGTAAAAAGTTGTATAATGCTGACAAAATTCTGGGTAACAAYGAATGAAGCTTTGTTTCCAGTGCTCTTCTCTCTTTGTTTTTATGGAAAACTTAAACAGTTGCAGAAAAGCACCTGAGAACTAGTMTTCCCATGTGGATGTGACTCAGGTAGCTGACTTACATTGAAATAAATGCCACAAATACCAGGTCTGCTACTCACCAACTCGCAATATGGTTGTGTCCTTCATCAGAGCAGCCGTATGCTCAATTAAAACATGTAATTAAAACTGGTCACAACAGAGAAAGTATTATATGCTATCATAGTCCCTGAGGGTAGGTAAACTCATTGAGACATGGCTAGCATTAGGAGGTAGGAGGGAAAGGACAGCGGGACAGGTTAGTATGTCAGCGTGGCAAGAAGAGGATACCAACCTCGGTAGACTACGTCAGCTTTTGCTTATTTGCTGTGTATCCTGTGTTCTTCTGCCACTATCGGATGGAGAGTGCCAGGTTTCTGTGCTTTACTCCTGCAGAGCTCTTCCACAGCTTATCAAACCTTTCAGCAAAATTCTGATCGCATCTCTCCTCTGTCCTTCGACCACTGATGTAACACTGGATTGCCTTTTTMTTTTGTTTTAATCTTTATTTCTRTGAAGAATTRTTTGATATCCAGAAACACGCATCTTCTTGATCAGTTTTATCATAAGCACAGCAGAATGTGTATAAATATAGAAGGCTGTTTATTTCAAGATATTTTTTCCGCGCTGCATCCGGYCAATGGTTTAGATTAGAATTTAGAGAGTTGAATGAAAACAGGGCTGGGCCACTGGATCAGCTGTACAGGGTGGGGAGGGAGCGGTCTTCCCATTATTTGAACTGCCTGCCTTCTTTATGTAAATKAATAGCTATGCTCCAAACAGTAAAAACATCATGAGTGTTTAGCAGCCAGGGGATTATTYTTAAATACCTAATTTGAAAATTATTACCTCCTTATTTTTTTAAGAATGTTGTGTCTTATAGGTCTTTCCACAATCACCCAAAGATTGAATTTGGGATTTTCAAATATACGTGCTATGATTTTCCGTAGGTAATTTTTMTCTCCAGCTCACATGGACACTGACTTTCTTGAAGAAACCAGAAATACCTTTGGGCTCAAGGGGCCTTAATTGTACCTGTTCATACTTGGGAACGTAATTTGAGTTTACAGAGAAAGGAAAAAATTTGCTATAAATAAGGTATATCAAGATGATCTATTTCTTATCTTACTGGTGTTTTGAGCAAAATTACATAGACTTTACAACTGCAGATGAAATGGAAAAAGTCAGTAAAAAGAAAGGAAAAGTCACAAGAGATTTAGAATATGCCTCAACTCTTTCTTTAGCAGCAACCCTTAGAGGTAACTGAATCAGGGGAATGAAGAACAAGAGYGGAGGCCTTTAACGCCACCTGAAACATTGTGTGTATTCCAGGATCACACACATGGATTTGAGAATGACACAGCTTTCCTCCTCACTCTGCTCTACACGGGATCTCCAAGGAGACAAATCCTTGTGKTTTAGGCTTCTTTGGACAGGGTCCGTGGAGGTCTAGGGTCTCCAAGCAAATTTTTTCCCCGAAAAAAAATTTCCAACCTGAGAAACTGCCAAGTGCTTCCTCCGAATTTCTAGATGTACTAGTCAGGCAACTGTAAACTGAGCCTCCAGGTTCTGCCATCTTAGCCATCAGACCACTACCAGCATGCCCAGATTCATCAATAGCTAAAAAACCCTTTCCAAAAACATGACTACAATACGCAGGTCTGATCCCCACCCATTTCAGCAGACTGGAGAACTAGAGAAGCCCCAGCAAAGGACACCAAGGATGAGCAAAGGTGTGTGTGGTTCTACCACACAAGCAGCATAGACTAGAAACTCTCCATCCGGAAAAGACATGATTGAGGGGAGATAYGGGAGAAGTCTCTAAATTCATAAATGGGAAGAGAGAGACAGCAGTTAACCATTAGTCACTAAKTTTTACAACACAAGTGACAGGGTACAAAAAGTAACATTAGCAGGCTGGGGGRAAAAAAGCTCTATGTTTTATTGGGCATCATATAGTAACTTTGCAGAGCTTATTGCCATGGGACAGTGAGGAGAGTGATATTCGAATAGGTTCAAAGAGACACTGGACAAATTCACACCGGAAAGCTRTATCAGTAGGACATGACTGTCCATATTGAACATCCAGCTCAGGAAGTCCCTGAAGAGCTGATTACCCAAAATGGGAGGCCAAACAAGGAAATGAATAATGTTGCACATCCTCAGTTTTATACTGTCCCATAAACATCTGCTGCTGGCCGCTGCTGGAAACAGAAGACRTGCTAGGTGGCCATTTGATGTTCTGTACTGCATTCCACCTCCTCCTTCTTTTCTTGTGGCATGTTGTCCATCTTTAAAAGGATCATCTTTAAAACTTGTAAAAGGCCTGTGATGCATTATTCTTTTCTTAAAAGCAACATAAAGGCTGTACAGATCTAGGTAAATTAAGACACACTTCTCAGTCACACTTTGCTGCTCTTTCCTCATTGTTGGCTAGTGTTCCTTGTGTATTACACCAGTGTCTTCTCAAGATTTCAGGTCACCTCAGGTTTACATGGCTTATGTTGTCTACCTTTGAATCTTGCAATGAGATTCTTGCAGCTTTAGCATGATCCTCCCCTAAAGGCGTATGCCCCTTTCCCCTTCCACCCTCCCTAACACTTCTGTCTCTGCAGGTCCTTCTRAGGTTTACATGTTGACTCAAACACCTGTCTCCTTCTCCTCCCTCCTGGGAGGCCTCTGTTTCCTCGAGCCCTTGTTCTCCACAGAGAAGTTTCAGAAAAAAGGCTCTAACCAGRGAGCAATTGCTCCTTTGTTCTTCCTGAGCCTGGTACAACCCAAACACAGGCATCCATTAATGCCGAATCTATCCCTAGGCAGAGGCGCTAGTGGCTTTCACTCCTTGCTTAACCTATAGAGTGTCAGCTTAGAGCCTAGTAAAAGGTTATCATAACACTTCAAGATAAAAGCAGTTCTGAAAACCAAACAAGAATATATTCCCCATAAAAAATGTAAAATACAATCACCATCCTACAAACCTAAGGCTTGCCCCTACTTGCAGCAGCAATACGTTGTATTTGGGCACAAGCAGTTGCTATGGGGCCTGTTCCAACTCCCACGAAAGTCATTGGGAGCCTTTAAATACACTTCAGTGGGAGTGAAGCCTCAGCACTTGATTATTTTGTGAATATTGACATTATATGGTATAAAAATGATGCTTTAGTTTTTGATATAAACCAAGCAATGTCAGTGACAGACTGATTCTTGAACAGGGGCCCTCAGTGCTACCGTATTGAAAATAATAAGTGCAATTCATTGCAAATCTGTTTGTTATTCCTAGTGTAAAAATAGATCAGTCCAGCCAATGGGATTAAGCACTCCATTATTTCTCGGACGGTTTCTTTATTGTTGTTKTTGTTTTTAAATAGTTTTCCTGTTCTGTTGTTACAGATGAATTCTCGTAAATATTTATTCTTACACTTGCCGTAAATGTATTCCTTTCCTGGTGGGGCACCGCACAGCTCCAGATGTGCAAAACTGAACTTTTCGAAAACAAAGTGGGTCCCAAGTGTAGCCACACAACAGAGAGGGGGCAAAAGGCTTGTTACATCTTTAAGAAGTTGCTGCGTGTGGCTTTGCTGAATRCAGCCATCTCAGATCTTAGGGTTGTTTGACTTGGCCGCAGCTGAAAAGAGTCAGGATGAAGAATGACAGACAGGAAAAGGGTAAAATCTTGCCTCTYGAAAAGTCTTGATTAAGTTTGAGTGTGTTTCTCCTTACACCTACTAAGATGAGACTCTCTGAGCTGAAACTGCCACGGTACATRCCCAGGCCCGTCACTGTCCTTTGGAGGGGTGGTGGGAGTGTGCTGTGAGTGCCATCTGCGCGGGGAGCTCTCCCAGCCCCCGGTCCCTGACATCAGCACAACCCGCTGAGTTGTGCAGGATGGACCCAGGGTGCAGGGCAGGAGCTGTGAGCATYCTGGGGCAGGCAGGGCAGGAGCTGTGAGGGCAACGAAGCTGGTGAAGGGTCTGGAGCACAGGTCTTATGAGGAGCGGCTGAGGGAGCTGGGGTTGTTTAGCCTGGAGAAAAGGAGGCTGAGGGGAGACCTTATCGCTCTCTACAACTACCTGAAAGGAGGCTGTAGAGACGCGGGTGTTGGTCTCTTCTCCCAAGTAACTAGCGACAGGATGAGAGCAAACGGCCTCAAGTTGTGCCAGGGGAGGTTTAGATTGGACATWAGGAAAAATTTCTTCACCGAAAGGGTAGTCAGGCATTGGGACAGGCTGCCCAGGGAAGTGGTGGAGTCRCCATCCCTGGAGGCGTTCAAAAAACGTGTAGATGTGGCACTTCAGGACATGGTTTAGTGGGCATGGTGGTGTTTGGTCGACGGTTGGACTTGGTGATCTTAGAGGTCTTTTCCAACCTTAATGATTCTATGATTCTCTGATTCTATCCTGGGGCAGGCAGGGCAGGAGCTGTGAGCATCCTGGGGCAGGCAGGGCAGGGAACTGGCATCGCCGCTGGGATGCTGACGCCAGCCTTTCCTGCAGCAACCCTGGGGCAGGTGTAGCCAGTGTGCACACACTGAGTACCTGCATGAAGTGACTTGTGCCATTAGCCTCACCGACAGATCTGATGCCCCAAACTGCTTCACTCTCCCTCCTCTCCCCATCTGCTGCTGTTCATCTGAGGGCCTGCCTTCTTTCCTGGCTAGGGCCATTCCCGCTTATTACAGCTCTGCTCCCTTCAGCAATCCCACTTCTGGCACTGGGGGGGGGAATCACTTGTCCTGCAGAKTTTGCTGGCTGTAAGAACGGCAACTGAAGGAGCAAGAGCTATGTTACCCAAGCAAGCCCTCCTGCACAGTATCCAGCCATGTGCTGGTGACACAGCACGTGAACAAGTGCAGCATCACTGGGGTACCCACAACTTCATTTTCGTCAGCTCACCTGGCTTCTCCTATCTTGACAATGTGCCTGGTCTTCTTGAAGGGAAAGGGACCAGCGTCCCACCAGAGAAATGTGTGCTGAGTTACGTGCACCCAACCGTGAGAGGATTTGGGCTGAAACTGTGTTTAACTCACTGACAAAGACGAATTCTTCCTTTTGCCTTTTTGTGACAAATGAATGGTACATTGACCATTTGCATCCAGAAAAGACTTCCAGGGCCTTTTGAGTGCCTTGAACATAACTGTCAGTAGAATTTGAGTAGCAGCAGGTCAGGGCTAGCATCAGCTTATGGAGGTCAGGCCCGAGATGTAGCCACCTGCTCCCTCCAGACCTAGCCTGAATGTGAAGGTCTTAATCCCTCGTGAGTGTCCTCTGCAAAACACAGGGACCTAAGGAGGCAACTCACAGAGACATGTAAAGAATTGTTTGTTCTTGACATGACTGAGCATATTAATGAGAAGGAAAAAAAAATTTTCCCTGCCTTCATTATTAATACGCATGACTCGACTGCAGAAACCTAATTCTTTGCCTAAAAAGGGGAGTAAGGTCAGTGCCTTCTCTCAGTGGTATTTCTCCATGTTTTCTGGTGCCTTGAAAAACAACAAAAGCTAGGTGGAGTCACCCCCCCTCTAGGCAAATATTATACAACTGTTTGTTATATGAACAAAGTGGCTGACAGATGACCTTCTAAACATACCTAAGTTACTGTTTCCTAGTGCACATACACATTGAAGCAGGAAACAGACTTCCAGAACATGAAAGCAAGATTTGCTTGCTTATCTCATCGTATTCTAATGTGGTTTGAGGTAAACAAAAGACAGCTATGGGCTTTGTTATCTTAATTATTCTGTACAGCCAATATAGAGCAGGATCACACTACATGATTAAACGTAACCCTTATTGGCTTGCAAATTATTAACATAATTCCAGAAAGTGCACATAATTCAGGAAATATTTTTCCTAACGGCCTGTCCTGACTAAGGACAGCTTTGTTCAGACCTACGTCGCATAATGGGATCAGAAGAGATCCACAGATAATATTCACCTGGCATTCAGGTGCTGCCTGTCAGTTCTGCACATATTTTCTGCATATCTCTTAGCTGGGGGTTTTGGAACAGATCTGACTATATAAATAGTTGTATTTTATGACATGCAGTGAAATTAGGGTTCCGTGCAAAGCATGTGGGAGTCCTTTTACAAGTCTGGATTTGTCCTATGTACTTACTCTCTCTAACACTTTTTGGAGAAGCTAGCAATGAAATACTGTGATACTCACTGAATAACCATGGGGTTTAGGAGGAGAGCAGCTTGTGCCTTGTCAGGCTGGACTGTTTTAAGATATTTTGTTTGCAGGTATTGAGAGTTACAGTCCTTCAAATATTAGTTATGGGTCAACTAGACCTTAATTTCAACTAAGAGGAAGGTAGGCGGTAAGTGTAGAAAAACTGGAAAAAGTTGGATTAATATTTGATTTTTAAAAATGTGAGAGAATTCAAATTAATCTGAGAAGATCTGCAAAGCAAAGACTAAATTCTGCCAGCTCTAGTCCTAGAAATAATGCCCTGTAAATGTACCAAACTAGTCACATGAGCCAAATTTTACTTGCTGACTCTTTCCTCAGATGTGTTCCCACCCTTCCGGTACTTTTCTTTTTAAATATTATTTCCACTAAAAAGGCTAAAACATATTTGGCTTTTCTGATTACACATATGTGATGGCGTGATGCATTTTGATGATGTTTTTTCAATATTCATGACAGACAGTCCCACCCTTTAGGCTGTAACTCCCTTTGATTTCAGGTGAGATTTTTGCCTAATGATCAGGCCYTGGGGTGTTTGGCTCATCAGTTGCAACGTAATCAGCCAAGAAAAATTTGAATTGATAAAAAGCAGCAATAATGGCACAGACTGCTGGCATCGCAAATACATTTCAGGGTGTATGTGTMAGAAAAATCGCTCCCTCAAAAAAAACAAATAGAAAGGCAATTAATGGTGTCTATGCTACTGTGTCATTCAGTCACAATAAAAGACTCAAGAAGATATCCAGACAATGTTGTCAAATGTCAAACCAGTCCAGCAACTGTTTCAAGTTGCCAAGAGAAAGTTGATGAGAGAAAGTAATTTCCCAACATTCTATGGGACTGAATCTTCAAAGAGTTTGTGTCCTACAGGAAGTCCTACAGATCTAGCACAGAGCTTTGAAGTCASCTCCCTGTGCCTGGACATCTGCGTCCCAACACCTGCAGCCACCTGAAGGCACCCCAGTGATGTCAGGTAGATGCCACATGGGCTTAAGGATAGGCCAGTAGGGAGACCACRGTAGTGGTGGTTCACAGAAAATGGACCACTTATGATACTCAAAGTTTTAGACTGGATGATCCAAAACTGGCCACGGAACTATATGAAACAACTATGTAATATTTCCAAGGTTTAATGAGAAAGGAGCACCACGGTATGAAAGAATTACAGTTTGTAAAATGCCATTAACTCATCCAAGTAGCTGAAGTCCCCTGTTTTGGGCAAAGCATCCCCTGATTGAATGTCTAGACTTAACTAGTGTGAACCAGCGAATCTCACCCCAGTAGATATACCACATGTCTTAAGTTTGAGCAAGGTTTCTCAGCGAAATCGTTTTGGATGGCTTCTAAATTCAAGTCAAAGACCTAGAGGAGAAGTCTTCCCAGGGAATAGCAACAAGTAATCTTAATGAAGCCAGATGGCATAACATATAGCTTCCCTTCTGCTATAGAAATCTTACACAGCACCATGACTGGTTCTCACTTTTGTAATAAAATGTTTTCTGTCCAAATGCTGGACAAAAAGCATCCAGTCTCTGAGGCTGTTTTAAGGTGGCTTTTAGCCACCAAAGCCGCTGGTGTTTCTTTAGAGCATTTTCATTTTCTGAACAGCATAAATGATGTCACTTATCGATTGCCAAACCTGTTTCATAATTTCAATAACCTCCAGGGGACTGATTAAATCTGAAATACTTTGGCCTATTTTAAAGGAAGTCTAATCGTGTTTTTAAGTCAGCCTTGGAACACATGATTCTTTATTAACCTAATAAGCCTCCATTATCCCATTCCCAAAGTTCTATTCAAGCCCTGTATTTAGTGTAAAGTACCATGCACTGGTTAATTAGAGCATATTATCTTGGATGAAAATCCTGAATCTTATTCTGCAGAGTCAGTGCTTGGAGAATTTGTTAATACGCTGCGTRTACCCAGATTGGTTCTTATCTGAGCCTTGGCATGTGTTAGCAGTGCAATTACCTACTTGCAATTGCTGCCTGCTACTTGGCAAAGGGGAATGCTGAACAGAGGGTTATTTCACTAAAGATAGAAAGTGACTCATTTTGATTACTCAGTCATGTCCTCTCCTACTTATGCATGCACAATGGGAAAGTCTGATGGTACCAGAGAAAAGAGAAGCAGCATGTGTTCAAGTCACTTCTCTTATTCACCATTTAGTTGTAGCAAAACTAAAAAGCCAATGATTATAATATAACAAGAGCGAGTAATAAGACATTTCACCTTTGCACATTTAGAAGGCAAATCTGAATTTAAAGGGAAATGACAAGTTAAATATGGCAAGAAGTAAAGGATGTAGATAACTCAATTTCTGGGKTTTTTTTTTACCACATTTTCCAGTCAGCTTGGCTTTCTGGTCCTTGGCTTTCTGTTAGCGTCGCAAAAGGGAGAAGTGTTTTTGTTCAGACAGCATCCTGCTTTAAATTAGTGTAATACATTTTACATTAAAAATACATTTATAAAATACACTCTTCCTAATCTAGTCTAGGAAGATTGAATAGACAGCGTATGTCGGTTAACATTTGTAAAGCCTTCTACTGACTCAGTAGCCCCAGTCCCATATTTAAGTGACCCAGGCCTATGGAAGTCTACTGAGACTCACAGACTTTCAAAACTATCCCTTACAGACATATTCGATTATTTTAAAAGATCTTTCATGAAACTGCTCACCAACGATGTCACATTTTCCTACTGAAAAAAGTATTACTAAATTCAAAATTTTGCAGCACTAAAAACTATATCACTAAAAAGTCAGAAGTAAACTGTTTAACTCTACAATAATCTATTCTGATTGATGGTCCGTTCATTAAAACATTGCTATGCATTTTCAATGTTAATTAATTTAGTAATGCTTCCTTAATCTAATACAACCTTATTTCAAAAATTGGAAAACGGTTTCCATTAAATGTTTCATTTCACCCCCGTAAAGTTTAGACTAATGGTGTCATTCGAAATGCATGCATATTTGTGGTTATACATCTGACAAACTTCTGACAATGGCACATTAAYGTAGCAGCAATATTAAAAACGAACAATGAAACAAGGCATATCGTGCCCTCCTATCACACAGCATACACAGTAGACATTTTAATCTGGAAAAGAGAATAATAAATCTCTGTGCCCTTCGTGATTTTAAAACAAAATAGTCTATTTCAGCTCTTGTGACATCAGTAGTAGTACATCAGGTAAAACAATAACAGTTTCAAAACCATAAAGTGAAAACCTTCAAATGGTTTTCTAGAGCTTTCTGAAATGAAACACTTTCTTAAAAAAACACGTCAACCCTGAATTATGGGGAAAGCCCCCTCAGATAGTGACCACGCTACAGCTACACGCTTCTTGACCTTTCAGCAACGCGCTGTGGCTATCCCAAAACCTTCTACAGCAAAGTTCACGCCTCCCACTGCCGAGCCTGCTTTCCTCACTGTCTGAGTCCCGACTCCCACGTCATTTCATGGGTCTTTTGTCCCTGCCTCTTGCAAAAAACATATGATCTCTCYCTTCACCCTTGCCTCCCGTAAGACTTCCCGCTCTGAACGGTGCTCGAGATGAGGGACGAGACCGACKGACGGGACACAGAGCAGCTTCCAAACCAGGGAGCGTGAACGAGGCTTGGAGCGAGGGTTGAAGCCAGCTCCGCCACGAGTGCGTAGGRTGACCGTCAGGCCGCGGTGACGAAGGCTGAGGACCTGTGCCTGTAGCAYTTACGCAGCAGGCCTTTCCTAACACGGTTTCCTTTGGCCGCAGTGCATGGCAGCTCGCTCACGAAAGCAGCGCGGCCCCCGTAGCGAAGGGGGTGCGGAGGGGCAGGAGGCAGAACCCCCCCGGCAAGCGCAGCTGCCGCCACCGGAGCACGTGGGCTGGAAAGCTTTGGGCAGAAAGAAGAACTCAAGACACTYTCCAGTAAAATAATGATCAGAAAAGCTTGACATTTTCTTATTTCAGCTGAAAATAGTCTTCTCTTAGGGAACAAAAATTGTTGACCAACAAATTGCCCCGTTGTTACATTTTTCATTAAACAAAACCTCTGATCACTGTTTCAACAAGACTTTAAATTTACACGGCTCTAAATYTCCTTTTAGTACTCTTTCTTTATCTAAAAGCTAGTTCTCAGTGGAAGAGTGCAACTGTTCTCTGCAAATGTGAACATTAAAACATGATTTCAATAAAAAATATTCATAAAATTCTGCCCAAATGGATACCTTTGAACCTTTCAGAATGAAAATAACTTCAATAATTCTATTTTTTTTTTCCACAAAATGATTTCCCCATTTTTCAGCCATCTCTAATTATAACAATAACTTGCAGGTGTTTCCTGTTAAGTTGGTAATAACTGTGTCCTGGGATAATAAAACTTTTGGGTTTGGCCCATTTATCATATTTAAATTATAACTTAAAGGTGCATCCTGTTTACAAGGTAATAATTATATATGGGACTAAACAAACTCCTCTGGAGCCAGTCCAGTCTATTGTGTTATGTCGGACTGGAGCATGGGCTTGAAGAAACCTTAGATGGGTAATGCCATAGGTAGTAAAAGTTGACTCTCCCCTCTTCACAAAAAATTCAAAAAAAAATGCAAAAAAAAAAAAAAAGTTGGTGTTTTGCCTATATTAGGAAATGAACTTTGAAAAACTAAACAGCCTCCAAAATGAGTGATCAAATGATCTTAAAACCTTAGCTGATGGCCAGACGACTCAGTCAAAACACACCCATCCGAATTCTTTAGGGTGGACGTCAGCATGAGATGTAAGTGCGTGGGCGCGCACCCCCCCGTTTTGTCTTCCGTGTCCTTCCAGCGGGTCTCGTGCCCCTGTTTGAACGTGGTGCCCTGGCTGTGAGGCAGCAGTGCGATGGCCCCATTCGAAGGCCACTGAACTCAGCCTCCCGTATTCCTCCTTGCTCTGGGTGGTGGCTGGGATTTTAAAATATGCCCTTTTTTGTCAGGAGCGAAAACCTAGAAAGTTTAAAAAAAAAAAAAGAAAAACACTGAGGAAGGAGGTCAGCCACTGAATTTTCAAGTCCTCTGCTAGACAGCTGTATTACAATGAGATTTCTTTTTTCATGCAAAGGTCTCCACCTTGCCCCAACCCCTTACACTGACGCAGGCCCAAATTTCCAGCTCCTTCCCCAGCGCCAGCTCCCTTCGGCCGGCCGGTGCTTTCCACCTCAGTTGCTTAACAGTCTGCAGAACCTTGTGCATGGGACAACAGTCATTCCTTTGTCGAGGTCAGGACTTAGGGGGCTGGGGAAGGAATTTGGCTTCTCCTGTGTACACAGGAAAGTAACAACTTCAGCGTCAAGCACAAAAAGAGATACTGGCATTCAAAAAAACCACTAGAAAAATAAACTCCAGAAGCGACCAGTGCATTCGCTTGCATTGTAGCTTTGCTTCAGTGTTTCACTGTTATTTCTTAAAAGCAAAGTAATCCCCAAACTTTTTTTTTTTTTTTTTTTTTTTTTTTTGCTACATACTGCACAGTATGAGTAATTCAAGAAGAGAATAAAGGCCGGCATTGTATAGCACACTTTCTCATGCGCACACAAACCTCCTTCCAGCTTACTGAAGGAATCAAAGGGTGGAGGGAGTGTCTCCAGCGTTTCATGTAAATGACATCTTTTTTCTCCAGTTTTAATGCCACCATAAACTCAGTGTGATGAAGCACTGATGAATAATGAGCCCATGACACATCGTACTTTTAGAACAGCTCATATATTTGGCATACGCCGGGCTCCGTTTGTGTCAATTTTTTTCCCCCCCACYCGGGCACGGATTTGTAAACACTTTTACCATAACTGAGAAATGCAGTTTTATTTTCACTCCTCGGGGAAGCCAGGCTGAGCATCCGCGCAGCTCGCACCGGTTSCCCCCTGTTTTTAGGATGCTGAGAGGCGGCGAGGGTAGCTCTCGCCATCGGCGCGGGCGCCGGGCGCTTGCCGGAGTCGGTGCCCTCCGCTGGGAGCCGCCGGCGGGGCTGCTGCCTCGCTCTTACCTCACCGAGCGTGTAACTGCCATCCTCCCTGGAGCAGAGCCGTGTCGGCACTGCGTAGAGAAATCAAGACACCCTTGTGAAAAAATGCAGCTGCTTATTTATCAAATGACTTGGAGAAAGTTGGGGTTTTAACTTGCATTGTGTTGAGAAGAATGCCCTTTTTCAGTATAGCGTTGTCCTGGATTTCTTGGTAACAACCGAACCTGCAACTTCTGGATTTGAAACCGCCTAGGAAAGAAGCARAAAGATAAGTCATAAGTCACCAAGTGTGACCCAGCTGCCAGAGGGGGACAGGGAGCTACACTGTCATATGGGAAATTAAAAGCCCTGGTTGTGGATCTCCTGCGGCAGCRGTGTTTCCATCCACATCTGCCAGTCCTACCCCTGCAGCAAGGTCTGTCGTTTAAGGTGGTTTCAGTTCTCCCTGACAAAAGGGAAGATCAGAGGTGATCTCCTGGCACAGACGTATTGGAGACCTCGGTCTTAACTTCTGGTCTGGCCTCCTAAGGATTTGTGTTCAGCGGGCAATGTAGATTCCACTAGGTGAGGACACCCCGAATGGGGAGGCAGAAGAAAACTTAACAGTGCTAGAGGCATAGTATGGGCGAGATGTTTTCCCAGGAAAGGAGGAGGCTGGAGAGAGTCAGCAGTTTGAAGTTTGGCAAAAAAGCCCATCATGTAGATGAAAAGTCCTGCTTTCTTATTCTTCAGTGTAAGAGGGTCAGCAGCATAAAGTTTTGTCTTATAGAAATCGTCTGTAGTGTCTAACCTAGTGTACAAAGTTTTCTTTCATTTCTCATTTGCCTTTATTACTTTGCCTATGTTGAGATGCGGAACAATATTTTTTTTAAACCTTTTTTTTCCAATAAATGCTTATCATAGAATCATTAAGGTTGGAAAGGACCTCTAAGATCATCAAGTATAAGCTTTCAAATATGAAAAAGGACTTCTACCTACTCTCCAGAAAGGTCCTTAMTTTCTATAATTGAGGCTTTCAAAACAACATAAGGGAACAGGGCATAAGAGAACTACTTGAATCTTCATTGCTTTGAAAAAACGTGTAAACATACCAGTTTAAAATCAGACCGCATTTTCTCCATGGTTGCAAAGAATCCTATAATGCTTTCTGCAAGGCTGTTTAAGCTGAAAGAGGTGACATCAGATATCCAGGCTGTCAGGAAGATCATAAGGAAACCTGGATATTGCTGACAAACCATGGGCGTTCCCTTCATTTCCAAAGTTGTCAGCGACCCACATTTAGGACCACACATGACACTAGCACAAGCGAATGCCATTTCTCAACTACGTTACGCTTATTTCCCCGGGTGACGGTCTCTCCGAGGGCGAGATAAGCCCYGGCTACGCAGCGCACGTTTCGCAGCGCTCGTGCTGGGAGCCAGCCGGCTGTGCTCCGGTCGGGGTTTTTGGGTCACATGCAATTCAGAAACCAGGATGAATCAACCCACTTTATCTCCTAAAAAAAGCCATTACCAGCAATTTTCTCAGTTTCGTAACAAAGCTCCAGAAGGTAAATGAGCCAGTTTCTGACGTCAGAACTGTCTCTTTTTTCCCCTTTTTCTTCAGGCAGGTTACACCGAGGATTTGAAATAAGGAACTAAATGAGTTTCTTGAAATTGGCTTTTGCTGGCAAAAATGTAGCAGTGCTACGGAAACCACGTTAATTGAAATTAATTCCTCTGCGAATTAATTTCTTCTGGCAGAAATAACAGTTCCTATAACTTTTATCAGTCTTTTCACGCCAATAATTTATATTTAAAAACTAATTTAAAGCTGAGGTTGTGTCTGAGGCTAATTATTTGCTTCTAGAAACAGATAAAGCTAAAAGCATGCTGATAATCTGCTTCTAATCTCTCTGTACCAACCTCCTTTGGCCCCATACAAATCTTCTGGTCAATGATAAATTTGGCAGCTCTGTTTTCAGTATTGGCTCAAACTCAGCTGATCTGAATGCTCTTTCTCAAACAAAAACAAAAACGACTCCTCCTTTACAAAATACACGGTCACTATTCACTCCAGGATGCAACCAGTTAGGCTGAAAAAGGGTTAAATCTCAGTTTTGCATGATCGCATTGAGTGCTCCCATTTTATTTGCCTCCTTGATTTTATGTCAGACACATGCCCGTGCTGAAACTACAATACAGTCAGTGTCTGCATCTCTGACAAAGATTAGGCTTTCATCCCTGTTATTTGTGTTCCTCCTCAGAGTTTTTTAATGATTTTTAGCAGAGAAAAATAACAGTGGTGGCTTGGGAGTGCTTCAGAATGACCCAGCTCTTACCATCATGCAGCCCTTTGAGGGATATTTTGGGATCCAGGTTCTGGCTGTTGCTCCATGGGGATCTATGTCTTTTCAGGCACATTTCCAGTGACTATAGYGCAGGATATATAATAATCTGTAATAATAATGAGCAAAATTCTACATTCACCCCAGAGACTGTGGCTCGATACTTTCAGAGAAGCAGCAATCAAGTGGAAGAAACACTCATTTGATCACACCGGCCAGAGCATGTAAGATTTCAGCTCAGCATGGTGACAGGACGGTGACACCATCCCATGTCACCTGCAAAACTCTGCCAGAGGAGTTGTCTTTATTCACCACAGACCTTAAGCTTTGTCTGGATCTGAATCCAGACTAGAGCAGTTACTTCTCCACCGTTTTTCTTAAAACCTTTTTTTGCAAGGAGCTCTTTCCAGAGCTCCCTTCAAGTCTTAGAGAGCATGMAGAGAGATTTATGTCTCCTCCTGTGCTCCACCCCTGCAGCACTACTTGTCCTAAACAGCTTAAGTAAGGGGAACCGTGAACTTCTTTTTCACGTGTGATATGTTAGCACTAGACATTGAAGTAAGAGATTTTCCATCTCTGAGTATCCTTTTCTTTAGTCTTTAGCCATCATCCTCCACTAGACGACATTTTACATGTTTTTTTTCTTATAAAAGTGTGTATTAGAAGTCACTGTTAGCCAATGGCTACCTAACAGTACACACAGCATCACACACAACCTACTCTTCCTTGTATTAGCAGTTTGGCAAGGAAACACATCAGATGGTTGATAAACAATCATTTTATAGGGGTGACAGAAGTAGCCTCAGAACTTACCGTTAGGTCTTTGGTTTACAATGTAAACTTAAAATTTTCCCAGAAGATTAAGGAATTCACACACATAGTGAACTTGCCGTTGTCATTTCCATGAAGATTTGAAGATGAATTAGTAACTGTCTGATCCAAAGTCCACTGAAGCCAGTAAAGGCCGTAAAGAATCAAAGACAATAAAGATACAAAAGACTGACAGCCAAGGTATTATTATCCTTTTTTTTCATAAAACAGTTCAATAAACTCTTTCATTTATGCTTCACAGCATACAAATAAACATACCACGGCACATTTTTCTGTCTTTGCAAAAACAGTTTAATAGAATAACATCAAATCATCAGTATCAATCTATCCATTAATTTCAACTGAGTTATGTAAGGAATTAATTTTGTACTCAAAGACTTAGTAATCTGAGACTGCAAAACAGTACCCTGTTACTAAATCACAGCTGCAGAGGGAGAGATGGGGCTTATGATAGGCAAAGTAAGAATTAGCAACTTTCAACTGTCCAATGTATTATGAATTTACTTGGATTTAACGTACTTACACTGACTCTACACAAGCCATAAAGTACTCTGACAGCAATTATATAGGCAACTCAGACAAGATTATCAGGCAGCCACCAGCACACGAGAGCAAGTGGTATTTAACGAACAGGAGGTACAGTAGCCCCCCCCCCCCCCCCCCGCTTCCCCCATGTCTGATTCCATTTTTTTCTGTCCAGAAATCTTGCTCATCTGAAAAAACAGTTTTGGCCATTTGTCTGGGATAAGATTGTAAGTCTTATAGCCAAGTCAGAGCTACTGCTACAGTCCATACAGGGACATCTACGAACCCCAGAGAAGTCTAGCCATGCATTTGCAAATCACTGGTGCAGTACATGCACGGGGAAAAGTCACTGCATAAGTCACGCATGCTTACGTCTCTCTAGGAAATCCCAGAGAGAGATATGGGAGTCCTGCCCTCAACCCTGTCCAAAACGGCTTGATTTGAGCTCTCCTCCAAAGCCTAACAAATAGATGGCCTTTGTCTGATGCCCTGGAGGGCAAACACAAGCTAATAAAAACTTGAGTCCACACAGATAACGTATAATTGTAACTGGTTTTTAGGTAATGGTCTTCCAGGCTATCTCATTATTCTCTTTGAACAGGCTTTGAATTACGCTTTTTCAATTTTAGATAAAAGTGAACCAGTGGTTTTGCAGCATTAGCAAACTAAGTTAGATTGAATAGTTAGAATTAATGGGTGCTTTGATTTCACCATTTCTCTTTAACCTTGAAACCAGCAGTCAGGCAGCAAAACCATTTTTTCCCTCCTCATGTTTTCTTTCTCCAGTTGTCTTTCTCCGTTCTGCTCCCTCAGCCACTTGCTTCTGGTTTGTCCCTGAATGACTAGCTATACCAGGCTTTGACCATACTGCATTTCCCTGACTTCTAATTCACGGGTGCTCTTTAGAACATCAGCCCCCACATCCCAGTATTTTCAGTATTTAAGTGTGGGTATTTGTAAGCAGGATGAAGTCAAAATATTTCTGTTGGTGGTGACACACCCAAACAGTTGTTCTGCCTGTACTTTTTTTGATCTTATTTTGAATCCATTTTAATGGCCATTAGTGAAACTGCTCTGTTGTGGAGTCTGAATGAATCATAACAATCTCCATTTACTTGCTGAAGGCAGGAACAGTCACTTGCCAACTTGCTTTTGCTCCAGTGGCTTATATGAAGCAGAAGCGATCTCTGAGGAGCTCTCACACACGTTCTTCCTTACCCTCAAGCAGATATGGCACCCCAAGCAAGCCTAAATCAGCCATTCCCAACCGTGATGGACCAATGGGCCTTTGGAAGTCCTGAAATGTACTTAGCCTCACATAAAACTAATGAGTCTGCAAGTCTTTGGTTAATATGGCTATCAAAGACAGCTGTAGATCATGCATCCAGCCTCACCAAGCAGTTTGAAAACCATGGAYCTACAACAGCACGATACTTAAGTTTCCACTGTAGAGTCCACAGATCTTCCGGTGGAGGGGGAGGACCATACATCACAGCTCCACCAGACCTAATGTGCAGGCACAATACAGACAACTTAAATGAGCATGCAGTCTGATGCCAACATTACTGCAAATAAAATAAGTGCAATAAATGCATAGGTGATATGTTCAACAGTCTGTGTTATACGAGTATAGTATATAGACTAGATACGTCTTTTCATTCATTTATCGCATAGTTCACACATGCTAGTCCACCTCTCAGTCYTCTCTCTGCTTTGGACCGAACAGGACACACAAATGATAACAGTGGTAGAAGTTGCCACAAGAGCAACGTATGGTCCCAACGCTATCTTTTGCAAGGACCCCACAATCCCTCTGCTGCTTTGCAAATCTCACGCATTCTTCAGAAGATGTGGGAGGAATCACAGTCCACCAGGACAACTCATACCTGGTGTCAGGTGAATCGTCACATAGGAAAGCCCTTTCTGTAGTCATAYTCCTTGGCCAAGAGCATTCTGTAAGACAGCTGCACACCGGTGATAGTCATTGAACTACCTCAGCCTGGTACCCACCTCTAGGATGCTCTTCCAGGCCATCCTCATGCTAGAAAGCATCTGCAGGGACTTGTGGGGTTCATGCCTAACCCACAGCTATGTCTGCAGGGCACAGTCTTGAGGCTGGGCTGGTGKACCAACACATCACTCATCCGTGTTAGCAATCTGATAGCAGGCCCACAGGGCTGCCTCTGGTGCACTCCAACCGATGGTCTTGCAGAGAAAGACTCAGCACCCRTAAGAGCACGCTCCAAGCTGTGCTTGCCTGCCAGAGGAAGGGTGCCCGTCCTTTTGTGCTTGACCCATTGGCCTTCCTCTAGCCTCGCTGCCTTTGCTGAAAGACAGAAAACTGCTGTTGGACAGGCAAGGCAAATCCAGAGTTCACAAAGCCCCAACCTGTCGTTCAGTAAGGGCAGGTGGGATGTGTAGCCAGCACTTGTTTAGATGATAAGCAGAAAAAGTACGAATGGTAAGARGCATGTCTAAGGGAATTCAAAGCCTACCCAAAGGCTCAGGTGTAGGAAAAGTGAAACCAGCATGGCTTTGCTCTTCTCACCAGCACCATTTTTCCTCCCTGCTGTTTATGATTATTTGCTAACTTCCATCACCTAGGGGAGAATTTGGGGCAACAGTGACCCCTGAAAGGGCTGAAATCTTGGGGCTGTTTATCAGATTTCAGCTTGGCTTCCCTTTACTCCTCTTTTTATTTTTTCTCCCCAATATTTATTTGAAAAAGTGTTTTGGCAGGATTTACAATCCACAAAGCCCTACAGACTTGGAGAGAAAAAAACCATCTCAGGTGCTACTTAAGAAATTCCTCATTTCTAAACCTCAGTGGATTAAAGTTTCTGCCCTAATGATCTGTGTGAGTGCTTTTGTGTAAAACTTTGAATAACTTTATTGATTACATTCTGTACAGTACAAGTCTCTGGACCCTTATTCTTATTTTTCTTTTCTAAAAAAGCTTCTATAAAGACATACAGTACCAGAATGGATTAGTGTATTAGCCCTTGCCTCTGCAGACTTACTTGCAATCCAGACAGGATTTGGATGAAGAGAGTCTTACCGGGCAGGATCATGCTTCTCAATCGAAAATATTTCCATGCTGAAAAATAGAAAACATGACATTTAGCACAATTCAGCCTCTTTGATAGCCTTTTCTGTACTGACGCCCAGGGATGGCTACAGAAACAAGCACCACCAGTCAGCACTGAGATGCTTCGACAGAGCTGTCTCAGAACTAGGATAGTTTTCATAAAGAGCTTTCTCAGAAGAAGAGAAAAGAAAGCCCTTTGGTAAAGCTGAATGGGAGACTCCAGCTGGCATAACAGAAGTTACAGGTGAAAAATGAAGTTTATTGGCAGAATGCTTRGGTCTGACTGAAACAGCAGCACAGTGCCCACAGTTTTCTCTTTCCTCTGACAGTGTCTCCATAACTATTTTCTTCCTGATGTCTCCCAACACAAGGCTCTTTCACATAAGCAAATAGATGAGAATAGGAACACAAGTTTTAGTTTTAAAATAACCTACAGGGCCTTCACTCTGTTTTTAGAAAGGAAACAGGATTTCTGTCTCAAACCAGACTCTCCACCCTCCCTCTCTACCCTCCCTTGTCCTTTCCACCTGTTTAGATGTTTTCACAGTGGGATAACACATTCATTCCCTCCAGACCAGGGCTCAGCTGTTAGGAATGGAAAATAAAACCAAAGTTTGCAGAGTATTTTTAGCCCAGAGAAAATAAAGCGGTTGCAAATACCGTACACCCACCAGCTCCTCCGGCTTGTGGAGATCTGTGCCCAGAAAGAAAGGAAACCGCAAGACCAGGCTGAACCCATTGATTTGATATCGATGCCAAGTATTCTGGAGTGACTCACCCAACAATCCCACCCTTCTTTTTCTGTCTGTTTAAAGGTGCCCTCCCCAGAAGTCACATCATCTGGTCTTTCCCATCTTTGTGGCACTGGTGCTTTCACTACCATATATGCACTTAGCTGGCCTCAGCCCATTACCCTCATCCCTTTGTACGAGATAATCTGTTGATGACTGGCTAATCAGCAGGTTGCAGATGGGTCTCCTGTTTCCCTCTGATCTCACAAATCTCGAGGGACTGGCCTTCTGAGAAGAGACAGTGCGTAAGGGGATACAACACTAAACAGATGACACATATTTTAGATCCACCTAATGGCTGCTCCTGGTTTCCAGACTCCCCAAATGCCATTTGTTTTTAACAAATGGCCACACAAGCTGTGAAGATGATATTTTAAAAATGTCTTTGAAAGGGCTGACTTGCCTCCAATGGCATTTGCAGCATGTGTGCCCCTGACAGTAGTCCTCTGTGCTGTCAAGCTGCTCCCACTGCAGGTAAAAATTAAGTATTCTGAAAAAGAAATTACAAACTGGCAACAAAATGGGTTTAGAGAAAGTCCGTCCTAAATGGGAGAGGTGGTTTAAGAGCCAAAAAGAGGAGGATCTAGATCTCACTAGCATCTGTGGTTAGGTCTGAGCACCCTCGGACTGTGAGCTGTAAGCAGAGTTTATACTTAAGTTGTAGCAAAGCAGTGATTTCTTCATTTCTGCATTGACTGTGCAGCATCTTGTATGCAAGAGCAACACAGGATGCTGGCAAAACTGTCATAAAAAACTGCTGAAAGGAAGTTGCAAATCCTGAAATATCCTTTATGCAAATTCTTCCAATTTTCTGTTTCTGTCCSAGGAAAATCTGAAGATTTTGTACGACTGGCTAAGACATCCCCCACTGCACGTCTCAGACAGGCCCCCTGTAGAGCAGCARAAGGCATCCTAGCTCAGTTTCGCAGCCTGTACACAGTGGTCATATTTTTAATATGAAACAAAGCAGCACAGGGCCCATTCTCCTGCATTTATGCCAATGGGCTCAGCACAGTTCCCACCCATCCTATTTTACCTTCCAACACAGAGAAGTGTTTCCATACCCACATATTTCCTGGGAGGGCAACAGTTGGCCCAAACAGAGCCGGCACCATGGTAGCAATTTAACAGTATGGATGATCAGGTGCCAGGGCTTAGCCCTGTGTTATGAGCAGAGGTGCAGCCACTGAGCCTGAGGTGTGCCAAGTGTGTTGGACCCATTGCACACACCAAAACATTGGAGCAGTGCACACGTACTAGGTCTCACAAGGACCACACTCATTATGAAGGCATCACAAACAGCTCAGACATATACTTCTGTCCAAGAAATCCTGGAAAGAAATATGGCAACTCCTTTGGGAGCCATTGAACTCTCCTCCTCCATCTCCATTTACTTAGTCATCATCAGCACGCTGTTATGGGTTCACTTAGTTGTAGGAGTATTCCCAACAGACCTCCTTAAAAAGCACTTTCTATTTAAGACTGAAAAGCAGCTGCTGATAATGCTGCCTTAAGCTGGCCATTTTGCTTCTGGCTTCTATAGGTTCCACATTTTTCCTATCCAGCCCGCACAATAAGCATTTTAGCTTCCATTGTCTGGGATTTCCAAAAATGCTCAGCACTGACCTAACTGATCTCACTGTAACCAACACTAAGCGTGTTTTGTTTTCCTCTTCTYTTTATTCTTGACAAGATGGAGCATCCGCAAATAAAAGATCATCTGCAAAGTTAAGGCCAGCAAACAGTCATTCCAGTAGCTGACACACTGCTACATGAATGCTACTTACAGCAAATGTAATCCGAGTTTATCTTCTGCAAAATCTTTAGCACATTATTTCTGGAAGTTCAAGTTATAACTGCTATGATTTGCAAGTAAGTAATTCAAGGAAACAGTACTATTAATCCATCCAGTTTAGGGGGGTGGGGGAACAGAGAAAATATATTCCTCAAGCTTTCAGTTCTTCTGCAGGGAAGTGAGTAACATATGCCTGGAATTATCTATTAGCAAGTGTTTTAACCCTCCCCACGACTGGCAATATTGCTGCTAATATATAGCATAAATTCCTTGGGAATTAGGCTTTTTTTCTTTTAGTATGTCTCAGATGAGGCACCCCCACCAAACTGACCAGATTTACCCAGCTTGGATCCAGGGTGTCAGTAAAGAGCCATCTAGACAACTCTATTTCAGGACTGCTAGCCTCTCCTTAGAAATTACCAGAGGAAAAAAGGAATCAACAAAAATGAAATCATTAACAACATGAGCCAGGTCTTTAAATGGCAGAATCTCTGTTTCTCAAAAGATATCTTGTAATTTTAAGCAAGGGCAGTCTAAAACACTGGCTTTCAGTCCTTTTCCAATTCTGTGAACCCAGGGGGGCAATATCCACTGAAGACTATCCTACAGCAAATTCAAGCACACAAAGTTAAAACAAGAAGTCCTGATTTTCTCTTTTTAAGCTCCAGGGAGCCCAATAATAAATTCACTCAAGTGAGTCTACCAACCATAGCAGAAAATAACTAGTGTGAAGTAACATTAGCAAAAATCTGCCTACAGGTCATGAGAGAGGAAAGCACAAGTTTCTTCAAGAGTGACGACTTTTTTCCCAGATGGTCTTTCTGAGCAGTCTCACAAAACCTTTGGTACAGTTTCCTGTTATTTGCAGGATGGAAGGGAAAAAAATGGGCATTTTAGTCAAGGAGGCACACATAGCCAAAGCCATCTATTCAGAGTCTACTTCCACTGAAATTATTGTTAAACTCATAGTGACTCTGACAGGACCAGACTTCAGCAGACACCAAGTGCTTCTAAAGAATCCAGTCTTCAGGCCAGTAAAACTGGAGAAACAGTAAATTTTGTAACTCATGACAAGAGCACTCTGGATGCTGACTGGAGCTCCGATGTTAGCATTTTTGTTACACAACATGAGGAGGATACACTTCATAGATGAGCATGAACAATCTCCATATATCTATTCAGCAAGATGTGCACTTAAATACTTACTTACAGCTGCTAAAAATCTCATTTTCCAAGAGCTTTCAAAAGAAGTTTAAGGGCTACTCAGCCGTGACTTGGATGTCAAAAATGGTATTTGGAGGAATCTCAGTTGTTCTCTGACGGAGAACAGATTTTTATTGACTTACCCTAGATACACGGTTCAATCAGATGACTGCAATTGGATTTCTGCTGTCTTGGAAGCTGGGCATTTGCCTTGGCTTGCAGTAACAGCTTCTGGGTACCTGGCCCCACATGTAAACAGGTAAATAATTGACAGATGGTTTTCTTTATGCAGCTAAGTAATAACTTTCAACATCATGTCAGGAGAGATTAGGAAGCAGGGGAAAAATGCATTGAAGAAAGCTCGGGCTTAAGCTGCTGCGCCGTTGTTAGCCAGCATCCCCGCCACGCCAACTGCAGCAGGCGGATTGCAMGGGCTCCTAAAGGTGCTCGTTATAGAGGGTGTTTACAGGTGTGCCATTATCAAGTACTGATATAAAATACTACCATGGAAAATCGTGTTTAATAAGCTCCAGCTGCCTGCTAAATTAAAACAAAATTCCTGCAGCAAATAGTCCGTTTGAAAAACAAGCAGTAGTAGGACTGAAACAAAGGAGCTGAGCATGAAAAGAACCTTGACTGAATCAAGCTGCAGTTTGGAAAGTATATCAAATGGATGTTTTCCTAGTTTTGCTTTTATGCAGATACTTGCTCCTGCCAGCACAAGTAGCTGCTGAGACCACAGCCTGTCTTCTTTTGCCTTTGTATTCCTACATGTGCCCATAGACTTTGTTTCTGTAAGATCGTAGGCTGTATCGTGGGGCTGGCTTATAAAACTCAGTAGTTTGCAGAGGTGTAATAATGTGTTTTGTTTCAAAACAGAACTTAAAACAGAAATACAAACACAAACAGCAAGGCCTGGCAGCCTCTTCCCCCTCCCACTCCGAAGAGCTGGTTGTCCTGCTTCCCCTCCCAATTTTCTGTTGGCCCAGCGCCTCCCCAGCTGGCAAAAACTGGGGCAATTAACCCTTTCTTCCTAAGGCCAAGTGCTAACGAGACCGAGCTGGCTTCCCTCGACAGAAGAGGAGAGTTTCGGTCGGCGGAGCCGCGGGGGTGTGCGCTGCCCCGTCGCCCCGCGGCAGGCACCGGCGCCTTCCTCCCCTGCTCGCACAGCGCCCACCCCAACAGCCCCCRCTCCCCGCCAGCACTCCTTCTCGCTACAGCCACGGCAATGCGAAATAAATACGGGCTACGTGACCTGAACGGCTCTTAACTTTCTYCTCGTGGAAGGGAAATCTGGATTGAGAACCTACAGGCTCATTTTCTCGTTCATTTAAGGAAGACCCAAAGGGACTATCAGTTGCAGAAGAGGGCAGAGAGACCCACGCCGACTGGTTTGGGTACCAGAAGCAGCACAGATCTGTACTGGATAATTTAGTGTTGTTGTTTCCTGCCTAAAGGAAAAAGAACCTGCCTTCTCTCTCATTTTCTTCTCAGGAGGCCTGGCACATCTGGGGCTACCATAAGCCCAGACTTCACTTGTTTTATGACAGGACTGCTGTAACTGCCGCCCATAGATAGTGAGCTTTCTCAAAATGCTTTCCCRGGGCAGGATAGGATTTTTGGCCATGCACCTTCATTTCCATTATTTTCCATGGTTGCATAAAAGATTTTAGACTAGAGGTGTGTTTAGTTTAGAGGGCCAGTGCTCTTCAGAAAGGATGCTGGTGACCCTTCCACATCTGAGACAAAGGCTTTTTGTTATTCCCACAGACTCCATTGGAGTAACAGACTTGCATCTTCCATCAAAGCTGACTAAAGATATTTTATTACGGCTGTGCACCAGCAMATCACAACAATGAAGACTGCAATTGCCATTCTATCATCTGTGAACACAGCTTTTTAATTGCTCATAACTCAATCAAATTTTATTGGATCAAAAGTGTCCATTATGTTCATTTTTGAGTATCAGGAAAACTGGCGTAGCTTACTTGTGCTTCAAAACGCAAACAAGCGAATGCATAATTGTGCCTTAGATGCCAACACAAACACTGCATGTTTATTTTAATGGTTGGACATACTGGCAATATATTTTGAGTATACTAGTGAAATGTAAAAAGCAGATTAAGTATGCAGAAAACTGGTTGAGTAGCTTTGAAGTTGTGACAATAACCATTTTCATACACAGTAAAAATTTCCATTACGTTTTCTTGACTTGGTCCAAATTCAAGAGGCTGGATGTTGCACACTTGGTAGAACTTGCTAATCAGTTTTTCTGTTTAACCTGAAGTACTTTTCACTTTGGGGGCAATTGTGAAGCAAAATAAAAACAAAGAACAGCACATTCTAAAGACTTCTAAGGTAGTYGGGGAACAGTGTACTCTGGGAGGCAAGACTATCCTGAGACGTGAGCAGAGCTGCCTTTCTTGTTTCCATGTTTGTCTTCACCGAGGCTTAATAAGACTTTCTAAAAATCTCTTAGGACTTCATAAAYTTGTTAAGCCTCAAGGTGACCCTCTCATCATCAAATCCAACCTGATGGGAATTTTAGGTATTTGCTGAGTCTGTTTAATGTGTTCCAGCTAATCATCTTTCAGAAGATTGCACTRAAAATTTCCTTATGCCATTTGGTAGTTTTACATCTTCTTCCTCTTTTCCCCTGGCAGCAGGAACGCAGCTGGGACCGCCAGCAGTGGTGAGGCTCTGCTGTCAGGGTTAAAAAGAGMCTTTACAGAATGCATAGAGTCAAGGGGGGCCATGGACTACATTTGTCCACATATTTTTTTTGCTGTTTACTTTCAAAGTTTCCAAATTGATAGAGCTGAGGACTTCCAGAAACTTGTCCTGAGCTGAGTCCCTCCAAGTTATTTCTTAGTCCTGAGTTCTTTCTTCTAGTAGTTGGGCATTCCCTTCCAGCCAAGATGGTAAAAAAAGAGGTAAACCTTCAAGCACCTTTSCCTTTTTAGTGGGTAGGACAGAAAGAGTGCAACTCCCCAGCGGCAGCAGCACGTGACCTCCCAAATCCTCTGGCCCCCGAGATGGTGCAGCTGATGAGGTTGACAGAGGCAGAAGCAACGCCACCCAAAGTCGTGGGTCCATGGACCTCGTGCTCCCTTGCTGGGTTTGATAGCAGAATGGCTTAAAAGCCCCCACATGCCACCTCCCCAGACARCTTGGCCAAAGGGCAGGTCAGACTGAGATAGTTCATTCCCTTCTCCTTGATCTTTCCCTTTTCCTTGATCTTCAAGGCTTCACAGGAAGCCTTTGAAGCAGTGCATATAAGGGCAAGAGCTGCTGCCTTAGGTTTAGATCCTCACAAATTACATCCATCTTTTACCCAGCTCAAGATGTTCTGTTGAACAATAGACACAGATACCAAAGACTCATTAAGGCCCTTTTCTCCAAGCACCAAGTTGGAGTGTATCCAGGTTTTCAAAGGCTGGACATCATTTAGCCAATCTGCATCCTCTTGAGCATCTCAGAGGCAGACATTTAGCCTGTTAGCCTTAATATTCCTTGAAGATTTCAGACATATGGCTCCTGACCATTTTTCAAATGTGCTTCAGATTCAATCTGCAGAAAAAAAATCCAAATTATTCCTTTTTCCAGGAAAATACACAATACTAGTTGCCGTCCCAGAGCCATTTCTTATTTCTTTGAACTTTTTTGTTAAAAGTAGGAGAAATAGACTGTAAAGGAACAGGGCTACATTTGATTTCCATTCATCTGAAAGAGTATATTTCAAATGCTGCATAGCATTTTCTAACACAACTAATAGAACAAACTAATATTTCTTTCTGCATTCATCTTAAGAATTTATTACAAGTGCCAAGTGATAATTTGAACACGGATTAGGCCATCAGCATCAGAAAAGAAATTCAAAAGTCTGGGTGGGAGATTTTGGAGGACAATTATGATTTATAATCTGTGATTTATGAATTGTGATTTACAGTCTGTGATTTATAAATGGTGATTTATAATCTGTGACTATTCTTTTATTGTGTACTTTGTTTTGCTCTGGTATCTTCATCTTGCTCAGTTTGAATTTAATACATGTCATGAAGCCATTTGTTTATTTGCAAAATTTGCTGAAAATCTCTAAGTTAAGTGGAAACAGCATTATGGTACTTTTGGAGAATTATGACATTAGATCTTCAGAGCTCGTGTAATAGATGTATTAAATGAGCTTAAAAGAGGACTTGCAAAGATATTTCCCGATTGCTCATTTTTTATGAGAGCTGCTCATATTAGGGGTCTTATAATATTTGTTTTATTATCTCCAGTTTCTTGTAACCACTTTCAGCTGGGATTCCATTTGAGACTTTGATCATTCTTGGAGCTTGTATGGCAGAATGAAAAGGAAATATGGCCCCTAAGAAAGAAAATGCTTCAATAAAAGAAAACTCATTCTATAGTTGGAGGTGTTCGGACAGATMATAGAAAGTCAGATCTTTCAATTAAGTTTGGATTTGGACAAAATGTTACTGCCTGAAAATCATTCCCACTTGATGAGAGACCTGTGAGCAATAGGTTAATGCATCAAGTCCAGCTACTAAAAGACAAACAGCTTCAATACTTTAAAGTATTTCCACTGTTAATGCCTGTGTTGGTTTCAGCAGGCGGAAGGTAACTCTCCCGTGTATGCAATAGTGGCTTTAATAATTTTGCACAGCGTCAGTGTGGTCTAAGAGAGTGACGGCCATCTTCTGTKTTGCAATGGGGACTGCAGGGGATAGGACGGTCAACACCAGTCTGCACAAAAATAAGATAGTTGGTAAATATTGGGGGGAACATTACCCAGAGAACAGCTCCTCAGGTTCAACTGGGCTAGACACGGGGACATTTACTGTGTTACTGGGTCTGCCATCCTGTTCACCCAGGCTCCCATCCTGCAAGCACACTGACCTCAGAGGGCATGACRTTATTTAGGGTGCTGTGTCAGGGTCTAAGGCAGGACAGCCTCCTTCTGTTTTGTCACAGKTTTTGATCAGCATAAGCTGACACCTTCAAGTGCAGGGAGGTTGCCAAGTATTTACAAGATACTTCAGATCCCAGTGCTAGCAATCTGGCAGCTCTCACCAGCCCAAAGTCACCTCCAAGTCATGTGTTTGGGCACTGCATTAAATATTTGGCTTTCAGTTAGCAATTGCATGAGCAGAGCTCTCTCTGTGCTGAGATTCAATTTCGCAATGTTTCCCTGTAGCCCTTGAAACTGAACTTGCACCAGCCCACCAGCCGAGCGGTGAGACTGAATTTCATCCTGTGCCTGAGCGCCAGACCGCCCATTCACTTGTCAATCAACCAAAAGRCTGTTCTTCCAACATTGTCCGGATAGGAGAGACTCCTTAAAAGATTTTATAGCATGGAGAGAGGATCACTGCAGCAGAGCTCACCTATCCCTTCACCTGACCTGCACTAACTGGGGTGAGGTGGGAAGGGGGACGCAGGTGCTGAGGGACCACAGTGTGTCCCTCTGCTTGTTCACGGGAGAAGCATCTCCTCGCGGGCCAGCCCCAGCCTCCTCTGCCACCTGARTAACACAGGAGGGAGTCCAAGCCCCTTCATAGCCATTACGCACACGCTAAATAAAACAGTAACTTGTGACATGAAACTTGTCTCCCTAAATGATTTTGTTTGGAGGTATTAACACAGCGCTGGCCGGAGTGCAGCCACCACCAAGCCCTCGCCCTCCCCTTCCACCATTCAGCCGCCGACAAAACTAATGTTAGTGCTGTTGTAAGTAGGATATCTTAATGCAATGCATACACAGGAACCCTTTAGATTCTGGTTTATATCTTCAATGAGAACCTTGGCAGCTGTAAAAATATATTTTGGTCTGGTCACTAAGCTAAAGATTTTTTTTCCTCTAATTTCATACACAGTTATTAAAAGAGCTGGGACTTTTGGCAGTGACATTGCGCAGTTCTGTCAGCTAATCCCTCCCCCCATACACAAGTTAAAAAATGATTAATTAAAATCCATCCTGGCTTGTATGATTAATATATTTAAACAATTTGAAAATGGACATGCTTTTCATTGTTGTCTGCTTTACAATGTGATGCTTCATCAGAATGAAAGTGTAATGTTAACAGAGCTCGGATGTTAATTACTTACATCCGAGCCCCCCAAGCTCAGTAACTAGCTACAAGCACAAGCATCTGGAAGTGACAAACAGATTTTTACAAGGCATTACACCAAATTTATCCAGTATTTGTGGCTACATCAGCTCTTTAATTTCGGTTGAACACAGTGCTCTTCATTTGCTGCCTTGCGCAGCAAGGGTGAGCGTTGCTGGGCACTGTTGGACAGCTGGTACCATTTGATCCTGGGGACGATTTCATCATTAACACTGGGAGTCCCGTCCTGTGATTGCCATCTCACTGATGAGTACATAAACGACTTCTTAGGGCTGGGTTAGGGAAGGGTAGCAAACACTTCCAACTCTGCAAGTTTGCAAGTTTTAGGGGAACGCACAAATATAAAATGTTTYCTGGCATCTGAGCAGCTGACTGGTTTGCTGCTGCCAATGCTAGTGCTGTTCTTGTGAAGAGCGATAGTATGAACCCTTGTCCAAGGGGCAGGACCAGACCAGAGGTTTGGGAGATGCTGTCTGCTTTAGGTGTGTGAGAACATGGTCGGAGTGAGCCATGAGGTGCTTGCAGTTGGGGAGATAAGGGTGTGCATTTAGAGCTCTAGTTTGCAGGGGGGTGTGCAGAAGGAAGGTTACATGGGCTAACTGGAAATGGGGGTAGGGAAAGTAAGAGGGTGAATGGACGTCCTAGAAATCAGAGGGGGCTGCTTCTGCCATCGCTGGTGGTGGTGTAGACACTGTGTTTGAACTCCTGCATTTGTCTAAGTACTCCTTCCTTGATATAGAGCACCCTGGYCGTACTAGCCCTGGTCAGTGTAGCACTAGCAGCCTGACCTTGTCATTAASAAATTTCTGTGGATTTAAATGGGCTTTTTGTAGGCATATCTAGAACTAKAAAAGGCTTTAGGCACCCAAAATAAGACTTTGGCACCTCCCACTCAAAACTTAGACCCAGCACTGCAGCTTTGTACACAGAATGGTACAAATGTACTTACATCTGTGCTTCGGGGTGTGCCCAGCAGTGCCTCTGTCTTGACGGGACTGTGCTGCTCAGTGCCTGCCTCATAGTTAAGCCCTATCGTGACCACARATGTGGCATTTTTCTACATATTTCACACAAACGACTCGATTCATTCAGCGATCTCTGAGCAAGCCCACTGAATGATGCTCTGTATGAAATGCTGTGGTCAGTGTGGCTTTCCTTCAGAGCCCAGAGGGTGACAGCGGTGGCATGACTGCTGCTTTAACAATGATTATATTCCTCCGGGTACAGGGGAGCTGACTTCAGCTCCTGTGGGGGGTGAGGCATATCTTTCTTCCCTCCAAGTGTCACACTCGCTGGGCTATCCTGAGAAGGTAAGGTCATTCSCGGCCTTTCTGCTCAGCCTACTCCACATGACTACCAGCAATGAAAGATGCATTTAGTGGGAGTCAGTGAGGGCACAATTTCTCCCCCAGCTGTGAGCGCAGTCGCCAGTAGAGATGTGAGTTTCCATCCCTCAGGCAAAGGAGAAAACTGACCCCTTCTCAGTGGGTGCCTTAACCACTGGGTTCTGGCACAATCAGGAGCTCCTGTGCAGCCATTTCTGATTAAAGAGGTGGCCCCAGTGAGGTCCTTCAGAAGAAAAGGGATTGCCACCTGATTTCAGGAGAGTTCCAGGTTGGTAAATAAAGAAAGAAAAAAAAAAAAAAGAGAAGAAAAAAAAAGGCTAGTGCTTAACTTTTTAAATCTAATTGACTTTTTTATTAGAGGTGGGCAACATAGCTATATTAAGCTGCATAACTCAAAGTTTKCCTTTCCTGACTTCTTGTAGTTTGAACTACAAGATAGCAGAGGGATGGCAGGGGTTTTGAGGAATTTTTTGTTTTTAACTCTGTTTATTAAAGAAAGTACATTAAAATGTTAATGTAGCATTAAGGATATGAGCACTCAAAAGTCATGCATTGTTTCTGTGCAATTAAATCTGCTATGTCATAGCAGAAACCTTTTCTTCCTCCTTTTGCCTCCCTGATTGACATTAGTTGTCAACTTTAATTTAGTGGCACTCTTAAAAAACCTACAGTACAGACAAGTATGATAAATTGTGCRTACCAGTAGAAGAAACTGAATAGCTGAATCAAGGGCGACAAATATTACCACTATTTTCATTAACTTGTGTTGGGTACTTTTGAGTAATCTGAAGAATCGGCATTGAAGTGAACAAGGTTGCTTGATATGCCAGTGTGTGAATGCATGGGAATGTTGAGACGTTGGCTACAGAAAGGATGGCTGTTCTGCAGCTCGGGACAGCTAGTCTACTAGACAGCTGGAGGCTGTAGATCAACATTTAGTTCTGTTTGTTGTTCTTCAGAAAAGACAAATGTCTCTTCCACTAGTATTTTTCCCTTTTAATATCCAGCCATTTGGTACCACAAAAAAGAAAGTACTATTCAGAACAGTATCTTTGCAAACAAGAGATAAAACAAATGCCAAGATGCTTTAGCGATGCCGACATCTTCAGATCAGAAAGAGAGGACTAGGCCAGAGGCAAGAAAATCTGTCTCGTCTTTCCACCGCATGACATTCAGAGAAGTAAATGAATCTGGGAATTTTAATGTCATTAGGTTTCTAGGTTTTGAGCATTTGCTGCAGGATGTGCTCTCAGGGAATGAAGAAAACTGAAAAATAGCCCCACAAGATGAAGCTATCTCTAGACTCACACAAATAAGTGTGCTAGTAAATCAAAATGTCCTTGTGTTTAGAAACGGAYTTGTAGGGAACACAGCAGTTGCAGTCATTATTGCAAACAACATGTAATCATTTAAAAGCACGAGGTGGAGTTTTGATGAAATTCATTTTTTCTCAGTTGGCTTACCTGAAGTCAAATTGATCCYAAATAAACTGTCTAAAGTATGGACTCTGAAGAATGGTGCCGGATTTCTCATTCTGACAAGGACTTTGAGTCCTTTATTAAGGACTCATTACAATGAGTTCTTAATATTCAGCATTTAAGGACCCTCTGGAATTTGTAAATGAACAYACATTGCCCTCCAAAAATTTCAAACCCTTGCTTATCTTGGACTAGATACAAAAGTCATATCTACAGTGTTTCCCACTAGTGTGTGTGCACACACGTGCCCTAGGAAAGCCCTCTCATTTTGTGGCTGTAGGATGAAAGTCACTTGAACTTTCTTTTAATTGAAGATGAAGTTTGAAGTYATGAATATGTATAAATTTATCAGTCAGTCCTGTTCCAAGTGAAGTCTGAGGGACACCTGCTTCTCAGTTCACTGGAGCTGGATCGGACTTTCAGGTGTTTGTACTCCATACCTTGCCTATGGACCTCCTCATGTGGGTACCGAAGGGCCCTTGCCACCAGCAGCAGAGAGTTTAATCTTGGTTTACCAAGTTTAATCTTGGCACTGTGGGATGGCACAGTRCCGGAAATGAGATCAGTCATATACTAGAACAGATTTTGTGCTTTGCTTTGCGATCTGTCTACAGATACCTGGCTTTCTGACATTGCTCATAGTTTGGCCTGACCTGAGAAGACAGGWAGCTGTGGTAGTGACCTCTTGTGCATGGGCTAGAGGATGGCACATCCACTTTGATTTTTGTAACTACTTACTTTATTTGGTATTAAAGCCAAACCATACAGCACATGCCTATGGAGCACACCAGGAAGCAAGTATACAACATTCATTTGCATGAGACAGTGGGGCCCCTGTTAAAAATACAAAGAAGCTGCATCAGAATAAAAATGAAAGGTTCACCTAGCAATCCTCTGAACACCAAGATTCTGCTGCAGAACAGCCAGGCAGGTAAGGTGTAGGGTTCAGGGGATCTGGTTAGGCAGCTCCCATCTCTTGTATGCTTTGAGGGATTGCAGGAGAGAGGGTGCAGAGGGTGGACTATATAGATGAGTTTTGTAATTAAACTCTAGCCTCCACATGGGATTTATTTTTTATAAATGCCATAAGCAATTCCCATCTATTATCACAGAAGATGCTAATGACATCAGAGCTGCAGGTTCTGGAGATGTCACCTGGGAGCGCTGGACTCCACAGCCAGTTCCCTTGCTCAAAATGGGCCTGGGTCTTGTGGTAAGCAATGACAGTGACAGTGGCACTTGTTGGTGGCTTTATCAATAGATGGCTCCACTGGCTTACATCCTTAGGCTGTAGGCAAAGGTAGCAAGGCAGCACTTTCAGCGTGTAGCATCTTTGCTCTAGTGAGGTTCTAGGCTCTCCTACAGGAAATATGCTTAATTAGGTACTTCATCCAAATGAGCAGAAAGCACAATAAGGAAAGCACAGGAATAAAGAAAAGCAGCAGCCATACACCGTTGACCTGTAATGGCTGTGACAGAACCTGCAGAAGTTCACATCACCATCTGAAGGGTGGATTTTGTGGCAAAGAGAAAGCTACACCCTCTTTTATAGATCAATATAAACCTGTAACTCTTCCTGCCACCTTTCTGGAGAGGCACAGCCAACTGCTTGCACCATTTGCATCCRGCCCAACTTGCTGTGCCAAATGCCAGTCAATGGTAAAGTCAAGTGATGCTGTTGAACAACYACAAGGAGCCCATTGTCCCCTTGGCCACTTCCCCTTCAGCAACTGAGCAGGCTCTTAAATGTTTAGGAGTCATTAGCAAAGAAAACCCAGGCGGGAGGGCTTTGCAGCAGGTGGTGCCACCTGTGGTTGCCTAATCCTACCCCAAGCAGACAGCCATCRCCCAGATGTAGAGGCGGTCAGGCACGAATGAAGCGAGTTGGAGCCCTGGCTCAAACCAGAGAGTTTACACACTGGAGTTGTGCCTCTCTGACAGTTGTATTAATGTCAGGCTAAAACAGATGTGAAGATCCCATCCTGTTAGTTCTTCTCTTTTTGGGAAATACAGTTGAGATGTTTGCTGGCAGGCTGGTTAGCTAGCAAGTAGCTGAAGTTTGTTTGTATGGATGTGATATACACAGTTGTGCGCACTCCCTACAGAGTCATCTGCAGCAAGGATTCCATGCCAGCTTCCATACATAGACTGGGCTTGGAAGGAGGCTTCCTTCGGGAAAGTTCGCACTGCAAACTATCTAGCAAATAGTGGCACCAGACACAAGTACTTTCAAGAGGAAGCACTTTTTAGCAGCATTGTCTGTGTGTGTATCCAGTTCAAACTAACTCTTTAATAGCTTCCTGCATTGTGACCTGGCCGCTGAAAAATATGTAGTAGGGCCCAATTGGCTTGGGCAGCACTACACTCTTTTGGTGAATCATATGATTATGAATTGATGAAAAAGGTGCTCTTATTTAGCAGCTGGTAGGAACCAGTAGGAGTCTGGACATCAGCATCTCAAATAATGAGATGGTGCCACAGATTCTCCTGGTAGTGGTAGGCGCATTTATTCATTAAGGCCAAAATAAGAAAAGGTGTAGTTTTAAATATCTGGCAATAACTTTATCTAGAYATTTGAAGAGCACAGTAAAAGAGTCCCTCTGGGAGGAATTGAACATAGGAGTCCCYATACTGGATGTTAGCATTTGTCCCTCTTGTTCAACAGTATCCAGCGCAGGGAGGTCTGTGTACAACTTCTGAAGGCTCAACAAAAGATAACTGAGAAAAGCAAGCTATTCKCATGACTTCACTGTGCAGGAGTCTCCACTTCCACTGGGAAAAATTTAGATAAGCTTGAAAACCACTACTCTCATCCAGGAGAAAACAGAAGACTTTAGATGGGTGAGAAAGAGCTTTTCCATCCTGCCAAGTTTTTTCAAGCTTCCACAAATTTCCCTCATTCATGTTGAGTTGAAACTGAGACCTTTTGAAATGTTGCATGTCAAAAAAGAAAGCCAGACCCCAGAATAATCAACAGGTCTGAAATTAAGGCTGTCAGCTGGGAYGTGGGAGGCCCAATTCAGCTCCCCATGTTCCCACCCCACTTGGGAGTCAAGGTTCCCCAGTAGTTCTTGGCTGGCGACCTAGGGGGGAGCTTGGTTTTTCAAATTAATGAATGCTCCCTCAGAGCTGGCCTCTAGGTTCCCAGTTCCCCTGCAAACTGCCAAAAAGCTTGGGATTTCAGGGCATCTGGCTCTGCCAATGGAGCTGCAAGGAGATGGTAGCCTTTGCACSCAATTGTCTTTAAGAAATCTGGTTGTAAATGAAGTCGGCTCTTAGACCTGAATCCATCTCTGATTCCTGGAGTAGAAAAGGGCATACTGTATCAAAAAGAAAAGTCAGCAAAATGTTCTGATCACTTGGAAACAATTTCTGTCTTTAAGAGATAGCAGGTTTGAAATGATTGGGCATTCAGYGGCTTTATTGCTTGCCTTTCACTTCATGGTAAAAAATATTGATGGGGTCCAAGTGAGTACAGAGGAATTAGTAGAGCCTAAATTTATGTGACAGTGAGAAAAGAAATGAAAAAAGCATGCAGCTCATTTGTTTAATGGTATTTCAGCAAGCAAAGTGAACATCTAAATCAGATGTGTGCATTTTACTCTGTATTAGGACATGCACCTGCAAGAAGTGTTCTCAGGGATGCAGATGTCACGGATGGGGGTATGGTATATTGTTTCCCAATGGTTTGGCACATCCTGACATTCAAGGCCACCGCCTATGCCTTTTAATTTCATTGTGAATGAAAGCACAGGCATTCACCAGGGCCACGTAGGCTTAGGAGGAGGATAGAGGAAATCCTTTGATATTCARAGTATTCAAGAATAAATAAAATAGTTTTTGCTAAAATAACGATGATTTATGAATAGAAATTATAAGAGTTAGCTTCTCTGAAGGCCTGTCATAGTAGTAAAACCGGTATCACAAAAGAATAAAAATTAAAAAGGGCCAACTTGCTCCTCCAAGATGTTACAAGGTTGAAAGGGGCCATTAACATGGACCGCAAGCACAGACCGCGCTGCCAAGTGTCATAATGAAACCAGCAAATACTAATCAAGGCGAGTATTTGCTTAACAAATGATCATGCAAAGTGGGTTGCTTTATTTGGGATTTTGTTCCTTGATAATTCTCCCCCCACTGCCCTGCCTGGCCTCTGAGCACCGCAAGACAGCTCAGGCTGAGCGYGAGCAGAGTTGACTCTATTGGCGTGGGTAGGTTGTCCTGCCGTTAGCCTTCGCTTGAGTTTTAGAGGCTGGGCCAGGCTGTCCACTGGTGCAAGCCATAGCGGTGCCGCAGGATAGGAAACCTCTGGACAGCCCTGGCATTGCCACTTCCCATTTTCCTTCCTCTGACTTGACGAGGCATCGAAGCTGAAGCCTCGGCTACTCCAGAGCCTCCAGATTTTAAGACATCGGCTTTTAGACAGGCAGTCCACCCTTCCCAGACCATGACCAGCATCCCCTGGCATAGATTGCCTAGTGACCGCTCCTTCTCCTCAGCCAGGCAGAAGTCCCAGAGAGCTGAGCACCCATCATCGAGTTCAAGGAAAGCGCATCCCGTTCGAGTCTTCCCCTATTCCACGTCCTGTCAGCAAGTCCAGGCTTCATTTAGTCCTAATCCATCCCAGCCGCACACATGGCTAGGAGGGCTTTTAGATTTCARCGTCTGGGTTTCAACGTTGCCGCATGACTTTCCCATTAAGGAGTCGGGGAGAAAGTCCAGCTCGTCTGCTGGGAGGGCTCAGCCCTTTGCTGGCCGCTCCCCGGCAGAGCGGGGCATGCCGTGGCTTGCCTTCTTTGGAAACCCCAGCCATCCTCAGGCGCAACGGGGTGAAATAAGGACAGTTTGCTTTATCTTTAAATTTCCTTGTTTTCTTGGGCACCAGCCAGACCCTTTGTTTTTTGAATATAGTTGTTTGTGGTTTAATTTCCTTTGGGTTTATTTTTTTTATTATTATTATACCAGCAAAAACTCAGCTTCTCACTGGAATTGTATAAGAAGAGGGACAAAATGGAGTGCAAAAGCTCGATTTGCAGTTTTCCTATGAGATCATGCAAGGCTGTGCCGTAGATCTCACACAGCAACTGGGAGACTACTGTGTGCCACCACTACTGGACAACCTGTTGAGGGCCCAGAACAGAGCAYGATCCTGAGGACTGCCTGAGCTGCAGCCCTCGGACATGTCTAGGTGTGTTAATGCTGGCTTCTGATATTCTGTTAAGTCACTGATGGTGAGWTCTTTCCTTGGAAAAGACCTTGCAAACAGACCATCAGAAATAAAYCACAGGAACATCCGAGAAGCAACTCAGGCTGCGTTTTCCTAGGCAGCAGCGGAGGAAGCCTTGGCCACCATGTCCCACCCTTGCACCATCTTCGGCACTGGGCCAGCACAGCTGTTCATGGGACTGTGTGATGAACCAGGTCGGGGAACTGATCCTGCTGAAAAATCACCATTTTTCTTTTCTGAATTCTCTTTCACTTGCATCAGTTTCCTCTACCGGTTTCCTGTGTAGCCACACAGACAGCTACGCGGGCCCACAGTGTGGCAAGCAGAAATAAGTGCCCACAGGTGCAGGAGTGGGGGCAAAGAGCTGCTGAAGTTGGTTTATGAAGTTTGCATGCTGAATGTTAGCTTCAGCCTTGGAAAGGATCTGATTTTAAATTGCACCCAGTGGCACACCTGATTAGCAGTCAAAGTCACTATTAATTACACAAGAAAATCATCACGAAATAACCATTTGCACATGCAAATGTATCAAAAATGCACATCAGTGGCATAACTGTACAAGTGAGTTGTGTCCCGTTGAGCACAGCTCATTTTGAGAAAGATTCAAGTGTGAGATGCAAAAGTCAACTCTGATTATCTCAAGGGAAACCAAACATAAGGACAAAAAAAAATTCTCTGACAAACAAACCTCATTATAGCATTCCTCTCAGTCATTCTTTTAGTGTTTTACAAACTGATGGCCCTGCACTGCAGGCCTAGAGAAGGCAAAACTCCCATGGATCTCAAAGAGAAGTGTTATAGAAGTTCAGTTTACAAGAACCGTGCCAGAACAATATGAAAATCACTTTTCCCACCACTGAAATGCAGCCACCTCCAGCATGGGATCTGCCAGATTTTTAACAGCTCACAACTTGGGCCAGAGAAGACATTTCCATTCCACAGCTGAGATTACTGTGCAAATAAGACGTTATTATACAAAGAAGGAACACTATGCCCTCTGCATCGGTGCAGATGTGAAATAGAGAGGGAGCCCAAATCCTTCAGCTACGGGAGTGGAAGCTCCTCCGGTGACACTGGGTTGCCAACCATCACAATTATATTGCCAACAGACTTAATTGCAAGTCTCGAGGTACTTGGTGGACTGGGGTTGGGATTGGGGATGGGGGCTAGGGCGCAAGCTCCTGGGGGAAGCGGTTGTGCAAGAATCTCAGCTTGCTTTTAAAATAAGAAGGACCCTCCTTGTTCATATAATGGCAGAGAAAAGTCTAAAAGCTCTATGGCTCGAGTGCTCCAAAACCAGGAGGGGCTTTTTTTGTTATGGTCCTGAAAAGCAAGCAAAAAAATGAAACCTCTAGGTTTCAGAGACCTTMATGAAAATCTGTTAACCTTTGGGTTGCAAGCTGACTAGTGCGGTTTCAGTGACATTAAACTGTTTATTCACTTCCAATACAGAGTTTTCATTGTCTCCCCTGCAATGGGTGGCAGCTGAGCTTGCCCACCATCTTCATACAATTCCCCTCCTGTATCATGGCAAATGCCCGTCACCCTGGCGTTTGGGCTTGAAAAGGYTTGCAGGTTTGTTCTCCATGCCGAACCAAGGCGTTGCCACTGTKCAACCCCTTTCCCATAGCCCCACTCCTTCTAGGAAGGAAGCCAAGCTACATTTAGAGGTGTTAAGTTTTGAATCCTAGGGGGAAACTTGAGAGCAGAGAAGGGGGCCAGCCTTTGTGGATGGACAGCATCCGGACCAAAAAAAATTGCCAGGTATTGCTGAGAAAGAAAAAGCCTCAGTTTGGCAAGCCTCTCTGCCCTCTTGTCTGTACCTCTTGTTAAATAAGGCTGTATTTCTGCACCCAGGGCAGCAAGYTACCTTTGTCTTTATTTCCGATTAGTATCAAACGGCTCCTGTGTCRGAGATGGGTCCGTATCTCTGAGCTCTGAGGGTCCTGCAGTTCTCCAGGAGACGTTGCCATTGCCACCCTCCTGCTGACAAGGACCCCAGGCTGCCTACACCTTACCKGGCCGGCGGGGCTGCCAGGCAGTGACACAAACCCCCCCCCCTGCTCACCCCGGGCTGATCTCTGCTCGCTCAGTCTCTGCCATTCCCTCCCTGAAGGTGGGAGCAGAGAAGTTCCAGTTCCAGTGAACTAATACCAAGTCCCCCTGCTAAGATTTCACCGGCAAATAACGCCCATCCTCCTTTTCTCCTTTCTTTGCTCTTCTGCTTCTCCTCTCTTCTTCCTCCTCCTCTTTTCTCCTCAACTATCAGATGCTGCTGCTCTTTTTACTGGCAAGCAGTGACGGAGTAAAACGCCTGTGAGTTTCAGCAGGCAGTGWATCACAAATCATCTATCCCAAGAGCTAAAAGCTCCATCGGACACATCCAGCGACGAGGCATTTTCTCAATCCACCCAGATGTGTATATAAGTGGTGATGTGCATTTCTTGGTAACTGCCTGCAAATAGGCAGATGCCCTTTAGGAGCCTAACCCTCGGTGCCRTTATTCTAATCGGGCAGTACAGAAGCCTGATGAATCTGCATGTTCCTCACTGGAGCAATTTAAACTGCCTGCAAACCCACGAGATACTGAGAGTGCTTTTCGGTGGAAAAACACATGCTTTCTAACTCTTCCAGCCCGGATACCTAGAAAATCCCCTGGCCACTGGGAGAGTTGCTCAGAGCACTGCAAAGTCATCCCCTTGCAGGAAATAAGCTTTTTTTTTCTTGCTGGGGGAGGGGAAAGGGGAAGTGCGTGCTGTGGTCAGGATTAACCCTGCCTGCCCTGCCCGGGGCTCTGCTGGGTGGTGGGGTTGGCAGGTCCCCTGGGCTGGGCACGCACCATGCCCCCCAGAGCCGCTTGGGCTGGCCTCCCCTCCGGCTCCCCGCAACCTGCGGCACGGCGGCAGGACGGGTAATCCGAGTCTCAGAAACGCTCCGTTTTCGGGGAACGGGACGGTGTCCCCAGCGACGCTACGTCCGCGCCTCTCCATCCCAGCCAGGGCAGGCGGGCACGGCCGGGCACGGCTGCTCGCCTGTTGCTGGTGATTCGCTTCTAACCGAACCGGCCAAGTTTGACAGAGACGCTGCCCTGAGGTAGATGCAATACCCACACCGGTTCCTTGCCTTGCAGTTTGGAAGAGGAAAGGCGTATTCAGAAAAGCCCAGATACTACGGACCAAGATGGACAGAGGCTGCTTGCAGTCACTTGGTTTCCGTTCTTATGGTCTCTAAGTGCAAATATAAAGCAGGGGATYGCTCTGGGTCAAAAAGCACACGACAGTATAGCACCTATGACTCTGTAGTGTCGTTAGCACAGGCGAATTCACCTCCACAGTTGACGGTATCTTTTCCTGCAGCTGGGCTCACTGATGGGGTAAATAGCTGGAACYGAGCCTCTTCTCCCTATATTTGCTTCCCCACACCTCCCAGGTTTCTTTGTTTTAAACCAAAGGTTCAGATGAGTCAAAGTTAATATTTGCCCAGCACTTCCACTATGTGAAGTGCCCATATAAAGCACATAAGTATGATAATTAAAAGGCGGCATGCTCTTGCCTTGTTTGAACACCRTAAAGCTTCTCACTAGGAAGATGGGAGAAGAAACGTGACAGCTGGGGACATTTCTTKATTTCCTAGGGATTTCTCCAGACTCCCTGACATTTTTAACCTCTTTTTCACAAGCTATATATTTATTTCATCCCTTCATATTCTATCTACCTTTTTTTCTTCKCCACTATCCCTTAAATATACCAGTAAACACTGGGTCAGTTGCAAAGCTATCGGGAAAGGTGGAAACTAGATGACTGACTTATTAATTGTCTCCACGGGGTTTAGCTGTACCCTGTGGAAAGCCATTGCTTCTGCTTAGAAAGCTGGCAAGCGGAGACCCAATTTCAGGTTTTCAGAGATGTTCAATTTCCTTYGGGAGGAAATAGCCAGTAGGAAACCAGGAGAGATGAGTCCCTGCTTGAATTTAATTATCGAGGAAACCATATTCCATCACTGGCATTCGGGAGGCTGTTTGTTTTTTTCTCATCTCCGCAATACTGACTAAGCCGTGCTTTGTGGGCAGCCTCCCCGCATTGGATTTGTTTTCTTTTGGCAGTCCCGATCCTGCTGGCTGACTGGGGAGCCTGGGCCCCTTCATTTGTACTAAAATGGCAGAGGGGGGAAAGGGAGGGGAGGGAATTTGCATCAATGGTAAATCATGATAAACCCTCCCTGATACTGCTTGCTATTCTTGCCTTACGTGCATTGTCCTGCAAAACCTTATAAGAGGAGGGGGGGAACCGAACCCCAAGAAGCCGCCGGGCTCTAGAAAGCCCTGAGCAGACCAGGCTTTGCAAAGCCACCATCCCTGAGCCCTGCCTGCTCCYGCAGGTAGCTGCTAGCGATTTTAGCTGAGTTTAGGAGATGGCCAGGCAGCTCGGAGGAGCTGGCAAAGCTGCAAGCGCTAAACACCCCCCAACATTTTTATTACAGGACTCGGTCATTTCAGTCGTAACTCCAAACTCATTCACCGGAGCTCAGTGCCCGGCAGAATCAGGCCTATCTTTAAAAAAGCAAATGTGTTTTGCCAGCGTTTCATGGTCAGCGTATACAGAGAAAAAAAGGGAAATCCTGCAGTGTTGTAAAATGCAAAGAGAGGCTATTACCATAACATGTAGTAACGAGTTTTTTTGGGGTTTTGATTTTTGTTTTGAACATTGAAGAAATAGGCTGAGCAAGCTGTTACCACATGAAACAAAGCCGGACCGGGATATTTTCAGGCCACTAAACTTGGATTTCAGACAGCCAACTTGGATTGACATACTGGATGAGCTACAGCCGATTGGCATGGAGAAGTGAGCAAAATATGCATCTGTCCTGGTGCCAACTTAGGCTAGGCTGCCGTTTTGTTTGGTGTCTAGAGAGCTGGTTTTCATAATTAAACCAGCCTTCAAACCCTTTTTAAATAAAGCTGAAGAAAAGAGGAACTGAAAGGGATTCCTCTCGAGCGTATGCACACTGCTCTAGCAACTCTTGCGCCGTTTTCTGTGCAGTCCCTGAAAATGTTTCCTTTTTTTTTTTTTTTTTTTTTTTTAATACTTCCCTAGTAATACACACACACACACACAAACCCCGGCGTGCACTGATGTGCAACACCACCGCGGGTCGGGGGCAGAGAGGAGCCATCCCGCTGGGCTGAGCCRGGGAGAGGCATCCAGCCGCTCTTCCCAGGGGATTGTCATCCCCAAAATCTCCGGGACTTCCCCGAATTGTTTAGCAGCAGCAGCAGGTCGCTGTACCTGCACACAAAACCACCGCCAGCACTGCAGCCAAAGCAGCTGAATGGAGTACAAAACGCTCTGTTCTGTCCCAGTAAAGGGCTGGAGGGGAGTGTGTGGCTTGTTTGGGGTTTTTTACCTTTGTTTTGGTGTTTTCCCCCCGGCATCAGAGCCTGCAGTGACTTTATTTATATTCTAGTGGAGTATGAATTGAATCCTAAACATTACTCGTGTTATGGAGAACGCAGGTCAGGGGTGGGGAGGATTAAGCCACATTCAAAATTTTGTTGGGCAAATAAAAATGTCATTTTAAATTGTGAAGAAAAATGTGAAAACTGTAGCCAGTTGCATTGTTAAACCAGGCAAATGAGAAAACGCTATATATAGGTGCCATAAGTGTTAAAAGCAYGAGCAGAAAGGCAGGGCGAGTAACTTGAGCCTGCACCCATCGAGGTGGGTGGGAGGTTGGGCAGACCCCCAGCAGTCACCCCGAGGTGTCCGCAGACCCCTCTCCTACCTTGTAAGACGTGGCAAACAGCCAAGAGTTTTTGCCTGTTTAAAAAGTGCGCAAATCTAGTGTAATTGCGCGCTTTGCCATGCCATGTTGTTGGTTTAAGTCACAGATGCTTGGGATTCAGGCTTTTATTTGCTGTTGTTGCTGAGCTGATATAAAAAAATGGCAATTATGAACGGGACAGCAGAGTGGGGAGGGATCTCTTATTTTTATCGATTTTCTATTAATTTTCTTCCTTTTTAATAAAAACTTGAAACTAACTTTTTAATTCCTTAGAAAAGTCTTTGGTTAAAATAAACACACTTTCAGTAAAAGGCTTTAAAAAAATTAAAGACTGGAAATTTAGGGTGTTAACTGCACTTTGTTTTTAAAAAGAACATAGAAAATTTTGAATACCTTTTACATCACTAAAAACAAATCAGTTAGTATAATTCAGTCAAAACTATTTACAGATAAATTTTTCAACCCTTCTGTTATTTTAATATTGCATATCCAGAGCTGGTTAATTTACCATTTTGAATGACTAGCATACATGAAAAACATTGTGCAGCAAAATAAAAATCTCATTAAGTCCCTTGCAGAGACATTATTTGCATAGGAAACGGTTTTGTGAAAATCACTGGCTGAATTTCTCCGTGGTATTGATTTCCCAGGAATTCAGTCAMGAGGAATGCAGGTTGACTCACCGAGGATGAAATACAGTTAAAATCAGTTTTGAGGACCAGCATGCACAGCAACCTGCAAAACTACATGCTCTTCTCTGGAAGCTGGGATTTGCTTCATGCCACTTACAAAACTCTCCGCCGTGCCTAACAGCAGTGACCACCATGCACTGGCTTTCACACCACGCAGTCTAACTTCCCAGCAAATCATCCGCCTTTACCTTACTCTCCTAAGGGCGGACATTTGGAAAGGGCTTGCCCCCTTGCTTTCATAACTTTTGCACCGCCGCTTTCTCAGTACACTGTAATTTTCCTGCTGGCGTGTTTCCACCTTGGGATTTTTTTTCACTCCCTACTCACACAGATCTCCTGCCAAACGCCGGCTCCTATCTCAACAGCCTGAGCTTCCTACCGCTGCAGCAAAATGGCAGCACTCTTTGTGACAGATGACAGAAACATTTGCATTTAAGAGGATGACGGGGCAGCTATGGCAAAGGAGCTTTGTAAAAATAATAACTCGTCAAATTTTTGGCAACGCCTCAAGTAAGCATTGCCCGTTGTCAGAGCTGAGCTTTTCTGAAACCTCCTCTCTTCTGAAGTGAGATGGGCTGCAGCCTCACTAAGGACATCGTTTCTATAGGAGCATGACCTTTCAGTGACAGGTTTTGAATGTTGGGACCGCCAGTATTTTGTCTGGGACATTTTTAGGGCGGGTTGTGCCAGGTGGTGGCTCAGAAGCTCAGCATGCACAAAGCAGTCGTGGGGACGGATCCTCCTCAGCGGCCGGGCCAGCTGCCTGGGAGCAGCCTTCCCCGCGCTGGGGCTTCCTCACGCCCAGCTACCGCAGTGCAGAAGTCCAAACAGCCATCTAACGTCAGCGCTTCCAGCTCAGGAGGGACGAGGACCAGGACTAAGGTCCGTGGGGAACAGACAGGAGGGCAACGGGCACCCTGCGGTGGCAATGAGTTTGCTGCAGAGTTAGCCCGGGTGTTACGGTTACTCCAGCAGCTCTGCARAGTCATGTGCAAGCATCAGCCTCCATACGGTGTTTCATTAACATCTGTGTATTGCCAAGACAGCATTTGGTTTGCGCTGTTGGGAACTGAGGTGCTCCCCTGATGACTTGCGGGAGGGTCAGAGGGAAGTGGGGGGAGTGTGAGAGGTAGCGGGAAGGACCTGCAGCCTTTCTGGCTGGGGGTTGTCAGCATTCAAGTGACCGCTTTGGTCACCTCAGGGAAGTAGACACACTGCTAGCCTGTGTGAAGGGCAAACATGGACCATAAATTGTCTCAGCKTGGATGGCAAGGCTGCACGTGAAGAGGGAAGTGGCCTTAGAGCATCATCTGAGTTAAATCCTAAGCTGACATCAAGAAAGATTTGCCAAAATACCTGCGCTTGTCCTCCCAGAGACAGTGCGTTTCTCACAGGCAGGAGCACTCTTCAGCAGAGAGGCCCCTCGAGCCCCGGCCGTGGCTGATGGTTTCCCAGCCACAGCTTGACCTCATGACTGTCTAGGAGATCTGAAGCATTTGCAGCTGACCTTCCAAATGAAGGTTTAATTTAGAGCCAGAAGATTCCTTCCTGCTTTTGGCTTCTTTTCTTTGAATCCCCACTCAGTTTGAAACCCCAGCTCCCAGCCCAGCGCGCACGGTGGCTACGAGCAAACCCGCGGGGCCTTTGCATTTGTCCCTCGCTGCTGGTGACGCAGCACGGGGAGCAGGAGCAGAGCTGCTCCCCTCCAGCTGTCCCTTGGCCACCGCCGCTCAATCAGCTCTTTGTCATCGGCCCGGGGACAGCAGAGCGAGAGGGGCAGGAGATGGGAACGGAGAGAAGAAAAGAGAGAACCCATGTGTCCAGCCCTCGGTGCCACAGGAAAGCTGGCTTCCTTAGGTCCGCCCTTCCCAGAACCGCTGCTGCCATGAGCTCTGGTTAGCTCYGCTGATCCGGGCATAAACACAGTTTCACCATTATTTTCCTCCTCAGCTTGGCAGAAGCTAAATCAGCGAAAGCACTGCATTTTTGGTAAATCATGCATTTCTACTCAGAGCATTTACTAGGATAGCTAGAAATTCAAATTCATCCAGTGGCACAGTTAATGTTGTGGAAGCTTCAGTCATACAGATATATAGAGTAGGGCTTTTTTTTCTGCATTTGTATATGGCACAAGAAGACCATGTCCCGTGACTTCAGCTCTGCTTTACGGTATTACGAATGAAAGATTATAAGTCTGGCTCCTGGATCCCTTCACAGCTAAGCCACAAATTMTCTCTGCCACTGAATCTCTCATTGTTTCAGAGGGAGATATTTCCCTACCTAAAAAAGTGTGAAAATARACCATTGTGATGTGTTCATGGTGAGCACAGTAGAAATTAATGGACTCATGTACTTTTAAAAATTAGACATGAGTTTTTTTCACAGGAGATATATTTATGCTCACTTTTTGTGTGCATGGCGGGATGTGCGAATAGAAGCTTCTGTGTGCACAATAGCTGTCTGCATAGGGCACACCACTAAAGATTTTGCTCACAGAAAGACCAGCTTCTGCATAAAATAGCCCAGAGATAACACATTTCACATAGTAAGGACCATTTATGTTCCCTCAGCAGTCCTTTGGCTGGCATACTTGAACACACCAGGCATCTCAGAATCAATAACACCTCTTGGCACTAAAAAGTCCCCAACCCAACCAAAACTCTTTTCTTTGATGATCAGTTGGACAACTGTAAACTTGTGGGAAATGTTTTGATGTCTTGCCAGGAACAGWTAGTTTTTCTTTACTGGCTGATCTCTTTGATATTGTATTGGGATCTCAAGAACTTTTTTCTCTGGAGGGCTTTGAGAAAAATAGGTCTTGTTCTTGGACTCTCACAATATGTCCTGCAGGGATTAAAATAAAACTTGTTTATAATCTATTGCTTCCTGCATTGAAGGGGCTCGCAGAGTCTGCCAGAAAACACTGTACTTTGTTGCTATTGCCACCGTGGTTTTTTTACACAGCAATTTCACCTAAGGCCAGGCTGCAGAATCAATAGCCATGGTTAATGTCAAATTATTAAGAGAGTTATCTCAGGATTTACTCGTTCCCCTATACAGGACTGGTTCTCATTAGCAACATTTAAGACGTGCTGGTTGTTGACCAAAAGAGTATTTTGCTGCTCTGSTTTTCATGAAGTCCTCACTTCTCCTATACGGACAAACCCCAAAAACTAGAACTACACAATTTTAGAAATCTGAAGTAAATCAGCTGATGGTAGCAGACAGCAAACGTGTTTGCAGGCTCAATGGTCCGTTATCTGAAAGGATAACAAGAGTAGTCCAAACCCATTAGATGAATCAGCAATATGAAATCAACTTTGTTAGAACCAGCAACAAAGAAGCAATTCACAACAGATCAGTGTGGACTGTGGATGTGCCCAGAGGCTTTGAACTTAAATAAATAACAGCAGCTGTAAAATAATTTTTTTAATTAAAAATCCCCCATTTTTCCCAACACACCAGCATGTCCACCTTCATTTTTCCCTTTTCTGTGAATGAGTAGTCCTGGAATCAATTTTGGATGATGTGAACCATAACCCTTAAAATCCTTAAATGACTGCTCACATCTGTATGACTTCCCTTCACTTGAAAGGGCTAGAAATGCAAATGAATTAATTTGCAGGATGAGCTTGATGCAGAAAAATGTTGTTTACTTCATTATGTTTTGAACAGTCCATGGTTACCCCCTGCTTTGAAAAAAAGGCAAAAGCCACATGACACCAGAAAAAATTTCAAGACCTTTTAGCAACTACTGAAATTAACCTGATGAACCCAACTCTTGCCACAGGCAAGGTAAACAAATTGACCCTATGACTTACACATAGCTTTGCTTTGCATGTAAGTGGAGAATCACTGGCGTCAGGAGTTTCGACAAGAAAACTGAAGCTCTGTTTGCTCGCACAACAGTTCTCTTCAAAAGTGAAGGACAAAATAAAATGGCAGAAGTAATCAGTACAGTGAGGGCATTTCCATYTTAATCTACAAATCTGCCTAAGTCACTTTGATTTTGTCTTTACAGCAGAGTTTGTCTGGGCATGTCATTCTTGAGTTTAAGCCTCMAAAGTCTTAAGTGATGCTTAAGTTTAATTGCACGGTTGTGCCAACAACAGGGCTGCTTAGGTGATGGGCTTTTCTGTGAGGGCACATCCCACAGACTTGAGCATTGTACTGAGGTATTTTCCAATTTATTGTGGGATACTTGCCCTTTTCGTTTGATCTGTCTGCAGAAGAGTAATAAAACAGAAAGCTCTGGTTTGACATGTCCTTCCTTCCAGCAGGTACCCAGTTGTTCAATCTGTTTACCTTCATGCATCTCTCTGGACATGAGCATTGGGTATGTGATGATTTGGCTGGAGGCCACTTCAGCCCTACCTTGTCACCTTAAGAAGACAGTGGTGGGCCTTGCCTAGCAGCTCACGCAGGCTGAGACATGGCAGAGCAAAGGCACTTGACATAGGTTTTGCCAGCTGTGGACACCCCAGTGCTGACTCGTTCTGGACCAGAACAGCAAGCACAAAACAGTAGGAGTGTATCAGCCTGCACCCTTGGGTTGATCAGCTGTATGGGAAGCATGCCTTAACCCTCCAGCCCCAGGACATCCCAGTGGGAGAATACATCAGGAGGGGCTGCCATTGCCCATGAGAATTTGGCTATCCCTGAGCGTTCGTGGTTGGTGGCTAAGTTGTCTGGTGTTGGCAAGCAGCCTGCTCTTCTGTAGTCATGATGACCTGGGAGGCAGCTATTGCTATGGTTTATTGGCAGGGTGTGTTGCTGAATTAACAGCAGGAATAGAAAGAATGACGTTCCTGAAGTGTACTGGGGCAGCTGACGGCACTAGTGTGTCCAACATTTGTCTTCCATCAGCTCACAAAGCATGTGTGAAACAGAAAGGACAATACCCGTTCATTATTGCATGCCTAACCCTAGCCCCAGTAGAGATCCACAAACATTCGTAATGCAAGGTTCTCTGGTAAATAGTGGGATTTCAGGGTATTCTGGCATTTATTCACTCATGCAAGAGGAGATTTATCTCTCCTCTAAGCTGTAACTGTCTGAATCTGTTGCTGGTCTATAACTGTCCTGATTCCTGAAGCCACACCTTGAACTAGAACTCAGGTTTAACTGCACTCTAAAGAGAGGTGTGAATTGTACTCATGTAAATGAATAAATGTAGACCACATAAATTGCAACATGGCTATAGACCGTACGTTCAGCCAGCTGAAAAGACCACATTCCTGCCTACTGCCTCTTCTGGGATCCACCCTGCTTTTGGTGTCCAGAGGTTATTGCCATGTGCTACAGCTAGCATCAGTGGTGGCAAGGGAGGGAGAACTTCCAGCAGCAATGAGCTGAATATTATGCTGGTTTGCAGGCCTCTTGCAGGCATCTGGCAAGTGCACTGTCTGCAGCAGGGACCCATGCAAGGGGAGAGGGGAAGTCAAGGGCGATTTGTTCTTTCCTCTGTTTTCTTTGAGCAGCACAATTCACCTGTGACTATGGTCATGAGGTTTTGTGTAAAGCTTTGGTATCATCTTCCCATCCTTACCTTCCACCCAACCCCCAGTAAGCAGGCGCTTCATTCACAACCAATACCAGTATGTCCAGTCCAGATCCCACCATGTGGAGAAGAAACTGGGTAGAAAACACCCACAGCGTTACCCTGGGTCTCAACAGGACCTTTCCTCAGGGCTGTAATGGTAAGAAAGCATGGGGATGCTTTCCATGCTCGCTCCCCTGCCTGCGGGCATGGGTGGGCGCAGGGTCTGGCCAGAGCTGGCTACGGACCCCTGCCTGCGTCCCCAGCTCCCGTCCATAGCTTGGTGAGCAATGCACGCCAGACCTTCGCATGTCTTAAACCGCAACCTTGTATAGCTATGTTTCCACACGCAAACATTCTCATTTTTGTCCTGCTTGTGTTTTTGTTGTGCTGTTCGCATTGGTTTTCCATTATTAATGTCCCTTAGTTACACTGGTAATAGCTAGGTTCCTTCACTACAGACGTTATTTTTCTCCTCTCCCCAGAGGGTTTGTGGGCACAGCAAGGCGGGGAGCAGAGCAGTGAGAAGTACAGCCTTCATAAATCAGGAGGCTGAATGAGCTTTTCCCAAGGTAAAGGCGATGCCTCCATTGCTGTTTCACGTAAAATAGATATTTTAGACTGTCATACGTAGAGGTTTGTTGCATACGCTGGAGCTACCTTCAGAAATTAATCTTCCCATTGTATATAAGGCCYACCTAACTGCTGAGAAAAGAGGGCTTTTTAAAAAAAAATGCATTTCATCATATAATGTTTACATTTGCTTTACATTGTTATAGACTTACTGAGTATTTGGCAGCTGAGGCTTTTTAATAGATCTGTTTTCCGTCCTTTTTTGAAAGCTAAAGGGATCCTGTCAGATCTGGGAGGGCCAGAAAYTGACCTATTGTCTCTGTTGCCAAGTCTGTGTAATTCCTTGCGCAGGATATTTTCATAAACGAGTGCCTCACTAAGGTTGTTTCAAAAGGAAAAAAGTGGCAGGAGCCCAACACCCGGTGATAACAAACACGTGCAGCTCAGCAGAGGGGTGAGCAGCCCCTCGGTGCGAAACCTCCGGGCAGCTATAAGGCGATGAGTAACCCCCACCATGGCCATGCTTTGGCAGTCGGAAGCCATGAGTCAGCCCACCCCCCCCTTCCAAATTATAAGGGGGAGGTTGGCTTAAGAGTCCTTAGGCTTTAAAAATAATAATACGTGTGGGGTTTTCTTTTTTGCCCGCCTTTCTGATGTTTGGACCCTTGACTATACATTCTGCTCATGTTTTCCTGTTTCTCTCACCAGCCCTGTGGTCCAGCGCAAAGTTACATCATTTTTTAACTGCAAGCCGAGGTTCTCATCTAATCACTTCACTCCAGGAGCTGGGGCTTAACAAACAATAAATATCACAAGCCTGGCAAGGAGCTCTGAGAGCTTGCGCTGATGATTGCTGCAATAACAAACTTGGATGTTTACGCAGTGTAGAAAATAGATGCAGTGAGAAAACAGGCTTCAGTTTCAAGATATAAATCTTCCCCGTTGTGAGAAATAGCTTCAGAGAGCTGTTTGTTTTAATTAATAGTTGCAGAATGGTGAATAATTGGGATAAAATAACTGGCCCAAACCTTCACCTAAATCCTAGAAGGAAAAAAAAATACAACAGACATTACAAACTTCTTTTAAGATATGAAATTTCCAGCTAGCTTGTGGCTAAACATTTTCAAGTAAGAACTTATAGTTAGACTCCTGAACCCAGTTTTAAAGAAGTAACTGTCCTGATTTTAAATCTGGTCGTTCATTTAAGTTCCTATATATAGATTTAGGAAATCTAACTTAAAGCTTCATTTCTAAAAAATATATCTTGGCCTCTTTCATAAATATATTTTTATATTCATATATATATATATATATATATATATAGTGAGGGAGATCTATGTATCTCTAAAATTCCTGGCTTCAGGCCTTGACTTGGCAGTGAAAAGAATATGTGAGGAGGTTTATGAAAAATAAATCTTTGCATTCCTCTAGCACCTTTCACCTGAGTATCTCAAAGCAGTTTACATCGAGGAAGAATTATGCCATATAGGGAAATAATTTTAGCCCTGCTCAACCCTAGAGGAAACTGCAGCACGGAGCRGTCCGGTGACTTGTCCCAGGTCGTCGTGGTGCATGTGATGGGTTTTCTGACCTGACCCAAGCTAGGGAGTGCCGTCTGTCTGCTCTGTCCCCCATTGCCGGTCTCCCCACTGCCTGCCCCCCACCGCCACCCCCACTGCCGAAATCCGGCGGTGCCGCCCGGGGGGCTGCCGATCCCGCTGCCGCCCCCCAGCACCTCCATTTCTCCACTCATTTCTCACATGCCATTTCCCTCCACATTTTGGAAAATGCAGTCCTGACCCCAAGGAGTTTACAGGGTAAATAGACACGATTTTATGTGTGGGTGAGAGAGACGCTAAGAAAAAGCAGTTGTCTTGCCAACACCCCCTAATCACTCTGCTTACGTGTCTTATGTCTTTCTCTCATTCTTTATCTATATTTTGTTTATTTAGATTATAAACTCTTCAGGCCGGGGTTCCTGCCTCCTTCTGCCTTTACAACACCTACCACAGCGCGGCCCCAAAGCTGGTTGGAGCCCCGCGCTGCTACCACAGTACAAACAATAATAAATAAAACCAGGACTGTGAAGAGATTATAATTAGAGCTGTGCAAAACTCAGCAGTTTTGGTTTGCATCGGTTCCTCCCTGCTGAGTCTACATTGTGTTTTGGATTTGTATGCAAAAAACCCAAAGCAAAACTCCCAAAGTGCCAAGTGTGGCCGGGTCTGGGCTCAAAATTGTGCACAAACCAGGGTGTTTTTAATGGTTCCTCCTTGAAATTATAAATCTGCCAAGGCTCAATCCAGGTTTACTGAAAGGTTCTTGAACCTTTGCAGATTTTGGGGGCCAGCCAAGTTTTCGGTTTCATTACAAAAGTCTCTCTCAGCTCTGCTTAACATACTAATTGCCACACCACGCTGCCCTGTGGCTAACAAGAGGATTTAATCTTCCCTGGCTGCCCGTGCAGATCCACTTCTGAGTGCCACAGCCAGCCTTAAAATCATATTTCAGATTGCTGCATTCACCGGCAGTGCCCGACTGCTGCGGGTAAACAGAACCGCGTCCAAACTCCTGTGCTGAGGCTCTGCCCTGGGGTATCGCACCACAACCGCCTTCAGCTGAGTAATCCCTCGCCTTGCTCGCCCCAGTCCCCGGGGGAGGCCATCGGGAGGGGAACGATGAGCAGGAGGCTGGGGGGARGCACGGCGTTTTGGCCGGCAGCATGGATGTGCCAGCCTTCACTGGTACCCCCTTGTGCGCATGGTTCCCGCTCCCCTCCGCCTCTCTTGTAAGGGCTGGGGATAGAGGTGAAGGGCACCAGCCCCAAAATGGTGATGATGCTCATGCGGCCAAACAGCCCAAGGGTGGTAAATGGGGCAACACCATGCACCAGGGCCAAAATCAGAGAGGCAGGGAGAGTAACAGCCTCCCCAGGCTGGGGGAAGCCCTGCACCCACGGGATATACACAGGGCTCCACCCGGGGCTAGCAGGGTATAGGAGAGCTTTTTAAAYAGCTGGCTGTCGATAAATGCATCGTACAAGATTATTTCAAATCAAGCCACTTCCACTCCCTGCCTGTGACAAAGAGCAGCGGGCAGGTAGTGCAACGCACGTCAGCTGCTCTGGCCAGGAGAGAGGAGGTGYGGACATCTCCCCCCATTACCGGGAGAGGAGGGGAGTACCAAAATGAACCTCTCCCCCCATTACCAGGAGAGGAGAGGAGTACCAAAATGAACCTGCTCGTTACCGGGCTCGGCACAGTGCCAGCTATGGCCTGGTGCCCCTACCAGAGCATCCAACATCACAGGRGAGTAAAGACCTCCTGGCTCCTGGCTTGCAGGTCTACTACACTTCTCCCTCGGCTGTGCAAGCGGGGCTGGCTCCCGGGGCTCCCGCGCTGTCCGTCTGTGCGAGACCACGTGCGCTTTTGGCATATGCTAAGTCACAACTGTTTGAATTAGAGCTGGCAGGAGATTTTATATCGAAGCGCTTCTTCCCTGGCAAATTTGCAGGATCTGCTGTATTTCAGAAAATCATATTGGTTTTGATGAACCTTTTAGGAGCAATAAGTAAAAACAAGTGAGGATTTGAATGGAGGTATTTTAAAAATGAAAAGTTGTGGGGGCACGTATTTCACAGCAATTTTGTCTTCTGCAAATTATTGGCAAATAATAAGGGGGAAAATTTAGATTTCATGGCAAAGAAATTATTTGTTTTTACCCAGGTTTGGCACGGTCTGGGAGTCTGGACAATTTTTTTTTATTTTGAATCTTTTTGCAGGATAGAAAATCCACTTCTTTATTAACAGTAATTAAAACCTTAGCTCAAATTCCTAGAAAAAAGCAGCTGTGTGCTTTACCATGGACATTTCAGCTGACTATACCAGAGGTAAGGGAAAGCCCAAAGAACCCCAGCTTTTTTGATGGGGTGCACAGTGCCTCAGCTGGAACACAGCATATGACCCCGGTTCACTTAGGGCTTTTGCTTTTCCCTCTGTTCCTGCGTAACCTGCAAGCAGTAGAAGAGTCATGGAAGCATGGAGGAGGAGCCATCCATGGCCCGGGGATCCAGGCTGGAGGCAGCTSCCCTACACGGGTAGTCTTTGCTGTGCTGCTCAGCTCTCCTGRGCTCGCTCCTGAGCCCAGCCAAGGCTGGACCGCGGACCTGTATAGCACAGGGAGGGCAGGAGGGTGCAGCTGGGGCGGGCAGGGCCATGCCTTGCAGCAGCAGCAGGGCTTAAGCACGCTCTTTCATCCTGGTTTCAGGGCTGGGCATGCAGCGATGGAAGCCAAGCACGGTGGTCAGGCAGCCAAAACCAGAGCCTCAATGTCGTGGATTCATGGTGATGGTCATTTTTGGTTTACACTATACTGGTGCAGAAAGACAAGCACCCAGTCACAGCTGGGATTTTTAATATGCATAGAAACATAAAAGTGGAAGCTTTCTAAAGTATTAATTAGCAAAAAGATAGATATCTTATTTTCCTTCTCACTGATAACTAGTTTCATATGGAGTTAAACAAGCTTGCTCTGAAGGGATGAGAAACACTGCAGAACAGCAAATAACCCARGCATTTTTAAATACGGCTTAGACTTATTATAGATTATATTGAGTTAGWAGATCAAAGTCATAGTTCATGGTGAGTAAAAGTAATATAAAAGCAAATAGATGTGAAGCTAAGCAATTAAATCTGTGGGGCTCTCGGTAGTCCCAACAGGTACCTACTTTATTAATGAATTTTAGCTTATTGACCTGAAAAAGATCTGTTTTCCCCTACGGCAGAAAGTTGCATAAAGACCTCCATGGCTTCCCAGTTCTACCTCTAGAATCTCAAAAAAGCTGGTAACCCAAAATCTTAATTAAACTGCAGCACCAGTTTAAATTATTTTACTAAATGCTGGGACAGTGAAATCTCACCAGGCCATTCTCATATTCCTACACCTCAATGTTCATGTTAATACATGTCCCTTTTTATTGCTGTGCTTTTTCTCTGCAATGATATATGAAAAAGAAGAGACATGCAAGAGAAAAATGATTGTTTCTCTGAGCAAGATCCATAATATTCTTCTCCCCAGCAGTATTCCCTGCAGTATGAGGCTAAAGAGCTGTAAGAGCGATAGTAGGTGTAACCGACTTTTTTTTTCCTTAATTAACAGTGCAGTGCCTTGCAACAGAAAACTGAAGCGGGTTTCTGCTGACTTAGCATATGCCTTATGAGGAAGAAATCTATCTGGCAATTACGGCTTTGCGTCTCCTGCCCTGTCTCCTGTTGTTTGTATAAGACACCGGTACTTCTGCCACAGGCTTCTTCATACAGCTGTCCTGTCAATGCCAGCTTTCATAGGTAATCCATCTAGCTCAGCAGAGTTCAAATAAGACACCTCCCTTTTTTTACTTTAATTAATGCTTTATTTGAGTCTCCCCTGGGGATGTAGTCGTGCTGATTTTTCAAATTTCTCTGTTATTTTTCAAGCACAAAACAAATGGAAAATGTCCACCATTGAGATTCTGGATTTGGAAAATCTGCTTTACTCAGTCTCCTATTCTCAGTCAGTGTTTTAAATGCCCATGGACATCTCTTTAGCTACGGAACGCATTATGCAATTAATTCTCTAGCTTGGGAAGGAGAAAAAAGACAAATCCACTCAAATTCATTCTCCCTGAAATCTCTTCTGATGTTCTGCGTCCACAGTTACGGTAGCTATAGCCAGTTTATGCACTGATTTATGCTGTCACACCCCACGTATTGCTCAGACCCTTCCAGGTGCTGAGCAATCTCAGCTCAAGTCACGAACCGTTTCTTGCTGCGTAGTTGTTTTTCCTGCACAGTTTATGCCTGTGGCTTTTGCTGATCCGGGACCGAATGCTGTGGCTTGGTATGACTGAACAGACAGACAGACACCCTCAACGTCAGGTCAGTTTTGCAGCTGCAAAACCGGACCAGACAGTCCTGAGTCCACGCACTTGCCATGACTTTTTCAAGGATTCATTAAAAATATGTGTGTGGCAGTGCTGTTAATCAGGCCTGGTATACACAAGCAAGCTAGTAAAATCAAATGACAGATAAGCCAGACAGGCTAAAACCAAAGGGTTCAGCAAAGCATGTTTGAATCAGTAAGAATCAAGAACTGCTACACCCTCAATCAGCACTGCCTGATAATATTTTACTTGCTTTGGGTTTCTGTGTTTTAATGAGCAAACAATGGTGTTTTGTAATCCTCATGATTTAAATACATAACACCACGCTGTGCTTCCTCAAATTGCGTTGCGTGCGTTAAGCAAGGCTTGCGGCGTTCTTCAAAGGGTGTGAGAGTTTCGGTGAACTTGTTACGTAAAGGCGACCCTAGAGACTTGTCCCATGCAGAGTAGAGAAGAAGTAAGGGCAGACGTTTTCATTCACCCTTTTCAACAGCGCATAGCACAAAGGTACAGTTTTCACTTTCCAAGACCTTTATGAGTTAGCTCCTAYCAAGCTTACTTCATCGCTTTCACTGAAATAGGGCACATCAAAATGAGTGTCCAGGCACAGGTTCCCCTGGAACAACGACAGGCATGTTGTAGGCTTGATTTCCTGACATCAGCACAAATCTGCACACAGACCAGCCCTTAGTTTTGCTACAGGGTTTGGCTAAAATGGCATGATGATTCTTTCGCAGAGCTGAAAACAGAAGCCCAGACAGTGGCCTCCCAGTGACACCCTCTGATCCCTAGACAATCATCCTTTTGCTTCCCAATTAATTTTTTTTTGTGGCATGACCACTGTGCCACACTTCCAGCCTTGCTCTGCCGTGCCCATTCCAATCCTCACAGAGCCAACGGTAGGAAAGACAAAGGAGCACCACCATCTTCTCTCCTCCTGTCCTCTTCCAACAGGGACTGATCTTCTTTTTTCCATTACAACTTCCTTCCTACAGCCAACATTTCAGTCAACGTTTTAGATTACTCTTGTCTTTTGTAGGTCTGCGTCTTCTGTTTTTACCAAGACTCAAACCTACCCAATTTCATGTGATTTCATATCAGAAAGATGAGAAATGGCAGATTGTTTGATTCATGTGGTTAACAAATATTGATGAGGCTCATCCAGAAAGTGACCTGTCCTCAATGCAAGAAGGCTGTGCTGGGGAGTAGACTGGAGCTTGGGTTTATGAAGTCCTGGTCTAGTCCTACAAGAAGTGCCTGGAACTTTTCTAGTACCTACATGTCTTACTATCTAGATCGCCATCACCGTAATGCCTGTGCTCCTCCCAATAATAACACTCCCTCTCTCCCTCTCTCTTTGCCTTTCTTGCCAATCTATAAGAAAAGATGAACTGATAATTTGAAGTAAACCTTTTTGTGTGTGTGAGTGTCAATGGAGGGAAGTTGTGTATCRATACTTGTGATAAGGCATATAAATGTTACCTTGTCGTACACAGTCCATAGCTGTGCTAGCTAGATGCTAGCTTAGCTAGATGTCAGGTCAGTAGACCTGGATTAAGTGAATTTGCCCGCTGATTTCAGTATCAGTAAGTAATCCTTGCMACTAAGCTGAAAGAAATAAACCAGCTGCAGCACAGCCCCATTACAGGAACTGGCCAAGCCTATCTAGCCATGAGGCGGGTGGGGTTAGATTTTGCTCTCATGGAGGAGAATTAATAGAGCTCAAAAAAGCAAAAGTAAAGGCAAAACAATCAGAGCGTAGAACGTCTCTTCAAAGGTTCAGGTGAGGTGCAAATACTGAGTTCATCGCACCCATCTAAAATGCTGAGCTTATCACATCCACCTAGTGAAAGGTTAAGGTCACTTCTTTCTCAGTGCTCCTTTGGCACCATTTAAATACTCRGTGCTGCATTTTCTTTTTCTTGTTTCTCTCTGTCCAGTATTGTTTAGAGATTTAAAAATTAAATTAATCAGCATCTTGGAGCATAAGTTCCAAGGTTGCTTTATTGTGAAATTAAGGTGTGACTCACAGTAGCTGCATATCCACCTTTGAGGCTGCGCTAGCTTTGTTATTTTTGTGTGTTGTTTCTTTCCACGCTGGTTTTGCAGCAGGACTTGTAGCCACACAATATAATGAGCTGAGAAATGGCAGTGCGTCATCCAGGGTGTGGCTGGAGAGCGATGTCGCAAAGAGAGATGGCAAGATTACAGGGAGGATCTGAGCGGGATCTGGAGGAGGGTGAAGAATGAAACGTCCTGCAACAACAAAAATAACCGTTTCTGCGTGTAAAYCAAGAGAGAGAGAGTTCTGCAAAGTCTGATTTACCTACCGGGGGAAAATCAGGGGGAAAAAACCAAACATTTCAAAGCACTGGCTGCAAACAGGCACACAGGTGCATGTGCACATAGTTCAAATGAGACGGGCTCCCTCGGTGGTTACGGCACACCCAGCAGCCAAGTGCTGCTGCATGGTGGCGGCTGTGGAAAGTTCTGGCTGTGTCCATTCAAAGAGTGGCACCACTTGAATTTCTTCAGCTAGAAACAAGTACTTCTGGGAGCAGTAGAAATTATGCTGCCTGGTTTCCTGTGGCTCTGTATTTTGTGGTTGATTATCCGAGGCTAATAAGGGGCAAGAGCTGAATAAAGCTTTTCCTGTGGTCAGGGCATCCTGTGTGGATTCTCCGGGGTCTAATAATACAATTCACCTTCCTCTTCTGCCCTTCCGTCAATGAGGCACTAATTTGGATGTCTGTCTTCTGCACAAGTGCCAGACTTTCAGAAATCTGTCCAAACTTTTTATCTGTAAGGACTCTGTCTCTCTGGAAAATGTGTCTGAAGCTGGCCAGCTTACTCCCAAGCTGCTGTGGCAACATATACACAGATACATCATCAGCTAAACCTCATTTACTTAGGAAGCCAGGATTCATTTAAAAAAAAAAAAAATCACACCTTCCCCAAAGCAGCAACACTGCTAACATAATCTGCATGCTGACCAGGCCYGCTTCAGAAACCCAGGGCTGAACTCTTGCGAGTTGCTTAGCGATTAAGCAAACGGCATCTTACACCAGAAGCAGCAACCACAAACACGGGTCTTTCTTACTGCAAAGGTTCGTCAGTCCAACTGTGGCATAGGAAATATAAAAATATAATGCTCACCAAAAGGGTACTGACAGGAAACACCCCAGGAACAAAGTGCAGAGGGATAGACCTTTGTGTTTTCATTTAAACAGGAAAGGTAGATGGAAACCAAAACAAATGAAGCTATACTTAAAATAAAGATTACTATATTCCAGGCCACCAAAGGTTATAACACCTGACCTAAGAATGGGTGGGGATGTCGGGATAAAGGAAGGGAGGCCTGGAAAACTGTGGACTTATCTAGATAAGTTTCATGGAATGAAAATAAACAACCGATATCTGCTAAGGGGTACATGGAATAAGTCAAACAAGACAGTCTGGTGGTTTATATATTTTTTGGTGTTCATGGAGAATTGGGTTGGCCAGAACAACAGGCTGTCATGGAAGTGCGCTTTGTGTAGCTTCTACCCATGTACCTGTTTACCTGACCTCTGAGGTTAGTGGCAAAACCTCCCACTGACTGAAGCTGGTCTTTCTGCGCTACTTGCACCCTCAGCAGAACCGAGCGAGGAGCTGCGCGGCTCAGCGTTGGGGCAGGGAGTGCTGGCAGTTGGCTACGAGACGTTGACATACCACAGTGAGATGTTTCCCTGTGTACGTGCCACCTGGCAACCTTGCTTTGGGATAGAGCATCGTTTTAGGAACCAGGCCAATTCCAAATCTGTTACAACTCATCCCAAAAACAGTCAGTTAATGGGAGCCTGTTCATCAAAGCCCTCTTGTTGTTGTTGTTGTTGTTGTTTTAAGRGGAGAGACAAGCTGCCAGTTCTCTGCTAATATTAATGCCAAAGTCATTTCATGAAGGATGCCATGGTAGATGCCAATTATCATTCCTCAGAGACTTAAAAAAAAGATATATTTCTGTGCATATGTGTGTATGAGTACTTTAGGAGACTCCAAAAGCTTATCCTAAAGGTATAGTCTTGCAAACTGTTGACCATTCTGGCTCCAGTCCAGCAAAGCACTTAAATATTTGATGAACTCAGCAAGACTCTTCACATGCTTCAAGCTAACACATCCATAAGCACTTTGTTGGACCAGGCTCACAGAGGCTGCACTACAGCCGCACCTTGCACAAGAGAAATCTCCCCAAGCTAGATGTGGCCGCTATGGCTGGCGTGTCCATTTGCTTCCTCACAGACAGCTACCAACAGGCTACATTGACATTCACATTGTCTGGCCATGTTAAAAAGAAGAAAAAAATGCTTCAGTGACTTCAGCATTTCACCTCAGCGGAATTTCTCTAACAAGGGACACGCAAAGCGGGAGGGAGGCAGTTTTGCATGCAGTGCTGTAGAGRAAAGATTTCCCTTCCCAGAATCAGCAGTCTCTGGACAGCTATAAATCCACTCAGGGACATGCTAAAAAATAAAGCGATTCCTAAAATAAACAATTCAGACTTCGAACCGTGCGATAGGCAATTAGTATGTTTGAATAATTGGGTGTAACTGTAGGCAGAGAGAAGCTACAAGACCAGATGTGCATATAAAGCTAAACATAGGCTTTACAGGATCTAATCAAATCAGTCCGCCATCTGGTACGAGAAGAAAAATCGTGTGACAGACCTGGTCAACATGAGAAAATGGCACGAATTTCTGGATAACGAGCTTAAGCTAAATCAGTATGTTACACGAGTCAGAAATGGAAGCATCCATAAAATGGATTGCACTAGTTCAACTAAATCACATCTGATTTTACTAAATTAATACCATTTTCTCCTATGAACTAGACCTTAGGTGACCTATCACAGATAACAAGCTGGGAATATTCAGAAATAAGTACATGCAGGTAGAATAGCTCATGGCAGACAAAGGTTCACATACCCTCTTCTCTCCATACAAAATAAATCCTACCCATCGGATGACTCTTTTCCAAGCAGTTGCTGTCAGAGCCCTCAAATCAAGTGTTTGTAAGGCAGAGCCGCAGCAAGTGGATCCAGCTTCATTTTAGCTACCTTGGGAGCCAGGAGCTGCAGCAAAGGCTGGAAACAGAGGATGGGTCTTGGTAGGGTCTTGCGGGGGGCATGTCTAGGTGGTGGTAAGCCTGTGAGCCCAGAGGTGGGCTGCTGCTAGAGAAGGGGTGTTCAGTGGGCTGAGCTGAGGACTCTGGTGGTTTGAAAACCCTGGGCTGGGATGTTGTGTTTGCAYGCTCTGCGGCAGCTGGCCATGGTGGCAGCTCTGGCCCCAGATGTGGTTGACTTTGCAGTGGCAGCTGGAAAATACCATTTAACACCTTGCAGACACACTTGCTCAACTCCTGTGGCCCACTGTGCTCTGGTGGCTCTTGAYGGTCCGTGCTTAGGTTTGCAGTTTGTGGTGGGATGAGGGCTGCGTGTCGGGGAGAGGAAGCCTGGATGTCTTGTGGGGCTTCCAGAACCAAAGCACCCATCGTACAGCAGCTCCGATAGCAGGGGATGRGGCTCAACAATGCAGTGGCTCTTACAGTCCTCCACCCCTGCCATGACACCTTGGGCTGTCCTGTGGGTGCAGCTTCATAGTTTTCCCCACTTGAGTGAGGCAAACAGGAAGCCAAAGTCAATCCAACTTAACCGAAARCAGAACTTATTGTTGCTCTATGACATTTTGATTGGTAACACAAATTTGGGCTGCCTTCTCTCCCTCCTCCATTTCGTGCTGCATCCCTGGTACCAGCAGCCCAGACATGTTGCAGACAACTGCAAGAAGGCTGTACAGCTCAGCCATTTTGATCAGTTCCTGCAGGACTGCTACAGGCAGAGAGAGAGCAGAGCCTTAAGGAGGTGACAGCAACTTTATTTGATTTATGGGGTTTAGCTTTTGATACGAAGCTCCACCTACTTAGCAACATATGAGCGTGTTTGTGGGTTTACAGATTGACTTCAGTGCTCCARCAGACCGTCTTCGCCTTCTGCTACTCCTCTGGAAATAGTTCAAGTCAGTGTGTTGTGCACATAATTGATACTGGCTTTCCCAGCCTCCAGAAATCATATTARAAAGATAGGCACAACCTGGGGGGAGGGATTTTTCTGGCTTAAAGTGAGAGGATTTGGGGGAGACCATGTGGCTACTCCAACTGAGTTTTCCACAYATGCATTTTGTTTATGGTGTGCCTGTGCAAAACATGTCAGAATAAAGCTCTCAGGGGAGTTAGGAATCTGTCCAGTATGTGGCAAATCCCCAGCACGATCCAGCCCTCCTTCTTCGTGCTGCTGCCATTCCTAGGGTCCCCTTCTCCACAAGGCATTTCTGCAGCCGGAGCCCATCAGGGTAAAATGGGGTATTTAGATAAAGGGTCGAGACACCAGCTTTCAGAAGCAGAGGCTCAAAAGCAACCTCAAATAGCACATAGGTATTGAAAGCCAACCTGGTGCTCAAGGTGAAGGGCAGGGACACCCTGCGTTCCGCAGGCTGACTGACCCAGTTCCCCTTCAGGGCTTGCTGTGACTCACTGGAGCAGGTTGGAAGACATTTTCTTTGTCTATCAGTCCTGCATGTCACCATGGAGTCCAGCCCCTTTTCACGGGGGGATGTTAAAATGAATATACTTTTCAACACTCCTTCAGCTCACCTCATAGCCCCAGTAACARCAGTGTAGTATTTTAAACTGCTTTTGCAAGTCTCCTTTCTACAGGGCAGTTGAAAGGCTATAAAAGCATTTTAACAATTTTATAGATCGTCTCCAGAGCGCTTTTGTGATGTGGGAGAACTGAAGTTTTGTTGCCGTTTGCCCGTGGACAGCTGCCAAACTCACCTGTCTCCACCGAGCCTGCGAGGGGCATATCACATCTCTCTGGAAACTCAGCAGCCAGCCCCGGATGGCTTCTCACTTTACTCAGMCGAAAAACATGTTGCACAATTTAACCCTTTGCCCACGCACTTGCCTGGGTGTGTTACTCAAAACGGGCAACCCGTTCACATTTGGGCTTAAGGAAAGTAAGAGCTGCTAGGTGGTTTTGGAGAAACCTAAAACCAGGACTTTCTTGTGAAAAACCTTCACCCATGTGAAAAGTCTTCTAACCCTGCAAGTCATTCTACTGACTTCAGTCAAGCCTTGAAGTGTCCACTGCTCTCCTTTTGTCACTCCYTAATCACAGTTAACCAGCCTCCAAATTTGACTCCTTTTTAATAGGCTCCGATTCGACAAGGTACTTAAGAATTTGTCTTTCTGACTAAAGTTTTACCAGCCTAGTCGCATGTTCAAAGTAAGGCATATTTTAGAGCATCTGAAGACAGAAAGTGGTGGCTTGATCCTGTGTATAAAAGACAAAGCTAAAGATTAGAAGAGATCTGCCACTGACCACATCTTACGGGTTGCTTAATTTTGCAGGGTCCTGCTTCTAATCTCATAAATTACCATTAAAACCCTCCCATGTATACGGTTGACACAGGAGAACTGAGCAGCTTCGTTTGTTAATGTTCAGGAAATATTTGCAGATCCTTGTGTGGAAGGTGTGACAGAAGTGTAGTGTAATCTACTCCCTTATGTATGAATTTCTCTTTTTCCCTCCCTACAAATGAATATTTACGTTCTCCACCCTCCTCCTCTCCTGGAAAGAAAAGTGCATAAAATTATTCCCCATCACATTCTTTCACTGAGTTGGCAAAATACAGAGAAATACAGCAAGTTTAAATGATACGGAATATGCAGGCATAGCTTATCTAAGATCAAGTGCGCAGATCAAAATCAACAAAGCCTCACAAAAGAAAGCCCCAAAAGATCTTTCATCTGCCTGATCCCATTTCCCTGCCTACACCTCTTTTTACCCTACTCTAATGTATTAKTTCTGCTTTAGTTTCTACTCTGCGCAACATTTCTGCTTAAGAAAGATTCTGTTGAGTCATTACCAGCATCAGCCAAACAGGCTTTTCAAGAATGGAGGAGAAAATAAAGGCTGTGGTTTTTAAATTAATTCCATGCTGCTTAACCCTTAAACCACTAGTGACTTCCAGACTTCCAACCAATTTAACGCTGAGCAGAACATGTAGCTCTTGTGCCCAAGATGAGAGCACTGTCAGTGCTTCTCTTGGTGACCACACCAGAGGGAGAGACCTGCCGCAGCAGCATCAACCACTCTCCCCCAGCAGCTCATTAGATTCGGGAAAAGGCAGACATGCTCCTGGGGGCACGGGGTCAGGCTGGCTGGGAGCTGGCTGCACCTCTGCCGGACACAACTTCTGCCAGGGTCCCTTCCCCTCAACCAAAGAGCGTCAATATCTACTCGAGTGGCTGTTCGACAGTGACTCATCCCAAGCCAGGCTCRGCACCAACTGCCCTGCGCCCCGGGGGGCTGCAGTGGGCAGCCCCCATCCTCCCATGCCCACCCACCTTGCCCTGCTCACTGCTCAGGCAGCTCACTGAAAGCACCCAGGCAGAAATCATAGTGAAGGGCTATACTATCTAACCCATACCTTAAATACYCCCTCCTTGCTGCTTGAAAACACTGCCTCAGATAACCCGCACCCACACCAAAGAAGAGATGTGGAGAGGGACTTTTCTACTAGAAGACAGTAGTCATGAAAGTAGAAATGAAAGAGAGACGGGCACATCTCTCCCTTCATGAGGTAGGAGAGAGACTCCACTCCTCCTTCCCCCAACAGGTTGTATATAGGAGAGAATAGTGGTTGCCAAAATGATGTAACTTGAATAAGCTCCTGGTACCTTGAGGTTTGAGGGGCCCCCAGGGGAGCAGACACTTGGAGTGAGAAAAGGCAGAGGAGGGGAAAGCGGATAAGGTGATTTTCTTTGCCTTGGTTTTTAAAGCAATCTCAGCCTGCTAAACTTTCAGTCCATGCTGCCAATGGCTATTTCCAAAGTTATCTTTGCACAGAAAAAGGCTGGAATCCTTCTCTCTCTCTCTCTTATTCTCTCTGTCTCCCTTTTTAATGAAAGCTCAGTTTAGATCTGATATCACTTTAAAAGGTTTGCTATCAAAGTTTATTAGACCCACTGGGACAGATCAGAGTTTTCAGAGGCTCAGAGTTTCACAGCAGATAACTGTAAAGTGAACCATCCAATGTTCTTCAAAATGGTCGTTTTTCTTGGGCTCATCTGTTACACAAAGCTGCACTGTACTCAGGCATCCATAGAAGCAATCCCAGTTGCTTACAGGATGCTGGCCACAGTTTCGCCTTAGAGCAAACTAGAGCAGTCAACAGTCCCCAGCCTGTCCCACTGGCTGATGCTAAGGTGAGCAGGGTGCCATTGGCAGTGAAGGCAAGCTGTGCCAGCACAACGGGATAATGCCTGCTTGTGGGTCCTGGGTAAAGGCCAGGATTTCAGAAAGCAGTAGCAAGTATGAGAGCAGCGTCCCTTTAAAAATCCAGATTTGCCTTTCCCTGCTTAAAAATAATAACAACTAGAAAATACTCCTCTGCCTAGGGACTATGCCTGAGAAATTTCAGCTGGAAAGCAAAGAAATGAGAGGAGGGATTAGCATGTCAAGCTTCCTATASAACTGTTGTTCTTTTTTTTAATGAAGTCATTGGTATTATTATGTGGTTTTTAGTAGGCTATCCTCCTAACAATGCATGGGAATAAACACCGTATCTGGAAGGATCTCTGACTGTAACATGTATCACAGAGGCATCTATTTACAGTGTGAAGGGAGGGGAGCTGTTTCGCTTCCCAAGACAGTAATGGAAAGCATGATGTCCTACAACTAAGGGTGGTGAAGCACTGGGAGAGGTAGTGGGAAAAAACACTCACGATAAACCGAAGAGCGAAAGAGAGTTTCAGGGCAGATATTTGCAGGATGCATCATCACCGAGAGAAGTTGGCAACCCTGGGAAAAGACTGAGAGGCAAAATGGCTGACTCAAGCGGTCAAGTGCTCGGGCCACCAATGTCCTGTCCTTCTGCTGCCACTTCGCATGGCTTTACACCCTTCCCTATGACTTCATGGTGTCATTCAGCCTTTCTAGAGCAACAGGCAAGACAAAACTCAGAGGAACTGGTGGTTCTCAGATGCCAGCGCTCCCTGCCAGGCTTTATCCTCCCAGAGCTTTTGGCCAGTGAGTGCCTCTCACCAGAAGCATGTGCAACCATTTGACAGCTCATCTGCTTTCTGATTCCTTAACAGGTCATGCAGATGGACCAGAAGCTAGATGACATCCTGAACACGCTCCAGGCTCAGTTCGGGGATCAGCTGCAGGCACAGATGTCAGGGCCAGCCACCCCACCTGTCAGACAGCTACAGACAACCTCAGATTCCCCCCCAGTGAACCGGAAAATTTGAAAGCCGGAGGACAGCCACATGCCACCCTCTCATTCTTCTACGTCCGGTTATTTTTAAGTCTTGGTGTCTCAGGATTCGGCTGTGTCGTGGGTGAAATGAAATATTCTGCTGTAGTAGATTAAATTAAAAAAAGGAGAAGAAGCAGCAAGAAGCCTATCACGACCCTAAGAGAGCACATAAGTTTTGCACCTGTTTTATTAGCCATCGTTAACTAGCCTCTGTCAGCCTATGGTGGTCCCATGCAGCCAGCCCCATCTAGGCTGACGGCACACGCACGGGGCGCGCTGTTGAGGTAAGCATCCAAGCAAGGGTTAGGATGACCCATTCGTGGGCGCAGAAGGGGGAAAGGACTGGTTTTTTGGCATTTAATCACTAAGTTTAATGCTCACAGCATGCCCAAAAGGGGGAAAAGAGCCAGCATTTGAACATGAAACAAATGGAAATCAGTGAACAGGAAAATTAAACAGCATGTTTTGACTTCTACCAAGCAGTGAGGATCATAAGAAGGGCAGATTTATATGCTAGTGTGAATGACAAAGTAAAGACAACAGGCTACTGATTAAAAATATGGAAGTGTACACAGGCTGGTTGACATATGAAAGACTGAAGCAAAGACTTCAGCTAATTAAAGCAAAGGGTTGCAAATGAGATGAGATGCATGTTGGAACAGACAGGCARGAGAGATAGTATCTGCGTAGGCTTACTGCACAAGAACACTGTAATAGCTATCAGCTACGCTGATGACTGTTATGCAAAATGTTCTCAAGCTTTTACCTTCATTCAGCAGTGGTTTTTTACTCCAGTTGCCTTAATTTTAACATAAGAAACCTATATGGTAATTGGCTGTGAAATATCKGTAAAGCTCAGTGCCAGTCAGTGAGTAACAGGGTGCTGCAGGAGGGCTGCAGCTGTGATTGAGAATGGCAGGGTTTCTTAAAGAAAACAAAAATGCACATACTGTTGATGAAAGTTAATCGCTGTTTAAATAAACTGCTGTATATAATTTTAAATGCTAGGGTTTTTTTTTTCCTTGTAATCTGGTTGTAAATCGAGTGCATACCTGGCTGATATACTGTCGCTGTGAAAGGGATCTTACCTGGCACTCCAGAAAAGGGACGATACAACACTGTTGCTAAATATGTAAATAATAAACSAAGCTAAAAAGGGTGCAGTGTTATTTACTCAAGTCTTTTTAATATATTTGCATAACCAACCATTTGAATGAGCAGAAGTCTGCAGAGCAAAGACCTGATTCCTGGGAAATCCTAAATATGTTCTATTCCCACTCATATCCATGGAAGCAAAGCCTGCACTGCATTTAAAAGCAACCTGAAAGACTGGTCCCTTAATAAGCATTTATTTGGACCAATGACTGGTCCATTTCAATGTAATCAAATTAGCTTCTAACTATTACCTGTCCCTTTAAAACTCTTTCCCAGGTTTGTGTGTCTGGGAATTCAGGCTTGGAAAGAGCACAATGAGACTGATTCCAATCTTTAGATTGCAGGCGCGTCTTAGACAGAATATTAATGATGTGTGAGAGGCAATAAAAAAAAAAGCAATGTGGTTTTAATTAAATCAGCTGACAAGCCGCCGTTCCATCTTGTCTGATTACTACAGAGTTACTGAACATGACCAAATACAGCATGTAACATGGGAAAATGGTAAATAATCATTGTCAGAGCATTGAGCTGCTCCTGGCTTTCAGTCAGGGTCATGAGCTCCTGCAATGGTCCTTCATATAACCTCATTGACTCTGGCTACTCAGAGCTAAATGGGCAACTGGACATCAACGGTAGGTACCGTTTCATCAGCCACAGGTAAAAAGTCTCCCTGGAGACCCGTCTCCCACAGAGGTTCAGAAGACAAGCTTTCAGCTCGTGCAGCTTTCAGCAGAAGGGCTCAAGGACTTCTATGGCCAACACAAGGTGAACCTTCCTTCTGATACACAGCAGATATTTGTGTGAGGGGTATGCGTGGTCACTGTTTTGTGGACCGAGGAATGCAACAGTATTTTACTTACTAATGAATCTCAATAGAAGTGTTAAGGCACTATACATACAGTAACACTTACTGCTCTGAAGTGCCCGGAAAACACACTAAATGCCTTTCCCCGGAAAATTCAGTTAAACAAATAAAAGTGGTTTCAGCTACAGAGAGAGTCAGAAGTGGGTGGGAGGAAAGGRTAAAGAGGCCCACAGTGGTCTCTTCAGAAAAAAAGAATGTGTGCAAGTGTGTGTGCATGTGTGTGTGCACGTGTGGGKTTTTTTTAACCACAAGCCAAAGTTTCCCCAGAGCCTGAGCCTTTAAGGGTTTGAAAATCCAGCAGTGCTGGTCAGCCATCCACTTCATGGCTGGCCACTGGGAACACTGCAGTGTGGCTTAACATGTTCAGACAGCACCATCAACATGTGACCGCGACCATCACTGTTGCCACGATGGAGAGATAAGGGTGTGGCCTGAACAAATTGCAGTGAAGAAGGAAGAAGGCTGGTGGGGAACACCCATTTTCACACCATATGATGAGATTAATAGTGAAAAAATAAAAGCAACATAGCTTAGCCTTACTTAAGCAAATCTCCACACCCACAGCTAAGATAAGAGTTGCCATCTAGCAAAATCTTTCTGGTTGCCCAGGGGTAAAAGTATCCAAGAGTAGCACTGATGCAACCATCTGGTAATACTACCTGACCCTTTCTGAGCAGAGATGGTTTTGCACAGTGGACAGACTGCATATTAATACATTTGCATGTCATGAGTATTTTGAGTGCCCCTCTACCAAGACGCACTATCAGCAAACATTCAGCAGCAAGCTATGATTTCCCAAGGCAAGAACTGACTTCTACTCAATGCGTTTYTGTCAGGCCTCACCATCCACTAAGCAGGCAGTAACAGCAACAGATCTAGGTCRTTGTGAACGTAGCAACAATGAAATGGAAAGAGCAGGGAAGAAGCACAGGGATGAGCTTCAGGGAACTCCAAAACCTTGAGGAGTCCTCTTRCAATCAGAAGTTCTATGAAGTCATGAGATGATCTAGTCCGTCAAGGAACAGTATCAGAAGACCATCAGATGCAGCATGGCAGGATTTGCTAACAGGCTAACTGCTAACTTGGCTAACTGCAGCAGGGATTTCTTAGAGAAACACCACCAAAAATGTCTTCTAGAAGAGTTTGTTCTAAGGGAAACTTGTCATAATTTGTCTTGCATGTGATTGGAAAGAAATTAAATTCTTCATGAAGATTATATGCTCCCACAGTTGACTGCCTTGATCCAGCTGCCTGACTTGCCTGAGATCACTGTTACATACTGGAGTCGTCCAGGGAATAAATATGCAGCATAGCCACAGAGGAAAGTTTGACTGCTGCATATGTCATTATTTAAGTAGTTATGTGAAATCCTAGTTGGAAGGTTATTAGTAAAAGTCTTGTCCAAAACTCTAACTTCTCTACAGGTTCATTAAAAGGAAGAGAGCAAAGGTAGAYTTACAAGAAAAATTCTGCCTATACATTATCTTTTTGAAATTCACAAGTATCATAGAAACATAGAATCATAGAATCACAGAATAGTTTGAGTTGGAAGGGACATTTGAAGATCATCTAGTCCAACCCCCCTGCCATGGGCAGAGGCATCTTTCACTAGATCAGGCYGCTCAAAGCCCCAAYGAACCTGGCTTTGAACACTTCCAAGGATGGGGCATCCACAACTTCTCTGGGCAACCTCTTCAGTGTCTCACCGCCCTCATCATAAAAAAAGATCTTCCTTCTATCCAACCTAAATCTACCATCTTTCAGTTTAAAACCATTGCCCCTTGTCCTGTCACTACAGACCCTGGYGAAAAGTCTTTCTCCATCTGTCTTATAAGCCCCTTTGAAGTATTGAAAGGCCTCAATAAGGTCTTCCCAGAGCCTTCTCTTCRCCAGGCTGAACAACCCCAGCTCTCTCAGCCTTTCTTCACAGGAGAGATGTTCCAGCCCCCTGGTGATTTTYGCAGTCCTCCTCTGGAACCGCTCCAGCAGGTCCATGTCTGTCTTGTGCTGGGGTCCCCAGAATTGGATGCAGTACTCCAAGTGGGATCTCATGAGAGCGGAGTAGAGGGGGAGAATYACCTCCCTGGACCTGCTGGCCACGCTTCTTTTGATGCAGCCCAGGATACGATTGGCTTTCTGGGCTGCAAGMACACATTGCCAGCTCATATCCAGTTTTCCACCCTCTRGTATCCCCAAGTCCYTCTCCACAAGGCTGCTCTCAATCCCTTTGTCCCACAGCCTGTATTGATACTGGGGGTTGCCCCAACCCGGGTGCAGGACCTTGCACTTGGCCTTGTTGAGCTCCATGAGGTTCACATGTGCCCACTCCTCAAGCCTCTCAAGGTCCCTCTAGATGGCATCCCTTCCCTCAAACGTATCAACTGCACCACTCATCTTGTCATCTACAATCTTGCTGAGGGGGCACTTGATCCCACTATGTCATTAATGAAGATCTAAAATGGTATTGGTCCTGGTACAGACCCTTGAGGGACACCACTTGTCATTGGTTTCCATTTCGAYATTGAGCTGTTAACTGAAACTCTTTGGATGCAACCATCCAGCCAATTCCTTATCYACCTAATAGTCCATCCATCAAACCCATATCTCTCCAATCTAGAGGTAAGAATGTTGTGGGGGACCATATCAAAGGCCTTACAGAAGTCCAGGTAGATGACATCAGTTGCTCTCCCCTTCTCGACTGATGCAGTCACCCCAACACAGAAGGCCAGTGGATTTAGTCAGGCACAATTTGCCCTTGCTGAAGCCATGTTGGCTGTCTCTAACTACCTCTTKGTCTTCCATATGCTTCAACATCACTTCAARGAGGATCTGTTCCATGATGTTACTGGGCACTGAGGTGAGGCTGACTGGTCAGTAGTTCCCAGGGTCCTCCTTATTACCCTTTTTAAAAATGGGTGTGATATCGAGTGTTCCCTCCCAGCGGTGGTTCTAACACAAGGCAAAATTACAGAAAGTATTCCTAGGGAAGCCCATTTGTGTGTTTTCATCTCCATTTCTACTGACATTAGCGCACTGAGTAGGCTATAATGCCTCAGCAGTGATCTGATGTTCATCCTATTCATTTCTCCATGACGGGAGTCCAGCACACATACCACACACCCAGCTGCTGACCAAAGAGTACATTCAGCAAGYTCATTCCTACAGCAACTCTTCTCGCATCAGTAAAATAGCAATAATACCATGAATTAACATGGCCCAGTGAAGTTATCTGCACCATGCAGCCAGGTCTGCAATGGTCACACATTGTCTTTTGATTCAGAACAGAGATATAAGCGGCCAAGGTCTCTCAAGGCCGCAGTGCCAGCAGGGGTGGCTGTCAGGAATGCAGTTTACCGATGCATCAAAAGACAAGAGTACAGGAGATCAAGTAAAGATTAGCTATTTATTTTCAAAAAGATCACATGTTTTTCTACCTGATCCAATTTCACTGTGAAGATACATGGTGTCCTCCCTTACTAGAGACATCACACCAACCAAAACAAGATTTTCCACATTCCTTTTAATAATGCATGGCATCCTGAAGCCTGCTGTCTGYCTATGATGATGCAAGATGCTCAGAAGTCATTGCAACAAAGCCTGAGGGGATTATTTTCTCATTTCCATAATTACACAGTCAGTAATATTATCATGAGCCAATCTTATCTCAAAATGTATACCCAGATCTTTAATGACAATATTTCTGAAGTGATGTGTGGGATTAAAGTCCTGCGTATGATAAGGCTGCAGCAGTGAGGGAGATGAGAAGTTCAGCTTTCATCAACTGGGGGCTTTCATTCCTAAGAAAAGGTAACTGCTCCGAAAACAGCCGTTATGGGTCACAGATCAGAAGTCCGCTGCCACATCTGGAACACTCGCTCCATCTCTGGACAGTAAAAAGTGAGAATAGACTCTCCAGCCACAGCTGTCCATTTCAGAAGCGGGTCCACTTAGTGGCCCTGGAGGTTTTCCATCCACCTGCCTTGCCCTGGCGTCACCAGAGGAGCCTGTGCTGGAAGTCCCTTTCACCTCTGTAGGGCCATGACTTATCTCCCAGCTCAATAGCTATGGAGGATGAACAGGATTATTTTGGTGCTTCTTTTCAGTACTTCACACAGTTTTCTCTTCTTGCTGAGGTTTCAAATCTAAGCCCTGACGGTTCTGCACTCATAAATACATTTAGGATGTGTATTAGGATGTGCCCTAAATGGCAGGGCTCGTTCAACACTCTTCCAAACAATCTGAACAACTGTGTCTAAGAACAAAAGCATGTTTTAGGGAATAAAATGCCATAGGGTGAAGAATCTCAACCAGCAAAGTTGCATTATTTAGTATTCTGAAGGAGTACATGCTAAAGTCATCCTAATGGCCTAGGAAAAGCATGGTGAAGGGCCAAGGTGCAGACCTCTCTCAGGCATGAGTTCTAGCTTGAGCAGAGCCCAGCCGGCAAAACTAAACAAGATGGTACCATTCTACCTCGGTGGTAGGAAAAGGTTTGAGTTCCTCTCAGCCTGCCTGAAGAGCAACCTCTTTTCTTAGCTAAAGCACCCCCTTTTCTTAGTCAGGGGACCATCAAAGGTAGCTGGAAATATTCAACACTGGAAGARAGAAAAAAGTCTAACTTTTCGAATCTCCTGTTAATGGTCATTATCCTGTTTCCCACTGCACACCACGAGCTTTCCTAACCTCCAGAGGACCCTGAGCTCTGGATTATATTCATGTTATTGGTGCTGGGGATGTGCAYGTGCTCTCTCCTGCGCTCTCCCCGTCATACAGTAAACAGTGTCTGTCAGACACGAAAGAGTAAAACAGCAAAGATCATCTTCTCTACAAYGAACTGTTTTGCCAAAATACTTATTATGTTGTGTTTAGCCCTTATTATGGTTTACAGTGGCTCCCGAATGACTCCGTAAAAGTACAATGTCTTTGCTTAGATTCCTGGCTGAGCACCCGTTCGTCTCRGGGTTTGGATTTGGTACATGTGGGTTTGTGAACAGAATTTTAACTCATCTTCATGATGTTATTTGATCTCCCCCTGGGGTGGACGGAGCTGCGTGGAAGGGACAGACTCAACACGAGCGCTAAAGGGAAGGGGATTTTTTAACCGTGTGATTAATGTAACTGCTGTAGCTCRTCTGTCCAATCAGACTGGCAAAGCTTGTTCCTTGTTTAACCAAAGAATCATAATTTTCAAGAACAATGCCAGCTTAGCATTTGCCTGAGACTTACCTCAGCCACAAAGGGGAAAGAAAATTCACATTTCAAAAATACCTGTCAAGCATTTCTTATGCATAGCTAAAATCARCTACAAGCTACAGAGAAGCTACAGTCCCTGGTGTTTCAAATGAAGCAGACTCTGGCTGACTCATAAGTTACAGACAACACTGACCAAAAAGGCCTAAGAGGACATTTTCTTTSCCAAAAGACAAAAGAAATGCTCAATAAAGCATGCCTTGAGAGATGGAAATGCTTAGACCAGGATGAGCACAGCACTGGATGTCCATGAGTACCACTTGCTGCCAAGATGTTCAGAGTTGCTGAGCAGCAGAAGGGACACATCTCCTGACCTCTGCTTTGTCAAGTGAGCAATGATTTGCTCAAGGCTAGCCCAGCTTGTAGTTCACTCATCTCTGACACCAYGGGTGATGTGACAGCAGGCAAAGGCAGGGTGTTGGTTCCTCTCTGCCCACAGCTTTCCCTTTGTCATCRTCCTACAGTGTAACATGAAGCTTCTCTGCTCCTGAAGTTTGGTGACTCGGGAGACTTTGCAAGTAGCTTCTGAGTTTTGATCCAAATGAGCCCAGTYCTCCTTATGGAGAGAAACTCTTACCATTTCTGATGCAGAGACAGATCCATCCCACACCTAGTCAGTAGGGCCCTTCAAGAAGCTTAGTGTTTGTGGTGGAGGGGCTGTGTTTTATATTATCAAGGTGTGAGGGAAGGGGAAGCACCCATGCACTATTCCAGCAGCAGAAGAGCAATTGCCTGATGCAGTGTCCTAATTCTTTTTGTTTTCTTTGCTGAGAATTTTCCTCTTTCTGAAACACTAAACATCTAATTTCTTCCAAGCTAAACAAATGATTCTGCCAACTACTGATTTTTTTTCTCCTTTCTACTTCTAATGGTTGGTACTGTAAGTACAAGTTTCCCTTTGTTTGATAGCAGGTCAGGAGGCCAAGAAGAGCTAGGGACAGCTCCTGTGACATCAATACTGCGCCAAATTCTTCAGTTTGGCTACACCATGAGTGTCATCACTCTTGGATTCCACCAACCCCGTTGGCCAACTTCCAGGAGGCTACTGCTTTGGTCAGAAACYAGCAGAGTGCAGTAAAGTCTCCATCCTGAGAGCCACGTATGTCCCTTTTATTGTCCTGATGCTTCCTCTCCTCTTTGTTATCATGCTATTCCCCACAAAATAGTCCAGTTAAACCAGTCCTCCAGATTAGGAAGGCTATTGCATTACGAAAGCAATAGCAATAAACTTCAGCACCAACCAAGATCTAGTCCAAAGGGCTGCAGCTGACAGCCTACAGTCATTCCTCTCCGCAGGGTTTACAAGGAAGAGCATTAAGGACAAGAATGAACGTTGCTGCAGGGACACAGACCACTGAGAGGTTATGTACTTCATGGGTCTGTGGTCAAAGCCAGCTAAATTCAATGCAGGTATGAATCTAGTGGAGTCAGTGGACTTACACCACAGATTAATTTGGCTTGATCTATCTTACCATGTGTCTGAATAAACAGTTGGTAGGTTAAAAGAAGACCTAGTTCCACTAACCTTACTGGAGCTCTGAATTAGAGTCAAAATTTTCCAGTGGCCTGCAAAACCCATATATTACAATGGCAGATAGTAGKTTTTATTCCACAGAAGATGCATGTGTTTGGAAACAAATAGAGACAGACATGATGGAGGTGCCCAATGACTGTGATCAATTTTGCGAATGGCATTTCTTTGAGTGGATTCTCAGATCCCTGATCTTCCCTTTAAGTTTAATACATGAATGAACCCAAAGCAAAAAAATTGAAATTGAACCTGCACATTCTGCCTGACTTGTGATCAAAGTCTGAGAAGGTTGCTGCATGTTCAGTGCTGAATAAAAATGGTAAATTATTGAAAATATGTCAGTAATTATCAGGTGGGAAAAAAGCCCCCAAATTATCTGGCCTTGCCCATGTACCCATTTCATAAAAAACCATCATTTTCACTGACAACATTTTGCATGAAGCTGAAAATTAACGTGAYAGTGGAACTGTTGAATAAGCATAAAACCAGCTTATCCCTTCAAGCATAAATAGCTGAAGGAGTGGTTTGTGGCAAGGAATCACCTATGACAATCATGCTCTTTCATGTCCTGGGATGGAGCTGCTCCGTGTACTCCCCCCTCCACCCAACCCACTCTCCAATTTGGGTGAAGTCATGTGTTTGGCCTTCAATARGCAGTCCTTATCTACACGACTGGTTTGGAGAAGCACTGCGGCCCTGGAGCCACACATCACTGGAAATGAAACAGTAGGCTGAGGTTGCGTAGCTTCTTCTGGCTTCTCCTGAAGTAACCTGGAACAGGGAGTGAGGGGGTATGAGGGCTGGCTGTGTGAGGAGGGGAGATGCCCGGGGTGATAACAAGGCCAGCAGAGGCCATGGTCTCACCAACGAGGACCCGGTCCCACAGGACTCAAGCAAGACCAGCAGAGCAGGTTCAACCAAGAGTCCCGATCACCTGCCATGGTGGTGAAGAAGGAGGGAGGTCAAGGTGGGAAGTCAAGGCATGGGGTYAGGCTCCAGGTCAATGGGGGTACACGGCATGGGCATGGCTGCAATGCAGCTGCAGCATAGCTCAGGTGGGCAACAACGGGGAGAGCCCCTCAGCTTAAAAGCAGCTCCCGAGCAAAAGGGGGGACACGGGGGCATCCTCCAGGCAGCGAGATGGCAGCCAGCCAAACCCCGGGAAGAGGGGAAATGTGCTCTGCGTCCTTCCCACCACCGCCATCCTGCCACACCGTGGCAGGGCACCGGGACGCCGGGAGGCAAGGGAGCGGGGACGGGGGTGCCGGGGCAGGGGATCCCCTGCTCCCCCCCACCCAAGCAGCATCACCCCTCCCGCAGGGGTTTGCGTGCTGCTCTCGGGGACTCAGCAGTGCTGCTGAAGTGAGGTTATGGATTCCCCTGCGGGAAAGAAAAGCTTAAAACAAAAGGATTATAGAAGTAGCTGGAAACTTGGAAAAATGCATACAAAAGAGTAGGGGGAATTAGATGAATAAAAACCCTCCCCACCCCCAGGTGTCAGCAAGGTAAACAGCGGAAAGGTTGGACGCAGAGCACTCAAACGGCTTTGCTTTCCTAAAACGCCCTTTTTTTTTTTTTTCAGACTTTTGGTTCTGTTTTTCTTCTTTATCTCTCCCCAGCAGCCGCTGACAGATGACCTTTAAAGCCCCGGAGAGCCGCACCAGCAGGTGATTTACTAACAGCTGTGCCAGTCAACAAAACGGAGGGGGGCAGAGGTCGCCGCCGGACGGGGCTGCCCAGCGAATTCAAGGGTGGGATTTAATTAAAGAAAGATGCATTACACTTTTTATTGATTTGTATGCGTGCGTGGCGCGCGCCCTTTTTTTTT